>JAHRHZ010000073.1:6540209-6678119 GCA_024137785.1 Ginglymostoma cirratum | reverse complement strand
GATTCTCCAGCATCTGCAGTACCTTTTATCCCTTAACAAACTGGAGGTCATTTTGTAAGCTCAACAGTCATCCTTTCTTCCTAAACAGCAGCAAAAGGTAAGGCCTGCACCAAAGTATCGTTTCACATTTGCCATCTTCAAGTAAAACACAAGAAATCATTCACAGATGGCGAAGTAATTAACAAAGTAATGACCTGTCCGCTAACTCTTTACTTAAAGAGTTTAAGAGCAAGGAAGAAATAATAATGGCAATCCATACATCCACAGCATATCATTTAGTGCTTTCACAACAGCAAGGTGAGCGGAATCTTTGTCTGAATATATCTTTTTAGCAACTATGGCAGGACATGAAGGACCGTGAATGCTTCTCACTGCAGACAGATGAATCCATAGGCATGATCAACACAGCCCAGCCAACTGTGCGTGTATGCTTAACAAAGACATGACAACTAAAGAGGATCTTTTGACCCTTTTCCCCTTAAAGGGAGGGCTAAGGGTGAAGTCACCTACAATAAATTCAAAAACGTACATGCTTGCGAAAAACGTTCCAATCAAGAAATCGGTTTTCATCACCACACATGGTGCATAAGCTATTCTTGGCATAAATGCAGGCCATGTTGCATTTTGCAGAAATAGTCTTGAATTCCACCAGCAAGCATTAGGAAATAAAGTTATGGAATTTTCTCATGTAATAGAAGCAAAGATTGTAAATTTGATTTGAGTAAGAACCCTTTCACACTGTTTGTTTAACTATTTACTCAACGAACCTAAAGCTACCAAAGTGAACTAATCCTCCATGCTGATACGAGGTGGTTAAGTCGATGGAAAGTCCTGTGAAGAATTTCAGATCTGATGCTTGAGAATTTCACTTTTTTTAAAAACAAGGAATGCAGTGTGCAGTAAGCTGTCAGACAATGAGTGGTTGCTTGGCTTTGGGCTTCTTATAAATATATCATCACAAATGAATGAGATTAATTCTGAACTTCAGGGAAAGGACAGCGAATTTTCACATATGATCGGTGCTTGAGTGCATCTGAAATAAAATTGCGTTTGTGTTATTCCCAATCAAAAATAAATGCTGCAACACATCCGAAATCTGCAGAAAATACTAAAGAAAATCAGAGACAAAGAAAAATGGTTTACAATATTAATTTCAAATATTCTCTTTTAGTTCCCACACCCCTGTGGAGTGAATTTAAACCCTTCCCATTCGCAAAATGCACTTCAATAGGAACTCAGTGCCTACTCTGTTCAGATACAACCCAATTTGTACAAATGCTGTCTCCCTGAGAACCAGTGACAGTGTCAAAAGAATCTAAAAAACTTCCTCCTCCACTATCTTTCAAGCCACACATTCAAATGTCTTATCTTCCTAATTCTGAACTCATTTGCCTGTAGCACTGGCAGCAATCTACTACTACTTCCTGGGTCCTGCTTAATAATATACTACCTAGCTTCCTAAATTCCAACTGCTAAACTATTTCCCCTTTTCTGCCTTTACTGCTAGTCGCACCATGGACCACAATGTCTGGCTATTGACCCTCTCCCAGAATAATGTTTTACAGCTATTATGTGACATCTTTGTACTCAACACCAGGGTGTCACCAAACAATCCTGGAATCACTATGACAGCTGCAGAATCACCTGTCTGTTCCTTTACTGAAGTAGCTCCTGACGGAACGCTACTCCCACTCTTCCTCCCCTCCTAGACAGCTGGGTCCCCCGTGGTAACTCTTGCTCATTCCTCCAAGGATCCATCGCTCAAACTAATATCCTGGACAGAAAACTGATCAGTGAGTTGGACCTCGAGGATTCCTGCACTACCTGTGTACATCCTGTGAACTGCCTGGTGGTCACCCATTCCATCTTTGCCTCTAACCTCTCTGGATGTGATATCCATGTAGAATGCACCTCCATGTCCTCAGCTGTTGATCGAGTTACAAAAGTTGGACTTCACACGTTTGCAGCCTGCACTCTTCCTGCACATGGACTCACTTGTGTCACTAAAAATTCCATGACTCCCCACAGACCACAGCACAGACACTCTGCTTTAACTTCAGTTTCCTTTTTCCTTATTTTAACCCTACTCTTCTGCTATTAATTAGAAACTGAAGAGTATTAGAAAATAGACATTATTCACTCTTACTCATAAATCATTTTCCTTTCTCGACCTTCAAATTTTTGATTCATCCTGCACAAGTTTAGATTTTCAAAATTACTGAAATACCGTTTCCAATAGCTGCTGATTGAAAACCAGTCAACTCACAACTGTCTTATGATGTCACTTTTAAGACTTCTTCAAAACTCAGCCAAATAAATGATAGAAGGTACAATTCTTCAGGTCAACTCTTGCCTCCAGAAGGTAAGAATAAATCCAGGTAAAACAGTGGGCACAACAGGAAATAGAGCTAGCACTCCAAAGCCAATGGATTAAAACAAATTACTGCAGTATTGCCAAAGCTTTAGAAATGATCCAGTCAAATAAATACTATAGATACTAAAGCAAATCAGCAACATACCACTGGACTCCCCAAAGATTTTCCACTACCTATATGGCACGAGTCAAGAGATTGATGAAGTACTCTCCACTGGTCTGGATAAGTACAGCTCCAACAACACTCAAGAAACCTGACACCGGCCAGGATGAAGCAGCTCAATTCCCTGGAACTCCATCCACTACCTTAAACTTTAATTGCCTTCATTACTGTTGCATAGTGGCAGCAGTGCATATCGTCTCCAAGATGCATTCACCACATCTCCTTCAATAGCATCTTCCAAGTCTACAATGACTACCACCCAGACGAAAGAGTAGGAGGTGCCTTGAGAACACCACTACCTGCGAGTTCCACTCTAAGATACATATGATCCTGACTTGGAAGTTTACCATCTTAACTGCATTGTTGCTGCTATAAAATCCTGGAACTCCCTTCCTGATAGCATTGTCAGTCCTCTAGCACATGGCCTGGAATGGTTCAAGAAGGCAACTTAACATTACCTTCTCAAGAACAAGTAGGGATTGGTGATAAATTACCATAGGTAATGACATTCCCATTCTGTGAAAGAAGAAAATCCAGACATAAATGATAATGGACAATTAGAGAACTAACCAATGGAGGGGACTCCAAAAACATCTTCATCCTCAATGATGGGAGTTCCTAGCACATCAGTGCAAAAGATGAAGCTGAAATCACCTTCAGCATGAAGTCCTGAGTGGATAATCCATCTTGGCCTCCTCCTGAGATCTCTTCTGTCACGAATGCCAATATTCACATAATTCAATTCACTACATATGATTTCAAGAAACACTGGAACATTAATACCACATACGCTATATTTTCTGACAACATTCCAACTCTACTATTAGAGGCTTGAAATCCTGAACAAGTGACACCCTGAGCCAAGCTCTACCAGTTTACCTAAAACACTGACATCAACCCAACAAGCATAAAATTACCCAAGTATGTTCTGTACTCAAAAAATATGCCAAATCCAATCTGGTTAATGACTACTCCATCACTCTACTCTCAACCATCAGCCAAATAATGAAAAGGTGTTGTTGATATGCTATTAAGCAGCATTTAGTCAACGACAATCTGCTTACTCGCAAGGGTCCTCAGTTCCAGCCTTCATTACAGCCTTTAATCTGAAAGCAACTTATAACAGTCAAATTATCTGCCAAGCAACAAACTTATGGTTTTCCTGTGCTGTCACTCTGTTTTGTGCTGGATCCCCGATCCTGGACTTCAATTTATCCCAACAAAAAGACCTTACAAAAGTATGAATGATAAAGGATACAAAAAGCAAATATTCCCCTCTATACTGAATTCCCATGCTCCAAAATCCCAAAAATATACATTTACTCAGGCCATGTTTCACTCCAGATATGATCTTTCCTTACTGATTGTGCAAAGCTTACTGAGCTTACCTTCATTGAAACGCTCACCACAAATATCTCGTGGGGTTACCTTTGTGCAGAAAATGAACTGGAAGCAATGTCTTTAGAGCCACAATATTTATATATGTTAGATGCTGGGAATTCTGCAGCAGGTAACTCACCCGCTTGAGTTCCCAAAGCCTGTCCATTATCTACAAGGTACAAGTCAGGCACATGATGAATACAGACAACTTGTCTGGATAGGTGCATATCCAACAGCACTAATAAAGCTTAACAACACCCAAGATAAAGCAGCCCACTTGATCACGCAGTATCCGCCACCTTAAATGTCAATTACCTCTGCCCGAGTATTGAGTAGCAACAATGGGTACCAGCTATAATGTATGAGGCAGCAATTCACTAATCCTCTTTCAACAGATACCTAACAAACCCTCAACCTATATCACCTAGAAGAACAACAGAGGCACATGCATGGGAACATCACTACGTGTGATTCTCACTCAATGTTATAAGCTGCTCTAGCTTGGAACCGTATGGTCATCCTTTTACTGTCACTGGATTAGGATCCTGGAAAAGCACAAGGGGACATAGCTTTAAATTGAGGGGTGATAGATATAGGACAGATGTCAGAGGTAGATTCTTTACTCAGAGAGTAGTAAGGACATGGAATGCCTTGCCTGCAGCAGTTATAGACTCACCAACTTTAAGGGCATTTAAATGGTCGTTGGATAAACATATGGATGATAATGGAATAGTGTAGGTTAGATGGGCTTCAGATTGGTTTCACAGGTCAGCAAACATCGAGGGCCGAAGGGCCTGTACTGCACTGTAATGGTCTATGTTCTATGTTCTAACTCATTCCCTAAAAACACTGTGGTTGTATTAATACCATGAGGACCTCAGTGGTTCAAGAAGGCAGTTCACTTCCACTTTCCCCAAGAGTAAGTGTGAAAGGGCAGTAAATGCTGGTCTTGCTTACAATGTATAGATTCCAATAAAACAATTTTTTTTTTAAAAAGGGCAATTAAATACACAATTTCAGAAGGAGGCACAGATCAGCCAGTAATTGACGGTTAGTTACTTTCTCGTTTAGGTTAGGTGAAATTTTGGAATCTTAAAGTCATGAAATTAGCAACTATCTAGATGATAAGAAAATGTGAAGTAGCCAAGAAAGGCAAAAGACTGCAAACGCTGGAAATCTGAAACTAACATAGAGAAGCTCAGAGAAAAATCTGGCAGCATCTGTGGACAGTCTGGTATGACACTTTTTCATAACTTTGGGGTCATATCAGAGCGAAAATGTTAACTGTTCTCTGCTTACAGATGCTGCCAGATCTGCTTAGTTTTTCCAGCGTTCTATGTTAGAAATAGCCAATATGGACTTCAAAGAAAGAAGATCATGTTTGACAATGATTGAAGCTCTCTAATAGAGGATATGATGCAAAGGAAATTTATAATGGAGTGGATGTGGTATCCATGAACTTTCAGAAGACATTTCCCAATGTATAACACAGGACAGTACTAGGGAATGTTGGGGTGATAAGAAGGTCCTTTTACCCTAACTCTGAGCTGAAAATGGTTAGAAGTGGGGGGCACACTAGCGTTTGAAGATGGTTTTCTGTGTAGTTAGAAATAGGAAAGTGTGTTCCATGGGTATTGTTTGAGACAAAATATGCTCTTTGCTTTTGTTAATGATTCAAATTAAAGCTAGATGGTGTAAATTCAAATTTACACAGCATACTAAATTAAGAGATTCAGCAAATAATTGTGAAGACCAAAGGAAACCACAAAGGGATAATAAGATAGGGATATGGAGACAGAGTGGATCCACGGAATCCATGGAGGATAAGCAGCAGCACAGACTGGATCATCTAAGTAACCCTTTTAACATTGCATATCTGTATTTTTTTTTGTCTTTACCTAGCAATTCTGGGCCAATGGTTGGAAAATTGTTTGGAACATTTTAGCTGGTGTCAATTTAGACTTGATTGTCCCTTAAGTAAATTTAATTCACAGAAGGTTTCGTTGATTATTTATGTAATCGAACAACATAGTTCTATAATATAAGCCAAACAATATCAGTTACTTCCCTTAAAAAGACAACAGCTGCTTTACTTACTTCAGTAATTCTAGAATGGCGAGAACAATGTCATTGACATAACAAAAACCTGATGCCTCGGATTTCTTGGCATGATGAAGACCTCCAGCCCAGTTGACTGCAATATCAGTCTGTTGTCTATTGAGTTTTACTGCTGCAGCTATGTAGAAAGGGAATAAGAAAATTATTTTGACTTGTTGAACAGAAATTTTACTTGCAACGAGTTTTTTTCATGCATGCCCAGAAAAATTTTCAACACTCACCCACTGAGCCTCCTGTTGACAACTGACAAAATTCAAACATTCCATCAAATACAGGACAATCTTCTCCAACGTTAACTGTAGAAATGAAGCACAATTTTTAGAATTTTCTGTGCAAGCCCAGTGAATACTAAAATGAAGGATGAAAGGGCTAGATTAATTTTTAAAAGAGTCTGTCACTGGGTTTATTCAGAGTATCAGTTTCAGTACAGTAGAGGTTTTTAAAATATGAAAATGAATATGGAAAGAAAATAAAGAACTGGGATGCTGAAGATCTGGAATGAAAACAGAAATTGCCGGAGAAACTCAGCAGATTTGGCAACATTTGGTGAGAGAAAGCAGAGTTAATGTTTCAAGTCAGTTATGAAGAAGGGTCACTGGACATGAAAAATTAACACTATTTTCTTTCACCAGATGGTGCCAGCCCTGCTGAGCTTCTCCAGTGATTTCCATTTTTGTTTCATATCTTGAATCTGTATGGGCAAGCTCAAATCATTGGTCCGTATTTCTTCTATTACTAACACCAGCTTCAGAACACGAATGGTTCAGTTGATACATCAAATTGAATATTTAAATCATATTTTGGAACATGAGGACATAATTGCTGATAACCGTAATTCTTGCCACTCTCTCCATCTGAGAACATTTCCTTCAGATTAAAAATTTCAGATACAACTCTACAACTTGAAAAACAGTGAGGAAGAAAATAAGAGAGTTATAGATCAGTTAGTCTAACATCTGTTGTTTTGAAATTACTAGAGTCATTAGCTAATGATAAAGTGACTGAACACCTTGAAAAATTTCAATTGATCAAATAAAAGTGTAGATTTTTAAAAGATAGATATGCACGACGAACCTGTCTAATTGTCCTGAAGGTGTGACTACAGTATTTGACAGGGGAAATTAATGTCTTGGACATTCAGAAGACTTTTTCTTAAAAACCCTAACCCTTGTAACAGTCAATTAACTAAACTGAAGTTTAATGAAGCAAAAGAAAATTGCTTACTTGTTTAGGAAATAAGCTGAGCAGCAGGAGCTTGAGAATAAAAATAATCATCAAATATTCTAACTGGCAGGATATGACTAGTGGTGTCTGCAAGGATTTGTTTTGAGGATTCAATCATTCACTGTATTTACGACCAACTTAGATGATACAAGAAAGAGCCACACCATCATGTTTGTTTATAATACAAAGACAGGTGGCAACGTAAACACTGTAGATGGAACGCAAAATTAAAAGAATGATAATAATAGATTCAACCTTTTTCTTCAAAAAGGCATCAGAATCCTGGAAAATACAAGTTAGTTAACCAGACATCTGTCATACAAAAAATACAGCAAGCTATTAAAAAAAACAGGGTACTTCGAGATAGTCATGATAATTGGGCAAAGTCAAATGGTTTCGTGAAAGGGAAATTTATGTTTAACCAATTTATTGGTATTCTTTGAGGAAGTAACATGTTTTGTGGATTATGAGGAAATGCTGGATGTAGTGTACTAGATTTCCATTAGGTATTTAAAACAGTGATGTGTCAAAAGGGTATTATGGAAAATAAAAGCTCATGGTGTGTGGTTAACATATTGACCTGGACAAAAGATTGGCTAGTTGACAAGAAACAGAGTACAGGTAGTTCTCCCACAACACGATAGTTGCATTCGTGTGTGACCTTGCTTTCACCTTCACCTGATGAAACAGTAGCGTTGCGAAAGCTCGTGATTTCAAATCAACCTGTTGGGCCTTAACCTGCTGTCGTGTGACTTCTGACTTTGTCCACCCCAGTCCAACACTGGCACCTCCACATCAGAAATTAACGCCAGCACTGGGCAGGTTGCCTTATGAGGAAATGTTAGATTAACTGGACTTGTGTCCACCGGAGTTTAGAAGAGCAAGAGTTGATTTAATTGGAAACTGTAAGATCCTTTGAGCTTGACAGGGTGACTGTGGACAGGAGTTTTCCTCTTATAGGAGAATCCAGAACTAGTGGTCACTGTTCAAAAATAAGGAGGCACCTTTACAATATGAGGACAATTTTTTTCCTCAGAGGATCATGAATCTTTGTAACTTTCTTCCTCTAAAGTCAGTGGAAGTCGAGTCTTCAAATATTTTTAGGCAGATATGGATAGATTTTTGACAAGCAAGGAGGTGAAAGGTTTTTGAGGAGGTGGAAATGTGGAGTTAATGTTGTAATCTGATCAACTGTGATTTTACTGAATGATGGAGTGGGCTCAAGGGGCCAAGTAGACTACTTCTGCTCCTAATTTTAATGTAAGTGAATGGGCAAATGGACTCCATTTTAGGAAAATGTGGCTTCATTTACTATAAACTTAAAATAAAAAGAACAGAGTACTTTCATAATAGTGAAGGTCCATACAAACTTGGAACGTCCACGTACATTCATAAAATTTCATGACCAGGTACAAAAAATTGAAAATGCAATGGAATTCTAGCTTTTGTATCTAGATATATTTCAATTGTTTTAAAATCTTGAATAATTAATATGCTTGCTGAAATGTAGAAGCCAATTAATGAGTGGATTTAACAAAAGGGATCTGGAGATTGCTGGCTAGGTCAGCATTTACTACAGGTCTCTAATCACTTTGGAGAAGATGGCAGTGAGCTGTCTTCTTGCACTGTTGCAGTCTTTAGGCTGCAGGGGCATCCTCACTGCTATTTTTGACCCTGTGACACTGAAGGAACAGCAAATCAGTTCCATGTCAGGATGGTGTACAGCTAAGAAGGGAACTTGCAGCTAGTATTGCATCTGCAGCACAATGTAGCAGAAATCGCAGATTTTGAACGTGCTTTGGAAGGAGGAGCCTTGGTAGTTGAAATACATCGTATAGATGGTACACACATTGCTGCAACTGTGCATCAGTGGTGAAGGGAATAAATATTTAAAGCGGTGGATGGAGCCAATCAAGTGGGCTGCCTTGCCCTGGATAGTGTCAAGTTTCTTGTGTGATGTTGGAGCTGCACTCATCTGGGCAAGTGGAGAGTATGCCATCACACTCTTCATTTGTGCCTTGTAGACGCCGGGCAGGCTTTAAGAAGAAAGGTCGAAAGTTTCTTGCTGCAGAATTTCTAGCCTTTAGCCTGCTCTTGCAGCCACAGTATTTACATGGTCAGTCCAGTTCAATTTCTGGTCAATGGTGATCTTTGGATGTTAATCGTGGGGCATTCAGTGATGGTAATGTCATTGGGCATTAAGGTGCAATAGTTAGATTCCTTCTTGTTGGAGATGTTTCATGTCTGGAACTTGACATGGTGAAAATGTTACGTAGTTTTGCTTTATGCTCTTGATGGGATGTGGGCATCATTGGCAAGGTGAGCATTTATTGGTCATTTCTAATTGCCCTTGAACTAAATGGTTTGTTTGGCTATCTCAGAAGCCAGTTAGAAGTCATTACACTGCTACGAGTCTGGAGTGACAGTAGACTAGCACAGGTAAGGACACCAGACTTAATTTCCAAAAAGTCATCAGTGAAACAGATGTGTTTTTATAGCAATTGATGCCAGTTCCACGGTCACCAATCCTGACACTATCTTTGTGCGCCAGGTTTACTAAATGAATACAAATTCCACCAGCTGACAGGGTGAGACTTGAAGCTGTGTTCCTAGAACTTTATGCTGGACCTCTGAATTACTCACCAATTACATTACCACTACACTACTGTCTTTCCCTACTTGCTACTTATCAGCCCAAGCTTGCACGTTGTTCAGGTCTTACTGTAAATGGACAGAGACTAATTCAGTATCTGAGGAGTCATGAATGGTGCTGAACATTGTGCAATCATCAGCAAATATTCCCACCTCTGACCTTATGATGGAAGGAATGTCACTGACGAAGCAGCTGGAGATGAGTGGGCCAAGGACACAAACCAAGAATTCTTGCAGTGATGAAAATAAACCAACGAACCACAGATGCTAGAAATCAGAAGCAAAATCAGAAATTGGAGGAAAGCCTCAGCAGGTCTAGCAGCATTTGTGAAGGGAAAACAGAGTTACCATTGCGGGTCCAGTCCACTTTTGGGTCCATTCTGAAGAAGGGTCACTAGATCCGAAATGTTAACTCTGCTTCCTCTCCACAGATGCTGCCAGACCTGCTGGGTTTTTTCCAATCACTTTCTGATTTTATTCCTGTAGTGATGTCCTAGTGAAGATCAAAGATCAATCTCCAATGATCACAACCATCTTCCTTTGTGCTAGGTATAATTCTGACCAGTAGACAGCTTACATCATGATTCTCACTGACTGTTTTGCTAGGACTCCTTGATACCACACCTAATAAAAAGCTGCTGTGACATCAAAGCTAATCACCCTGACCTCACCTTTGGATTTTAGCTTTTTTGACCATGTTTGGATCAAGGTTGTAATGGAGTCAGGAGCCAAGTGCCCATGGCCAAACAAAACGGTTATTCCTTTGCAAGTATTATTTGATCGCACTGTCAATGACTCCTTCCATAACTTTACAGATGTTTAAGAGTAGATCGACAGGGCAGTAACTGACTGGAAGGTATCTGCTCTGTTTTATATGCATATAACATATCTGGACGACTTTGTAGATTTTCAGGCTGTTGTAGCTGTTCCGCAACAGTTTGGCTTAGTGTACAACTAGTTTTGGAGCACAGGTTTGCAGCACTACTGCTGGAATATTGTCAGGGCCTATTGCCTTTCTAGTATCCAGTGTCTTCAGCTGTTTCTTGGTATTACGTGGAATGAATCGAATTGTTTGAAGACTAGCATCTATGATGTTGGAGGAGGTTGAGAGGGATCATGCGCTCAGCATGTCAAGCTGATATGTATGCAAATACTTCAGCCTTGACTTTTGCACTAATGTGTTGGGCTCCCCCATCATTGGGGATGGGGCTATTTGTGTAACCTCCACCTCCTGCTTCACGTTTCATTAACCACCATCATTCATGACTGGCTATGGCAAGGGTGCCGAATTTATATCTATTCTGTTGGATTAGAATAGACGTCACTTTAATGAATAACTGTACAGTTAAATCATATGATACGGATTTAGATAAGCCAGAGTGAATAGCTGAACAGCTGATTATCAGACATGTTGAACATTTCTGCCCATAAATAAAGCACGACAGGCAATACAAACAACACAATCACAAAACCGTTTTGAAGGCTAGAGATCTGATTCAAGGAGTTATAAAACTAGCTATGGAGAACATCCTTGGGTGAGATAAAGGAAAGAATTAGCTAACCAAGGACACAGTTTAAGTGCCAAGACTCTAGAAGCTCATGGCAGACAAATACAGTTAATGGGTTTTCACCCCATGGTATTGACAAAGAACTCAATATACCTTTTGACATTTTGAATGTTGGAACTTTTAAACGATAACATTATGCATTTTACTGCTTAACTAGTATGTAACGTCCCATCTTAACCTCTGATTAAGTAGATACTGTACTATACTAATTACAATTGATTCTGATTGACTAAATATTGAGAAGAACAAAGTGTAGAAAATTAAAATGTTAAATTGCTGGGCTTAAAATCACACGTATCCTTATGGAACCTGACAATTCATCACTGTCTTTACTTATCAACCAGGAACAGAATTAAAGTTACACAATCACTTCAGATATATAACTGTGAGCGAGATGAGGGTAGGGTGTATTCAACACAATGTCAGATTTAACTGAAAACAAGAGTGACGGAACAAAGTTCAAGCTGAGAGACTCGGTTGCACAAAATACAAGATGTCATGACAAATTTTCTGGAGGGAACCATGAACACTTCAGATTATTCATCTTTGGAGGATTCATAAATCCTGAATATTTAGGCCTATATGATTTTATGTTGTACAAGACAATTTAAATTCCTTTCTTACATCTCTGCATCTGTTTGCTGTACTCTGACATGTTATCTGGTCGTATTGACCGCAGGAACTTGATGTAGTCATCACTGTGGTATTTTGTCATCTCCTCCGTTGTGGCCTTGTGTGGTCGCTAATGGAAAAACAACAAAAATCAGTTGGTTATACCACTGTCACTTCTCCTTCTCCATTCCCCAACTAGTCAGGTTTAGAAAATAGAAGTACCAACTTACGTAGATTTCCATCTTTCTGTACAAGCCATAATTCAGCAACAGATTATGGGTCATACGGATTCGATGTGGTTTCATAGGGTGTCCCTGTCCATAATAGTAGTTCCCTATGTCACCTAATAAAAGTAAAATCAAATTGCTCATTAATCAAGATGGAAAAATACATTTAAGACAGCATTTTTTTAAAATAAAGCCTTTGAACTTTGTGCAAATGATATACTTGGTATTATTCATCAGTGAATGCCAACAACTAAGTAATCTAAAAATCATTAACAAAAAGCATGATTCAGAAATGATTGAAAATGATCCCAATATAACATTGTAGATAATCATACATGACATTACACAAAATTTGATAAAAAATTGGATAAAGGAACTCACAGGGCAATTAGCAGACCAAAGCTATGGAATTACAAATATTAGACGAAAAAGGGGACAAAAGAGTAGTCAAGTTTAACAACTACATGATGGGGTTTCCAAATCATTTTATGAATTGTAACTATGAGTACTAAGTCTGAGATGGTGACAATTAATGTCCAAATGGTTGAACTTTCATTTCAAATGCAATCTACTGATCAGCAACGTCAATCAAATTTAGGAAAGAACAACACTGATCCCACATCTTAATTGAAGACTGGCTTACCAAAAAAAAAAAAATTGATCCTTGTCAACAAAACTGTACAGTAGATGTTGCCTATAGTAGTGTACTTTATTCTGATTAATCAAAATCTGCTGAGGAGGAAAGGAACCTCATATATAAAAGTATGCCAGGAGGAAAAGGTCCTTCTCCTTATTCAGCATACGCCTTATGAGCCAAAAAGTGAATTTGTTACAGATTATCCAATTTAGCTGATGTGAGGTGCAGAAACATGCGTAAAAGATCTGGGTAAATGTTTCCTGAACCCAGTGATTAATTTAATTGAAACGTGAAGGATAAATATCCAAAGCTGCTTTGAATATGAGCGAGTTAGTATATTGTCAATGCTAAAGGTCACATTTGCAGCTTCAAAGAATACTGCATTTCAGATTAGCAGCTCCCTCACTGGCAAATCCTCTTACAATGTGAGGGTATAATTTCTGACCGATGGGTAGATGCCCAAATGCCTGTACTTATTACTTTAATAACAGATGGAACAAAATAAGACAATCAAGGAAGAGGCCCCCAACCAGTCCATTATATGAGACGACTGAAAAAAGGAAAAAAATACTAGCCACACACCTTCTAGCTCATCTTCCACTATCTTGTCCGTGACCTTGTAGATTACAACACTTGAGGTGCAGAGCCAGGTACCTTTTAAATTAGTCGAGGCTTTCTGCCTCCAACAACACATCAAGCAGCAAATTACATTCATGTGCCTCTAATCCTTCAACCAATCACTTTAAATCAGTGTCCCCCAGTAACTGTCCTCCCTGTTAAGGGAAACAGTTCTTCATGTCTACTCCATTTAGGTGACTTACAATTTTGAACACCTCCTCTGTTCTGAGAAAAAAAAATCATTCTAGCTTATCCAATCTTTCTACATAGTTACAAATCTCGTGTTACTTGATGTTATTCTGCATAATATATTAGCAATATGTGGAAGATGACATATCTTGACTCACAAATAGACAGCTTATTAATTTTTATCTTTACTGCACAGAACATTTTCTACTAAACCTTTTGCTACCAGGAATAAATTGTGAAATGGCTAAAGAAAGGGCAGAAAGCTAAACAATTAAGACCTTTGCCCAACATAATATAACAGAGAAATGTATCTGAGGCCATCAGCTCACTGTACGGTTTTACAAACAGAAAACTGTAGTGCCAGGATCTGCATCCATTATTTCAGCTAGTTGAGGCAAAGATCCAAATGGTGCACAAGCTCACAGATAATTTCACGTAGAATCTGGTCACTGCAGATTCTACCTAACTCTGAGACAAGCTTCTGCGAAGGGTTTCCCTAATCTCAAATAATATTCATACTAAACTTTATAGCATGTTGCTTCATTCATCCTCTGGTCATGAGCATACATCATCTAATAGTATTAAATCATATTCTTGTGTACACGTGCTTAGAATGTCTAATTATTTACCAACTTTAATTGTGCTAATCAACACAATAATTAACTTTGTTAGAAGTGTGTTCCATTCTAGATGGGAGAAAATTATTTCACTTCCATGTTATGCAACCATAATCTAAATTAAACAGCCCGTTTAGATCTACATTTTATGATAGATTACAAAATAAAAATTGTTCTTGTATCCTCTGCTATTTCTTTTCCATCAAAGACAAGGTCAACTCCTTGGGCCTCAATTTATAAATGAACAAATTATCCTTAGCTCCCTTCCTTATCTCATCAACAGCCTTCTCAAGGCAGGATAACAGAAACATTACACAACCAGATCATATACACAACTAGAATAACTTATTGTGGTTTCTAATTGTTCCATATTTAACTAAGCTCATAAGTTCCACATTGACCGGAAACATTTAATCATTAACAAGCATAGCTAGACATTTTCAACTAATGATAACCATTTGTCAAACTGTTTGAACTATCCTAACAACATTTTTTGCTAAAAATCAACGTGTTGGGACATGTTATGACACATCTGTGTGGCAGATCGGACTTCAACGCATCAGGCTCAGAAAGGGGGGCAGTAGCACTGCACCATAAGAGCTTTTGGATTATCTAAATAAACCAGAATGATTTGCTAATCTCCCCTACATTTATCAACTGATCAGAATACCTTGATGTTAGCAGCTCACTCACTCATTGGCTTGTTTTTATCAATTTATGCCTAGCTAATATAATACCAAGACTTACAATCCATCACTGTCTTCCTATGAAGGATTTTTCTGCATTAAAAGCACTATAAAAAAAGTATAATGTTATTGCACGTAAAGTTTCAATCGCAATTCAATGTACAGAGTTCTCCAAATACAGAAATCGACGCTATATCATAACTTACTACACAAAATAGCTCTTGATGGAAACACAAAATGCTTGCTTCTTTAAAATTCTTCTCAATATGATAAAGAATAACTCAAATATTTGTCCAGTGGAATAAAAACAATTAAGCAAAATACTTTGCATTCTCAACACATGCTATCATAAATTAAATATTTACAAGTATTTTCTGGAATTGCAATCACACACTTCAACACACACAATGCAAAGTACAAAGGAGAAGCAGTGTTAACTTGCAAACAGTATTCAACAATTCGTTACTACATTTAAGATAGATGTCTGCAAGGACTATTTACTGAAATATCAACTGGTAATTCTTTGTGACTCTGAAGCCTGTAACACTTTAAACTCAATACTCACTGGTTTATTCAAGAAAATAGCAGTGATAAGAATAACTAACCAAGCAACTTTGAATTCTACACACTGTCTACACTGACAACTTGTACAAGGTTTTATTGTTGTTTGTATTTACAGATTGGAGCAAATGTGGACATTCAGAATTTCAAAGCTCGTTATACACGGCAAGGAGTAAGAAGATTTTTTGAGCAACTAATTTTCTGCATTCAATTTGCACTGTGGCTTAAGATAACTAATGGTGTACCTGTAAAAATCATTTAAATATAGTATAAAGTATACTAACTGTAAAAAAAAAAGTAGACGGGACAGATGAAGAAAATGGGTTGAATTTTACAAATAATTGGCTAAGAAACAATTTTTAAGAGTTTCACAGATGGCTTCTGTCTGAGGTCCAGTGAGATTCTTGATACAATTTTGTGCTCGTGACCACATTATGCATGTAACATGTGTCTATGGCACCATTCTTACACATCATGCACCCACCAACCATAAAGATTTTTGCACTACCAAGACTTTCTGCAAATTCTGCCACCTGTGTCATTTGTAAAGCCCAGCTGTGCACCAGATCAAATGCTGCCAGCCAATAATTACCTTTCACAGTACAAGTAGTGGCAGGGAAACAAAAGGTAAAAGCTTCAGAGGGCATGAAAATAGCACGGATGATGCTTGATTGTAAATATAACTTCCAATTATTAAATGTATTGCTACTTCACCTGTCTGCAATACATTCATTCTAACTGCAGCTAGAAAAGTCAAGCCACATGGACTAGACATCCTTAGAGCTATGTAGGACTGCTATTCTTCCCTAACTCCCAGCACAGCATTATATTTTGTTCAATGTGGGAACATCAAATGCTTGAATGGTTCAAATGGTTAAAAATATTAACTTTTAAAGAAAACAGCGAAAGTCAAGAAGAACAAAAGAAAAGCTACATTTGTTTCTGTGAACAATCAGAGGCCAATTGCTTTTTGAGCAACAATAAATTTACAGTCAATGAATGATCACTACACCTAGTTCAGATTGACTGGAACAAGGTGTCAGGGTCCTGCCTCACTTGTTGAACCTGACACTACACTGCTCTGATGTGCTGAAGGTGATGTTCCTGCCTGACGTCCTCATCTCCATCCTCTTCAGTGTCTATCACATTCCCTCCTTGCCACTAGAACCATGCAGCACATTCTGGCTAGACCTTGTCATACAAAAATTCACGCATCTGAACCTCATCTTCAGGAGGGCCATCATCTGCTCCACAATGGCTTGTGACAGAATGGGCTGCATTTCTTTAACACTTGTTCTCAGTCAGGGGGTTATGTAATGCAGTGATCAGCCATGGTTGCAGAGGGAAGCCTTCGTGTCCTGATCTCTGTAAGGAACTGGGACCTCCAAAGGCATCTGACTGCTTGAAATGAAGCAGAACATGACAGTTTTCAACGATACAGGCATCATGGCAGCTTGCAGGGCACCTGGTGCAGACTTTTAAAATGTAATACCAATGATCACAGTTGACTTCTTTATTGATGGAACTAAAGCCTTTTCCGTTAAAGAAGTCTGATGCATTAATACATGGTGCTTTCAATGCAAAGTGTAGTCTATGGTGGCCTGTACCCAGGAGATACCAGTTATGTTGGCAAAGCCTTTGCTGGGCTGTAGCAATGACCTCGTCATGGGGAATCGAGATGATCCAGCACTCAGTACTTCGATATTAGGCTTGATATATCTCCGGGTTGAGGACTAAGACATTCCATACAGATCTTCAGAGGATCTTTGCAATGACTAGGTGCATAAAAGTTTAGCGCACCTTCAACTTCAAAGCCACAGGGACAGGATGGCCACCCACGCCTTCAGGTTCACAGGTCCCACTCCAGCAGTTGGTATTGTTCTGTGCCAGTGTTCCAGAACATTCACAATTTGCCTCATTCATCTGGAGAAGTTTGGCAGCCTTGCTGCAGTTTCTGGGCTTTCAGCTGCAGCTATTCTTCAATTTCTCTGTGCCTTAGTAGCACCACGGCCACAGCGACAATAATCCCTGTTGTAGATGGATCTATTGGTAACAGTTCTAATGAAGCTGGGTAAGGAATATCAGAAACTGAACAACTTCCTTCTAACATGTGCATAGAGCATTCACATCATACACAATGATGGCTCACATAGTTCTCCATGTAGTTTATCATGGAGGATTCTGACAAGGCTGGCTATAGAATGGAATAAGATCCCCACATCGAGGCAATGTATGCAGCACAAGTCATGAAATACAGGAGGAGATTTTAAGTGTGATGGGATTACTAAAAGCTTGCTCCCCTCAAACCTCACATGATCTAAACAAGGCAGAAGTGCACTTCACAGGATATCCTTATAGTTCAAGGTGACAGAAAAACAATTCCATGCCCTTGTGTGGCATTTTGCAGTGCCTTTGTAAACTGTGGCGTGCAGGTGACACTTTTAAGTTGCAGCACTAATGGATAAAGGGTACCAGACTTGAATTAGGTGAACTGCTCTTGCATAGGTATGGAACTTAGGTTGCGGTTTGAATGTCTCCTTCTGAGGTAGGACTACTCTTTTGGGGCAGTTTTCCACAGGCCAGATAGTTGGTTTGCGAGCATAGATTGGAGCTCTACATGGAGGCTCTGCAGATTCTCATTGTGGCACACTCCAAAGGAATTGTCTGGCAATTGAATTTTCCACTATGCCCAGAACCCTATGAAAGTCTCCATAAAAACTGGCTTGCTCCGATGAAATTAAGTGAAAGAGCTACTCAGGAAACGTTAGACTATTAAGGAAATACCTTCACAGGTAGCACCCTAAGCACCTGACTCCCAATCCTCCCAAGATGCTGACATCAGTTAGCCTATATACTGACCCTTTGACAGCTACTGTCAAAATAGATGCCTGGATTTTTAAAATTTCAGATTACAGCAGCTGACTACTGTAAAAATGGGTCATGGTTTACCTTCCTCTGACAGTTCTACGCGACAAAAACCTATCAGAATGGAACTATTATTTCATAATTTCGATGGAGACCTGAGCAGAATCTCCTCTCAGAAATGTGGCTCCTATCTTTCGTAAAAAATGAAGGGCTGGAGTGGGAATCTGGTGTGAGATTGCTGGAAAATTTGCCCCTAGGATTCCATAAGATTTTCTGTAAAACTAAATGTGAGGAAGCATGGAAAAGGACCAACAAAATCTCCATGGATATGGTCATAGCTAAACTTTGCAATAAGTCTAACACCATCACAAAATAGGTTTCCTTTACTACGATTATGCTCTAGTTATATAAAACTGCAATTAAGAAAAACACTTTAAATAGGTTTCCATCATATACTTTAAATGTGATACATTATTTTGCTGCTGGATTCAGAATAAAATTCTTCCAGTCTAGAAATTAAGCAGAAACCAACAGAAAACAAAGAAGAAGAAAACAAAGCAGAAGTTTAAACATCTGTATTCAGCAAAAAAAATGAAGTCCCACAGAGGTTGGTTGATGATGAAATTTTGTACTCAAATTAAGCAAAAGTCTCTGTCAAAGCAAAGACCAGATACTATAGAGCTCCCCAGGCAACTCAGTCGGTAAATCACTATATAGTAAAAACCGAAAGAACTGCAGATGTTGAAAATCAGGAACAAAAACAGAAGGTGCTGGAAAAACTCAGCAGGTCTGGCAGCATCCGTGAAGAAAAACAATCAGAGTTAACGTTTTGGGTCCGGTGACCCTTCCACAGAACTAAGGAAGGGTCACTGGACCCAAAATGTTAACTCTGACTTTTTCTTCACAGATGCTGCCAGACCTGCAGAGCTTTTCCAAATCACTACATTGTGTTCTACTCAGCTTCAGTGACACAAGAAAGTTTCCAGGTTCAAACCTAGGGAGATGGGGAGAGTTGTCAGGTATTGAATGGCAATTACAAATTTCTTTGGATAAAAAGAACAAGTTCATCAGTAAACATTACCATAACTGATTACTGCATAGTAATACAATAAAGTTTTATATTTGTATAGACTCTTTTTTGACCTCAGAACATCACAAAAACATTGCAACCCTTGAAGTACCTCAGATGTGCAGTCACTGCAGCAGAAAATGGAGCAGCCAACTTGCACGTGGTAAGGTCCTTCAAACAGCAATGTGGCAATGACCAGATAATCTGTTTCTTTTTTGGTAATGGTTAAGGGTTAAACATTGGTCAGGAAATAGAGGAGAACACTACTCCTCTTTTTCAAATTGGTACCATGGGATCTTTTACATCCACCCTGAGGTTGTCAGGACCTCTGTCAATACTGCACTAAAATGTCAAGAGACAACCTATATTCAAGTCCCACAGTGCTCTGTCACAGGAGGTTAGAGTGCTATTGACTGAGTCACAACTGTTTATAAATGTACCTTGGATGGGCACAAATTGAGAAATTTATTGCACTTAAAAGTATCAGTCAGAGGTACTTAAGCTAGAAGTAGAACTGATGTAGCACTTTGACAGTGAAAGTCATTCCAAAATGCTTTATTGAAGTATAATTAGACAAGGTCAATCCTGCGTTAAAAGCAAATGATCTTAGAGATGACTAAAAGCATGCTCAGAATTTTGAGCTTCAGTGATCATCT
Organism: Ginglymostoma cirratum; assembly: GCA_024137785.1. Taxonomy (NCBI): domain Eukaryota; kingdom Metazoa; phylum Chordata; class Chondrichthyes; order Orectolobiformes; family Ginglymostomatidae; genus Ginglymostoma; species Ginglymostoma cirratum. The sequence goes on along the minus strand of JAHRHZ010000073.1, from coordinate 6,657,903 downwards.
TAACGCAGGAAAGCAAGAAAGGTTTACAGGTGAACTTTTAGGGTATGCAGCCCAGCTAAATACGTGGACACCAATACTGGGCCTCAAAAGACAGGAAAAAGGTGAAGCCAAAAGTCAAATCAAGCTCAACATAATGGTGGGAATTTTTAACCAAACCTACCTGATCAAAAATTGATCAGTATATTAGAAGCTAATTGCAACTAGGTTGTCTATTTTTTATTTCCCAGGGTGTAAAATGGCTAGTCACCAAATGAATTAAATTGGTTAGAAGTTAAAATTATGCCTAACATTATGCAGCTTTTCTCTTCCATTTGAATCAATGACCCATATGAATCTCATGTTTGGAGCTCTACAAAATTCAGCTGCTTATGGGCATTAGATGCGCCTTGAAATTTTGATTTCTGCTGCTCTGATTTTTATGCAGGCGGAAACAAGATCCATGAGTGTGAACACTAATAAACACTACTGTCATTGAGGTGTGTTGTACTAACTTCAACTGAGTTCTCAAGATTAGCATACTGATCAGTAGAAGAGATTCTCATTGTGTTGTTGAGCTGCACTAAAAGGGTCATCATGACTATGGATCACGAATGAACATACAGAATTTTAACGAAAGAGTTCTTGAAAAAAAATGGAAAGGACAGACACCCAAAAGTTGACTGCAAACCCAAGTTCAGTGTCTGCCTGGAGAGTGAGAGATTATGGAAGGTCTTACTTGATGAGGTGCAGAAGAAGCTTAATAGGGAGAAAGCATACTTCAAGCGGAATTTCTAATCTCTTGAGTGTGTCTCAGGAAGTGAACATGATGGTAAAAATACACAGGAGTCTCAGTGAGAGACATACTTGCATTTCACTTCTTTCACAAATACACAGGGGCAGAGGTTAGAAGCAAACTTCAGCCCTGTTCTGGGTTAATGGCCTGACGTTGTAGTGTATGTAATAGACTGCTGTGATGGTCACAGCTTTGACAACAGCCATTTAAACACTCCTGTGCCACTTGTAAAAGGAAAAGGCTCTAGCTCATTGAGCGCTGCAAGTCACTACCAAAAGGAAACAGGACAAGAGTTTCAATCAACATACAAAAAAATAAGAATTCTGAATTCAACTGTTCAAGTATCAATGTCAGTGTTACTGGTAACATTTGCTGCATGCAACCTGCAACTATCCATTCTCCACAACAATTCAGAGACTGATCCTTATTTCTTTTATAACTGATTTCTTTCGACTCACCGTTTATTTCTAATCTGCATACAAGAGCACTGCACTCCGATTTCTTCGAATGCTCAGGAATTAACAAAATCAATTCTTGTTGATTCAAAGAGGTCTACTAAAACAGTAGATTGGGGTTTGGGAGAAAGGTATCCACAAGGGAAGACAGCCATTAAAAATGAACCTTGTTGTAACCAGCACAGGTGGATAATCAAGGGGAGCCCGTTCATGCATCGTCACTCAGAGTTAGTGGCATCTTGTCTACAGCCATAACGAATTGGGGAACTTTGTCTGGGGACTGATCATAGCAAATAAAGGTCTCTTGGACAGGATTTGAATTCACAGATGAAACTAAAGAATTAAACTGGGTAAACTCTCACTGTGAAACCAATTTTGAAAGAAAAAATATCTGCAAAAAGGTTTCTTGAATTTGTATTGTTACTGGTTAAAAATATCTGCATTTGATGCCAGCACATTCCTAGCAGAATTAGGGGAAGTTATTTTTGAAGATTTAAAAGTTCTGTCCCTCAAACAGTTCAAAGGTTCAGCGAGGTACTTAGGATTAGAATTTCACCTTCAAGCCAGAAAACCCATGTAAGGAAATGGGTGGACAAAGGTTGACAGGTGAAAACTGAAGATGATGAAACAGATATAGTGGTAGTACAGTGATTTTCTCACTATTGTAAGGAATGCGGGCAAGGCCAGCAATTGTTGCCATCCTTAACTGTCCTTGAACCAATTGATTCTCTGGGCCATTTCAGGGGGCAATTAAGAGTCACCCACATTGCTATGGATTTGAAGTCACAAGTAGACCAGACCGGATAAGGTTGGAAGACTTCCTTCCCTAAAGGGAAAAAGATTGGCTTTTAGATCAATGAGAAATGGTTCTACGGTTACCATTAAAATAGTTTGTAATTCAAATTTCACAACCTGCCATGGTCAGATTTGAACCCATGAGCCAAAACATTAACCCAGTCTCTGGATTAGTGTTCCAGTGACATTACCACTATGTCATCCCCTTCCTACAAAACAACTGGAGTCGCGAAAATCAGAATTTCAAGAGAAAGAAAAGCAAAGGGCAATAGAATGAGAGAAAGGAAAGAGGGAGAGAATTTGGAAAGAACAAGAACAAGAGAAGAGAGAGAATTTCAGGAAAACAGCAAACGAGGGAATGGAAATAAGACATCTCAAGCTGTGGAGCACGGGGTTTATTGTGTCCCCAGAAGAAACCACTGGTAGAGACCCAAGGGCAGATGCAATTTGGTCTATCTGTTTAATCCAAAAATTTGATGAGACAGAAATAGAAGCATTCTTTGTCTCTTTTGAGTGGTTAGTCCAGCTGTCATAGATGCCAGTCTAACATCAGTCCTAATTATTGTACAGTATGCTTTCAGGGAAAGTTCACCAGGTTTACTCCCTCCCCCCCGAGGAAATTACCAATGATTAGGAGGTAGTAAAAGGCTATTTTAAGTCTGTACCAGTTTATGCCAGAGATCTAGCAACAGAAATTCTGCACATTCTAGAAATAGAACATAGAACCGTACAGCACAGTACAGGCCCTTCAGCCCACGATGTTGTGCCGAACTTTTACCCTAAACCTAAGGTCTATCTAACCTCCACCCCCACCTTATACTATCACGCATATGCCTATCTAATAGCCGCTTAAATGCCCCGAATGAGGCCGACTCCACTACCCTTTCCGGCAATGCATTCCACACCCCCACCACTCTCTGAGTAAAGAACCTACCTCTGACGTCTCCCCTATACCTACCTCCACTCACTTTAAAAGTATGCCCACATCGTAATAGCTACCTCCACTCTAAGAAAAAGTCTCTGGGCTGTCCACTCTATTTATACCTCCGATCATTTTGTATACTTCTATCAAGTCACCTCTCATCCTTTGTCATTCTAAAGAGAAAAGCTCTAGCTCTCTCAACCTTTCCTCGTAAGACCTTCCCTCCATTCCAGGCAACATCCTGGTAAATCTCCTCTGCACCTTTTCCAAGGCTTCCACATCTTTTCTGTAATGAGGCGACCAGAACTGGACACAATACTCCAGATGTGGCTGAACCAGGCTTTTGTATAGCTGGAGCATAACTTTCACGGCTCTTGAGCTCAATCCCTCTATTAATGAAAGCTGACACACCATACGCGTTCTGAACAACTCTATCCACCGAGGTGGCAGCTTTCAGGGACCTGTGGACCTGAACCCCAAGATCCCTCTGCTCCTCCACACTGTCAAGAACCTTTCCGTTAACCCTGTATTCTGCTTTCAAGTTTGTCCTTCCAAAATGAATCATCTCACACTTTTCAGGGTTAAACGCCATCTGCCACTTCTCAGCCTAGCTCTGCATCCTATCAAAGACATAATAGGAACTGCAGATGCTGGAGAACCCGAGATAACAAGGTGTAGAGCTGGATGAACACAGCAGGCCAAGCAGCATCGTAGGAGCAGGAAAGCTTCACGTTTCGGGACTAGACCCTTCCCGAAACGTCAAGCTTTCCTGCTCCTATGATGCTGCTTGGCCTGCTGTGTTCATCCAGCTCTACACCTTGTTATCCTGCATCCTATCAATGTCCCTTTGTAACCGAGAACAGCCCTCCACACTATCCACAACTCGACCCATCTTCGTATTGTCCGCAAACTTACTAATCCACCCTTCCACTCCGACATCCAAATCATTTACGAAAATCACAAATAGAAGAGGACCCAGAACAGATCTTTGTGGTACACCACTCGTAACTGAAAATTTTCCATCCACTACCCCCCTTTGTCTTCTAAGGATCAGACAATTTTGAACGCAATCTGCCACATTTCCCCCTATCCCATGCCTCCTTACTTTCTGCATGAGCCTACCATGGGGAACCTTATCAAATGCCTTACTTAAATCCATGTATACCACATCCACTGCTCTGCCTTCATCCATGTGTTTGGTCACCTCTTCAAAGAATTCAATAAGGTTTGTGACGCATGATCTACCCCTCACAAATCCATGCTGACTATCACGAATCAAAATGTGCCTATCCAAGTGATCATAAATCCTATCTCTCAGAGCCCTTTCCAATAACTTGCCCACCACTGAAGTAAGACTAACTGGCCTGTAATTTTCAGGGTTATCCCTATTCCCTTTTTTGAACAAGGGAATGACGTTTGCTACTCTCCAATCTTTTGGGACTATATCCATGGGCAGTGAGGACGAAAAGATCATCGCCAAAGGTCCTGCAATCTCTTCCCTCGCTTCCCATAGAATCCTTGGATAAATCCCATCAGGCCCAGAGGATTTATCTGTCTTCAAGTTCCTCAAAATTCTAGTACATCTTCCTTACTAACATCCACTTCCTCTAGCCTACCAGCCTGTTTCACGCTGTCCTCCCCTACAACTCTCTCAGTTGTGAATACCAAAGAAAGGTATTCATTAAGGACCTCTCCTATCTCTTTGGGCTCCGTGCACAAATTCCCTTTACAATCCTTGATCAGTCCTACCCTTACTCTGGTCATTCTCTTATTCTTCACACACGTGTAAAAAGCCTTGGCGTTTTCCTTGATCCTATCTGCCAAGGTTTTCTCATGCCTCCAAATAGCTCTTTTAAGCCCTTTCTTCAGCTCCTTCTTGGCTAACTTGTATCCCTCTAGAGCCTTTTCCAATCCTTGTTTTCTAAACCTTATATAAGCATCCTTCTTCTTCTTAACTAGTCGTCCGACCTCTCTTGAGAACCAAGGCTCCCTCACTCGACCGCATCTTCCCTGCCTGCTAGGGACAAACATATCGATCACATGCAGTATGAACTCCTTAAACAATCTCCACATTTCTATCGTGCTCTTCCCATTTTATGTTACCCAGTTCTTGCCTAACAGAATTACAATTACCCTTCCCCCAACTATAAACCTTTCCCTGCTGTATGTACCTATCCTTTTCCATGACTACTGTAAAAGTAACAGAGTTATGATCGTTACCGTCAAAATGCACTCCTACCAACAGGTCTAACACTTGGCCCAGTTCATTGCCAAGCACCAAATCCAAAGTGGCCTCTCCTCACGTTGGACTATCTACATACTGTATCAGGAATCCTTCCTGAACACACTGGATAAAATCCGCTCCATCTAAACTATTACAACTAAAAAGTTTCCAATCAAGATTTGGAAAGTTGAAGTCAACGACTACAACCCTGCGACTTCTGCATCTTTCCAGTATCTCCCTCCCAATCCACTCCTCCACTTCTTTGCAACTATTAGGGGATCTGTAAAAAACCCCAACAAAGTGACCGCTCCTTTCTTGTTCCTGACCTCAACCCAAACTGACTCTGTAGACATATCATTCTCGAACTGCCTTTCAGTAGCTGCTATACTAGCCGTGACTAGCAATGCCAACTCCACCGCCCCTTTTACCTCCCTCCCTATTTCTTTTAAAGCATCTAAATCCCAGAACTTCCAACAACCATTCCCGTCCCGGTGTTACCCAAGTTTCTGTAACGGCCACAACATCATAGTTCCAAGTAGGGGCCCATGCTCTAAGTTCATCCGCCTTATTTCTGATACTTCTAGCATTGAGATATACCCACTTCAAAACATCCATGTCCACAATTACGTTCCATCGACCGCTGTTCTTTATTAACAACCTCACTCCCTGTTGTGTCTGTTGGAAAGCTGAATATTTCATCCTCCGAATTACGAATCCGGTTCCCCACCCCCTGCCAATCTAGTTTAAACCAGCCCGTATAGCTCGAGCAAATCTCCTTCCCAGGATATTTGTGCCCTTCCAGTTCAGGTGCAACCCGTCCTTCCTGTACAGGTCCTGCCTTCTCCAGAATTTGCTCCAATTATCCACATAATGAAAGCCCTCCCTCCTACACCAGCCCTGTAGCCACGTGTTTAGCTGCACTCTCTCCTTATTTCTTACCTCGTCATCACGTGGCACTGGTAGTAATCCAGAGATAACTACCCTGTTTGTCCTGGACTTCAGCTGCCAACCTAAGTCCCTGTACTCGTTTTTCACATTCTCAGTCCTTTTTCTACGTATGTCATTGGTATCGATGTGTACCATGACTGCTGGTTGCTCACCCACCCCCTTAAGGATCCTGAAGGCACGATCCGAGACGTCATGGACCCTGGCACCCGGGAGACGACATACCATCCATTCGTCTCGTTCGCATCCACAGAACCGCCTGTCTGTGCCTCTTACTATTGAATCCCCCACTACAATTGCTCTCCTATTCTCCCCCCTTCCCTTCTGTGCCACTGGGCCAGGCTCAGTGCCAGACACCTGTCCGCTATGGCCTTCCCTTGGTAGGTCGTTTCCCCCCCAACAGTATCCAAAACAGTATACTTATTATTGAGGGGAACAGCCACAGAGGATCCCTGCACTCTCTGCCTATTCCCTTTCCCCCTCCTGATAGTCACCCAGCTACCTTTTTCCTGTACCTTGGGTGTGACCACCTCCTTATAACTCTTCTCTATCACCCCTCAGCCTCCCAAATGATCCGGAGTTCATCCAGCTCCAGCTCCAGTTCCCTAACGCTGTTTTTGAGGAGCTGAAGTTGGGTGCATTTCTCGCAGGTGAAGTCGGAGGGTCACCAGCAGTGACGCTTACCTCCCACATCCTGCAAGAGGAGCATGCAACTGCCCTAGCTTCCATTCCCTCTCTTCTAGATTTCCAAAAGAATAAAATAAAAGCCTTACCTTACCGACCCTCCACACAGTCTTTTTTTTGGTTAGTGGGGGAGGATGGGTGGGAGACACTACACGTGTCATGTTTCAGGTTTAGCCGATGCCCGAATATGTTAGTTCATTTCCTGGCTCACGTTCTCTCCACTCCCGCCGCTGAAAGCAAGAAGGCCGCCGCTGCACGAGGTAAGTTTTTATACAGAAAAGCCTTACTTGGCCTGATTATAAGATCATAAACACTGGAGCAAAATTAGGAAATTCGGCTCATTGAGTCTGCTCCACATTCGATCATGGCAGCTATGTTTCTCAAGTCCATTCTCCTGTCTTCTCACTGTAACTCTTGATCCTTTTACTAATCAAGAATCTATCTAGCTCTGTCTTAAAGGCATCTGATGATGTGGCCTCCACAGCGTTCTGCGACAATGAGTTCCACAGATTAACCATCCTCTAGCTGAAGAAATTTCTCCACATTTCAGTTCTAAAGGGTCATCTCTTCACTTGTAGGCTTTGCCCTTGGGTCCTAGTCTCTCCTACTACTGAAAACACCTTCTCAATGTCCACTCTACCTAGGCCGTTCAGAACTCTGTAAGCTTCAACAAGAACTCCCTCATCCTTCTAAACTCCATCAAGAACAGACCCAGAGTCCTCAAGTGCTCCTTATATGACATGCCCTTCATTTTTAGGATAATTTTTGTAAGCTTCCTCTGGAGCCCCTTCAAGGCCACAAGCTATGTACAAACTGTACATAATATTCCAAATGCAGTCTGACCAGAGTCTTGTACAGTCTCAGCAGTACATCTCTATTCTGGTCCTCTTGAAATGAATCTTAACATTGCATTTGTCTTCCTAACTGCCAACTGAGCCTGTAAGTTAATCTTAGGATACTCCTGAACTTGGACTCTAATGTCCCTTTGCGTTTCAGATTTCCAAAGCCTTTCCCCATTTAAAAACTAGTCTATGCCCCTATTCTTCCTACCAAAGTGCATTACCTCACACTTTCTCCCATTGTATTCCGTCTGGCACTCCTTTGCCCACTTTCCTAGCCTGTTCAAGTCTTTCTGCAGCCTCTCCACTTCCTCAACACTACCCGTTCTTCCACCTATCTTTATGTCATCTGCAAACTTAGCATCAATGCCCTCAGTTTCCTCATCAAGATGATTAATGTCTAATGTGAATAGTTGTGGTCCCACCAATGATCCCTGCATAACTCCACCAGTCACTGGCTGCCAGCCTGAAAAGACCCTTTATCTCTATTCTCTGCTTTCTGCCAGTCAGCCAATCCTCCATCCAAGGCAGTACTTTGCCCCTAACACCATGGGCTCTGATTTTATTTATCAGCCTCTGGAATTTAAAAATCATAAGCAGCTTATTTTGATCAGGTGGCATGAAAACTGAAGGGATCCCACTTATGAAAACATCAATGAAATAATTGTCCTTGAGAAGTTAAAAAAACTCCATTCTCTTCTTACTAAGAGTAAACCCAGAGTAACAAAGTGACTGCGTGAAGGCTGGCAGCCTTCAAAGTTCAGAGAAGTATCAGAAATCATTCTAGTATGGAGGGATTGTGTTATGAACAAACGCTAAACAGGCTGGGACTCTACTCATTGTAATTTAGAAGAATGAGAAGTGATCACATTGAAACATAGAGGACTCTAAAGGGCCTCCACAGGGTAAATGCTGAAAGGATGTTATCCCTCATGGAGAGTCTAAGGCCAGAGGGCACAGTCTCACATTAAAGGGGAACCAATTTAAGATTGAATAATGAGGAGTTTCTTCTCTCAGAGGCTTGAGTGTGGCAGTGTCCTTGTGTATATTTTAAGCTTAGACAGATAGCTCTTGATCAGTTAAGGAACCAAGGGTTGTGGGGAAAAAGCAGGAAAGTGGACATGAGGGATGTGAATTGAATTGTGGAACAGGTTTGAAGGGCTTAGCAACACACTCATGTTCCTATTTCTTACGGTCTTATCACTCCACTGGTGATTATTATGAACTGATCCACAAACCCCGGTTCCTGAAGACACCCTCCCCTAACAAAGCCCAACCAACTGGAAAGGCATCTGGACAGTGACAGGAAACCAAGTACTCTTAGGAGAGAGGAAACTGCTGGGAGCCCTTCTCAGGACTGAAATGGTAATGCTGAAATGAAAAGTGAGGTCAAAAGCCTGTGGATTTTAATTGAAGGATAAGGCATGCCCAGGTAAACTGCTTGAGACCATAAGAAAAAGCAGTCGGATTTATTCGTGCATTTACAACCCATAGAGTAGAGTCAGTCAGAGAGCACTGCAGACAAGACTATGGTGCTGACTGAAATTGTGAATCTCTGAAAAGGCACACCTGAAAATGGGGACGGGGTTAAACAAATCCCTGAATGTTACAGAAATCTTCTATCTGAAGGAACAGTTACCCAGGGTGAGACAAACAGGTCTGTAGTAATACTAAGGAATACCAGGGCCAGATAAACTCTACTACTGGAGAGAAGCATGGCTTTCCTACCAGGAAGTGCTAAGGTACAGGTAAAAGTGACTGAAGAGGATAGCTGGAGTACGACCTTGTGATGGGACCAGTGATCGTGGGGGCTGTTCCCAGTTTGCCTGCTGGAGACCATGAGAAAAAAACAGTAGGATTTATTCGTGCATGTATCACCCAAACAGACAGTAGCAGACAATCAGTAGTCAGTAGTCAGCAATGACCTGGCAGCTTCCAAGGTAAAGGCATCCCCAGTGGTCTCTGAGAAATCCACCGAGGTCAGGTAGACCAAACAGCTGCAGGAGATAATGCCTGGTGATTTCCCTGACTGTGTGTTTTGTAACTGAAAAGTTCAGCCAGTGGAGGCTGAAGGGGTGCTACAAACAGAAGACACTAAAATCTTATTGTCTGAAATCTTTGTTGGGAGTATAGAAGACCCCAAATAAATAAAGCTTCTTTAGCAGCAGCTCAACAAGTTGCTGAAAAACCAGTTCAGCCTGCTCACAATGAAACTGGGGCAGAAGCAGTTCCTGAACATTACAACATTAAAACGAAGTGTTGATGAGTAAATGAAGAACCCCACCTCAACAAATGAGTAGTGAACACTAATCTAACAGATATCATAAGGGAAATATTGCAGCTAGCTTATCGCATTCCATGGCTGGACATGTTGCTAAATGCAAAACCCAAGTCCAGTTCAGCCAACATTTCTAATGGCTGCAGCTGCACAAAGATGCAATAAGGTTTCAGAGGACCTGAAAATCCTGCCAGGTTGTGGGAAAGCTCCAAACTGCAATAAGACATTCATCTGTGGTTCCCAAGCCAGTTTTTGGAGAGCCACTCAGCAAGATGTTACAAAATGTATGGGGCCTCTGTCCAAAAAGAAATGGGGGAACACCAGTACATCCTTACCATCATGGACATGCTACTCACTTCCCTTTAGGCTATTCCTCCAAGATGAAATTAACCCAGAACAGCCACATATATATTGTGGCAACAAATGCAGGTTAGAGGCTAGGAACTCATTTTCTGTCTCCCTAGTTCCAGTCCACTATCTACAAGGCATATGTCAGGAGTGTGATGGAATACTTTCCACTTATCTGGATGTGTGCAGTTCCAACAACATTCAAGAAACTCAGGCCATCCAGGACAAAGCAGCCTATTTGATTGGCACCCCTTCTACAACCTTCAACATTTGCTATCTTCATCAATGATTCAGTGGCAGCAGTGTATGGCATGTATAAGGTGCATGGCAGCAACTCAATAGCACCTTCCAAAACCATAACCTCAAACACCTATAATAACAAGGGCAAGAGATGAATGAAAACACCACTACTTCCAAGACCCCCCCAAAACTACACATCATCCTGACTTAGAACAACATTAAAGCTCCTTCATTGTCCCTGGATAAAAATTATTAAAATCCCTTCCTAACAGCACAATGACTGGACCTACATCCCAATGCGATAATGTAAACTTCTGAACTTAAACAACTGTTCATGGATTGAAAGAATGAGCTCTAATTCTTTTGGAATAAACTGTTTCCCAAGATGAAGGGGACAAAAAGTAACTGTTATAAAGCAACATGCTAATTAACTATCCCTGGGAAGGAGGAGTCAAAGCAACATAAACAAACTGTTTCCTTGGAGAGAGGCAGTAACACTGCTTGATAACCTGCTACCTCATGACAAATGGGCAACTAAGACTGCCTGCAGAAGGAATGAGGTAGAGAGGTTAATTGCAGGAAAGTCTTGTCTTCAAATTGACAGTCAATGCCAAATGTAACAAGGAACAGGGCAGCTACTTCTGATAAGAGTTGCAGAGTTCAGGACTCCAGAAGTGTAATCAAGATTGGGGATTAAAAAAAATAGGATCACCACAAACTAATGTCACACTACAAATTTGATAAAGAGAAAAATTGTATAAGAATTCAATTTCAGATTCTTCAACAGCAAAACTTCGAAGAACAACAATGCACGAGGATCAAAGCCTGGGTACATCCACAGACAGACACTGTTGACTGGAATCGTAACTAAATTCCACCATTAATCAGATAACAGCCAAGTTGGTTTGTGAGGCTTAACTTGCTTAACGGGTTTTATTTGGTTGCAACATGCAATAAAGTTTATTGTCTCAGTATTTGGTTGTCTGTGAAATTTCATAAAAAGTAGCTGAATTAAAGGTAGTTTAACGTAATTTACCCACAATCCCAATGATTGTAATATTACAATGTTTCAAGAGAAGGCAACTTATCTGCACTTTCTCAAAGGCAATTAGGGATGAGCAAAAATGAACAGAAAAAAAGAAGTAATTTGAGTGATCCAATGTATACTACTATCTTATGCTTCTACCATAGACGTAAGGTCGTCAGAATAAGATCATGATAGGAACAGTAGGCCCCTTGAGCACACTCTGCCAATAAATAGCACCATAGACAACACTGAAGAAGACCATTTAACTTATCATGTCCACATCAGTCAACAAAGATCTGACTTTACCAATCCCATTTTCCAACCTTTAGTCCTTAACCTTGGAGACTATGGCAGCAATAATAAATATCAAAACATTGCTTAAATGTTAGGAGAGCTTTTGATACAATTACTCTTTCAGGCCATGAGTTCCAGGCTTCCAACTCCCTCTGAGGAAAAACAATTTCTCAACTCTCGTCTTAGCCTTCTATCTCTCATCTTAAGTCTAATGACCCCTGTTTACTGATCCCTATTTACTGATCCCTCTACTAACGTAAAAAGTGCAGTCCTATCCAGCGATTTATGTCCCTTATAATTTTAGACACCTCTATATCCTGTCTCCTGGCTGCATCCTCAAAATGCTTCAATAAATTTTTCAAACATGGCCATCCCATAACAAATGCATGGCACTATCCTTGATTAACGTGTGTCCCTCTAAGTGCACAATACTTTGCCCCTTATATCTTTCTAATAATTCCCCACGAGATGAGACTGACTGACCTGTAATTTCCTGAACCCTTCTTCCCTTTTTTAAATAACGGGACAACATTAGCAGTCCTCCATTCCTCTGGCACATGTTTTGTGGCCAGAGCGAATTTAAAAATTACAGCCAAGACCAATGATACCTCCTCCATCAACAACTTGGTATGTTTCTCATCCAGGCCTGCAGATTTATCCAATCTTAAGTTCACTAAACCCACTAGTACTTCCACTTTATATTAATTTCTTCCAATATTTCACAGTCCTCCACTCCAATAACTATAAATGTGTCATCCTTTTCAATTATGAACATTAATAGAAAGTACTCAGTGAGGATTGTGCAGTCTTCTGGGCCCACACACAGATTATTCTCTATGGTCTCAAGTGGGCCTTCCTCTTTCCCTAGTTATTATGTTGCTCTTTATATGTTGTTAAAAAACGCTTCGGAGTTTCCTTTATTTTACCCATCAATGCAGGTAGCTCACAGCCTAGGTGATTATGGCCTTAACTATCCTTTCCTGCCTGTGCACCTACCCCTCTTGCATAACTCTCAACTCCCTTGATAATTAAAGATATGTCTAAATCAGCCTTGAATGTATTCAGTTATTCAGCCTTTACTGTTCTGGGAGAGGATTATAAAGATTAATAGCCCTCGCAGAAAAAAATACTCCTTTTAATTTCAATCATAACAGGGACACCCATTATTTTGAAACTATGTCCCCTAGTCTAGATTCTCCGACAAGGTAAACATCCTCTCTGCATCAAACCTGTCAAGCACGTCAGAATCACTTCTGCTGCTTCAGTTGTGTGAGTATTATAGATTTACATCTGTTTTGCACCAGTATTTACGAACCTTGCCTTTTGTGTTTGAATAAAATCATCTCTCATTCTTTTGCCCAAACCGTTCACTCTTTCCTCAGAAGACAAGCCCTTTATTCCAGGAATTTGAGTTATGAGGTAATTATGTTAATTGGAGCAAAGAAACAGGAGACCATACAGTCTCCTATGCCACCATTTCATACTTAGCCAGATACTCCCACATCCCACAAAAGAATAATTTTAAAAATTACCTCTGTCCAATCCTCTCAAGTTATATAAAGATGCAGACTACAAAAACAGCAAAGGGAAAGAAACTCAGCAGGTCTTGTTCCTCAGTTCAAAACTTAATTTTATTGCATGGAACTGTCAAATACAGTTGAATTATTGCCCCATGTAAACTCCAAAGTACTAAATAGATTTAAGTGCATAAATTAAAAGAAAAATCAATAAACATTCACAGTATTGACGACAAGGAACTGTTTAGTAAAGTAAATATTGTTCAAATTAAATAGTGATACGCTTGCACCAATTCATCCAACTAGTAACAAAACAACATATTTATGACATTCAGAAAATTAGCATTACCAATGAAAAGTACACCTCAGTATTTGTATTTACAAATTATCTTTCCATTCTCCAACATAAAACTGTTGCCAAGCAATCTAACAGTAGTGAGCTATGCCAAAACTAATATTTTCTAAGAGATGGAGCTGTTCTGAGGAAGGATCACTGGACCCAAAACGTTAACTCTGATTTTTTTCTTCACAGATGCTGCCAGACCTGCTGAGCTTTTCCAGCAACTTTGTTTTTGTTCCTGATTACAGCATCCGCGGTTCTTTCGGTTTTTAATGGTGTGAATAATTTACACTATGCCATTAGAATTAAATAGATGTAATTAAAAAAACCATGCAGGGTTAAAGAGATAGGTGGGTCTGGATGGGAGGTTCTTCAAAGGGTTGGTGCAGACTCGATGGGCCTAATGTCTTCTTTCTGCACTGCAGGGATTCTTTGATGCTATGAATGCATTGTGCAACAAACAGATACCAATAGCTCACAGTGAGTTCTCAACATAGAATAAATCTTGTAAAATCTGGTTATAGAGAACATGGAATCACCTATGTAGCTTGCTGTTATTTAGGAAATTTTGAAATTACAAGAAGGGGAAAGCAAAGGAAAATAACAACAGTTTAGAGAACAATACTCTGCATGGGTGAAAAACAAAAAAATATGCTCATCAATATAAAATGGTAATACAGCTTATCAATGTGCCCTAGTGTTCCATTTTATGATGTTCATAAGTAAATAAACTCCTTGAACATTATTCTGGAAGTATCCCATGTCATCAATTTTCAATTTTAGGTAGCACTTCAGGAAAAGATGCACATGTTTGGGAATGGACCCAATTATCACAAATTCACCCAATGTATCTTCCTAATCTATCATAAACTGATTTTCAGCATTGTCAAAAAATTTCAAACAGCAACACCTTAATTTTTACGCTCAATGTCTGATTGTTCAATATTTTTTGCATGAAAAACTGAATAATGTGACAATTTGAAAGGAAGAACTTTGACTTATGAGGTGACTATATTAATAGGAACATAGAAACAGGAGAAGACCATTCAGTCCGCTGAGCCTGTTCCCTCCGTTTAATGCCAGCATTGACAGGTCAAACACTTCAATGTCTTTTATGCAACCCACCCCAAACCCTGTATACCACCGATAATGAAAAATATATCAATCTCTAAATAGACTCAAAACCTGAGTTTCCATAGGAGAGAATTCCAAAGGTTCACAAACCTCTACAATAATTTCTCCTCACCCTGAACCCTCGTGGCATTCTCCTTATTTTTAAACTGTGTCCCTCCCCGATTTTAAGACTCCCCAGGTTGGGGAAGCAGCATACCTGCATCTACCCTGTCTGTCTCTTTAAGCATTTTGATCACCTCTCATTCTCAATATAGACCCCAAATTGCCCAATCTCTCTTCAAAGGATAATTTTGCCATCCTAGGAACAATTCAGCCTTCTAACAAAATCAGAGTTTGGAAGAAAAAAAAAAACACTATCTTATAATGGTTCATCATAACTTCCTTTTTCTCGTTCAGTGTCACTATTTATGAAGCCTAGGATAATATTTGCCTTTTCAACCACTTTCTCAACTTGCCCTGTCACTTTCAATAATTTGTTAACATATGCCCTAGGTCTCTAGCTAGCGATACTCAAATCATGTGCATATTTACAAAGTGCTCATGAAAATTAACGTGAACACAGATGCCAGCAAAACCAAAACAATAAAGTAGTCTTTGGTACATCATATAGCGTATCTATTGTTTATCTTATGCAGATATTGACACACTGACTCTTAGCCCAAAATTCTTTTATTATGACATAAAACTTCTGCTAACTTTGGAATGGGGGTTGGTGAAAACAGTCTAGCAATTCTTTTTCACAATTGCTATTTTTTCCCCCAAATAAACATCAGAAAACACAGGTAGGTAGTCTCAGTTAGCAGTGTCCAGTAGATTCAGGACCATGGTCAGCAACTAGTGTCAATGTCATTACCTGCAAGGTCCAAAGACATCGTCGATCTCGGCCTATCAAAACTATTACTCATGTAAAAATCAACATCTTTCTCTTTGCCTAAAAATTTGTTGTCAAAACTTGGCTTTTACCTGAATATGTACAGTAAATATGAGAATCTGAGTTTCTAAAATACTTCATAAAAACTTTATTTTATGCATTCGTTTAGGTTGTGCCAAACTCTGCATATTCCATGGTCTCAGAAGATTCAATGAAACCTCCTTCCCTCCAACCTACATTGAGATTAGCTCCTGAACCCTCCACTCCACACATTCCCTTCCTCACATCCTTACCTAGTCCTCACTTACTCATGTCCTCCATCCCACGCAGTATCCGACACACTCACATTCAAGCCCTCGAGTTACTAATTACTCATGCCACCTAATCCATTCAGTGTCCTTTTACTCAGATTGCCCCTTTCCACTAATTTTGCAGGAATAAAAGCACAGAAATAGGCCATTCAGCCCCTCAAGCATGTTATACCATTCAATGATATCATGACTGATCTGTGGCCTAACTCCATATACCTGCCTTTGGCCCATATCTATTAACACCTTTGTTTAAAAACAACTGATCAATCTTAGATTTAAATTAAACAACTGATCCAGCATCCACTGCCATTTGTGGAAGACAGTTCCAAAAATTTACCACACTTTATGTGTAGAAGTTCTTCCTTACGTTGCTCCTGAAAGGTCTGGCCCTAATTCTCAAACAATGCTCCCTATCTGTAGAATCTACAAATAGTGTAATTAGTTAATCTTTATCTATCCTTGATAGAGGCGCACAAAATGATCAGAGGTATAGATAGAGTCGACAGCCAGAGACTTTTTCCTAGGGTGGAGGTCACTATTATGAAGGGGCATAGTTTTAAAGTGAGTGGAGGTAGATATAGGGGAGACGTCAGAGGTAGGTTCTTTACACAGAGAGTGGTAGGGGCGTGGAATGCATTGCCAGAATGGGTAGTAGAGTCTGCCTCATTAGAGGCATTTAAGCAGCTATTAGATAGGAATATGGATGATAGTATAAGGCAGGGATGGAGGTTAGATAGACCTTAGGTTTAGGGTAAAAGTTCAGCACAACATCGTGGGCCGAAGGGCCTGTAATGTGCTGTACTGTTCTATGTTCTATCCTGTGTTATCCTGTTAATATTTCAAACATTTCGAACAGAGCATTCCTTAACTTCCTAAATTCTAGAGAAAACAGGCCTAATTATATATAATCTCTCCTCATAACTTAGCCCCTGAAGTCCAGGTATCATTCTTGTAAACCTTTGTTGTACTCCCACCAAGGTCAACATATCTTTCCTAAGCTGTGGTGCCCAGATCTGTTCTCAACACTCCACTGGGTTCTAGCCAGGGTTTTGTATATCTGCAAGATAACTTCTCCAACCTTGTACTCCATCCTCCAGATATCAAAACCAGCATTCCGTTAGCTTTCTTGATTCTTTTTTGCACTTGTTTGTGACATTTTAAAGATCTATGCATCTGAATCCCAGAGCAATCACACAGCAGAGATAATGTCCTTGCCTCTGAATCAGGCAAATCCCATCTGCTTCAGAGGTGTGTAGTAACATCCCAGAACACATAGTTTTTAATCAATCTGCAACTGAATCTCCAAGTCTCTTTGGGAAACCACTGCAGTTGAGTTCGTACCATCTAGACAATAGCCTGATCTATCCTTTCTCATTCCAAACGGATAACCTCACACTTGTTTACACTGTAGTCGATCTGCCACATTTTTGCCCATTCACTCAGTCTATCCTTTTGTAATTTTATGCTATCAGCTACAATGTCTACAATACGGCCTATTCCCTCAACTCAGCATCATTCATTCAACCCCTCCCACCTACCCATCACTTATTCATCCCCTGCTCGGTCTTTATCTTGCCCTCTTGGCTGCAGGACAGCTGGAATGAATTGCAGCAATAATGATAAAGGGTTAAAGGGTGATATTTTACACATTTATTCCAATTCAAAACCTTTATAAGACATTGATTCACATTGAAGAGAAGCTGTTACTACAGCCCAACCCCAAGACTGAGATCTGAAGCCGCAGGACTCGGCCCCGCTTACCCATCACCACTCATCAGCCCCATTCCACACACCCAGATTTATGAACTAAACTCAACAGTCTCAATCCCACTCTTTCCTGTTGGATCCTAGCCCACAAGCCTCAGCCCCAATCCCTCCATCATCAGCTCCACTGACTTCAGATCCTAATCTTCAGATCCTAGTACTCAGTATCACTTCCCCAATGCTAGTTCCACCCCTATCCTGGATTCCAGGCTCCAGGCTTTGACTCTGTATATGGTGGGATATAGCACTAAAAGAAATTTATCATCTGTAAGGTAAAGCAGGTGAGAAATGGAGGGGGGGGAATAAACTGGATTATGGGGTTTAAAGCACAAGATGTGCAGCATATCAACACCACACACCATGAGTTTAATTTGGAATGAGAACAAACGTGCAATGAAATCAATCTTCAGAACATATTAAAACATGAAAATGGAAACAGTAAAGGGAAAATCAAAGAGGGAATGTTAAAATCTAACTTCAGCTAAATGTGCTGGAACCAATGAGCTTTGTATTATATTCTCTACCTTCCTTATCATTCAAAGGTCATTGATACTCATCAGGTAAATTCTTCAAGCATGAACCTGAGAAGAAAAGAGCAGAGGAAAATATGACTCCCAATCAGAGAATATGAGAATAGCATGCAAGTTACATAAAAGGGGACACAAAACTTTTTTACTGCCATGCAAAGACAGTAAACAAATAGTCAGAGTGGGGGAGGGGAAGGAGGAGAGGGAGGGGAAATGAAGGGGTGAAGCCTATATGAAACAAATTCGGTGATCTATGTTGTTATCCAAAATTAAAGGTGCAGAGCAAGACTGTTATTAGAATTAGAATCCGAATCCCTACAGTGTGGAAACAGGCCCTTCGGCCCAACAAGTCCTCACCGAACCTCAGAGCATCCCACCCAGACCCACCTAACCTACACCTCCCTGAACACTACGGGCAATTTAGCATGGCCAATCCACCTAACCTGCACATCTTTGTACTGTGGGAGGAAACCGGAGCACCCGGAGGAAACCCATGCAGACACGGGGAGAATGTGCAAACTCCACACAGACAGACGCCCGAGGCTGCAATCGAACCCGGGTCCCTGGTGCTGTGAGGCAGCAGTGCTAACCACTGAGCCACCGTGCCACCCGATATATATGAATTATACTTAATACATATTTTGTGTCCATGTTTACTGGGGAGACACTGCCAATATATGGACAGAAATAGAGATATTGGAGGTAATTAATGAGCTGAATATTGATAGGTCACTTTTACTGGAAAGGATAACCATGCTTAAAATAGCTTAGTCACCTGGTGCAGATGACTTTCATCCTGGGTCATTAAAGAAAGTAGGAAACAAGGTAGCAGAAGGGCTTGCCACTATCTTGCAACCTGCTCCATGTACAAGAACAATGTCAGAGGATCAAAATGTGGCAAGTGTGACATGTTTATTCAAGAAAGGTTGCAAGGTCATTCCTTGCAATTATAGGCCAATTATTTAACACCAGTGGTGGTTCAGGTTTCAAAACAGTAACAAGGGAAAAGAAAATCAACAGGCACAGAGGAGGTTCTCATTAATTAGGGAATGCCAGCAGGGATTTCAAGAGATCCACAGTACCTGAGAGATCTATTTGATTTATTTTAGATGAAATAACAAAGAAAGTTAATGAATGGAATGCAATGTAAGTTGTCTATATGGATTTTTAAAAATTATTTGGAAAAGTACTATATTCAAAATTGAAGGTTTACAAAACTGAGGCTAGTGCAATAGCAGTCAATGTCAGTCTTGATAAACAAAGAAAGAGTTGTCGACAGAAATCACTGAAGCATGTAAAACTGGTTGTTTTTCAGATTGGATTTGGTTGATGAGGTTGTTTTCCAGGATTCCGCGTTAGTACCAGTGTTTCTTTTCATAGTTGTAAAAAAAAATGGATATTGGAATAAAATAGAATTTGAGGTGTATGAGACACTAAAGAAGATTGACAAAATGGAGGTGGAAGGGATAGCTCCTCATGTGAAGAAATCTAGAATGATAGGTCATAGTTTTAGGATAATAGGGTAGCAGATTTAAAACAGAAACGAGGAGAAATTACTTCTCTCAAAGAATTGTGAATCTGCTGAATTCGTTAGCCCAGCGTGTGCTGGATGTTAGGAGATTAAGTAGAAGATAAACAGATTTTTAAATTAGTAATGGGTTGAAGAGTTATGGAGAGTGGGTGGGAAAATAGAGTGGAGCAGAGAGGAGATCAGCCATGATCCTATCAAATAGCAGAACAGGCTTGAAGGATTGGATTGCCTGCTCCTACTCTTAGTTCATATGTTTAAAGGGGTTGGAAAAGACAAAATAAGAGAAAGTAAGAAAATAAGAGGAAGGGTCACCGGACCCGAAACGTTAACCCTGTTTTTTCCTTCACAGTTGCTGCCAGACCAGCTGAGCTTTTCCAGCAACATTGTTTTTGTTCCTGATTTACAGCATCTGCAGTTCCTTCAGTTTCTTTAAAATAAATAATATGATGCTGATAGAGATAAAAGGTACTGCAGATGCTGGAGAACCCGAGATAACAAGGCGTGGGGCTGGATGAACACAGCAGGCTAAGCAGCATCATAGGAGCAGGAAAACTTGACGTTTCAGGCCTAGACCCTTCATCAGAAATGGGGGGGGGGGAAGAGGGTTCTGAAATAAATAGGGAGAGAGGGGGAGGTGGATAAAGGATGGATAGAGGAGAGGATAGGAGGCAGACAAGTCGAAGAGGCAGGGATGGAGCCAGTAAAGGTGAGTGTAGGTGGGGGGGTAGGGAGGAGATAGGTCAGTCCAGGGAGGATGGACAGGTCAAGGGGGCGGGATGATGTTAGTAGATAGGAGATGGGGGTGGGGCTTGAGGTGGGAGGTGGGGATAGGTGAGAGGAAAAACGGGTTAGGGAGGTGGAGATGAGCTGGGCTGGTTTTGGGATGCAGTTGGGGGAGGGGAGATTTTGAAGCTTGTGAAATCCACATTGATACCATTGGGCTGCAGGGTTCCCAGGCTGAATATGATTTGCTGTTCCTGCAGCCTTCGGGTGGCATCACTGTGGCATTGCAGGAGGCCCAGGACGGACATGTCGGCTCCATCCCCGCCTCTTCGACTTGTCTGTCTCCTCTCCACCTATCCTCTCCTCTATCCGCCTCCCCCTCTCTCCCTATTTATTTCAGAACCCTCTTCCCCTCCCCCATTTCTGATGAAGGGTCTAGGCCCGAAATGTCAAGTTTCCCTGCTCCTATGATGCTGCTCGGCCTGCTGTATTCATCCAGCCCCACGCCTTGTTATCTCTAATATGATGCTGAAGTATGTTAAGGTATCAGAGGATTCATGTTCATAAATCTTGGGAAGTGGCCCAAAATATTAAGAGTAGCCAGTAAAGCGTTTGGGATCTTGGGCTTCAGATATAGAGGTATTGAATACAAAATGAAATTATACTGAAATTTAAAGCTCTGGTTAGGCTACAACTAGTGTACTGTAACCAATTTTGGTCACCAGACTTAAGGAAGAATGCAAGGGAATGGAGCATATTTAACTGATTGATCACAAGAATAAGAAATTTCAATTTAGAGTTAGGTTGGAGAAACTGGAATTATTCTCCGTAAAGGTGATTCAGGCAGTTTTATGGAAGTGTAAAGCTTTTGGTATGTTTAGATAAGGCAGACAACAAAAAGCTATTTCCATGAGGTATTCCATAGATTGGGGACACAGATTTAAGATTTTAGACAAGAAATATAGGGGGCATATGAATCTTTTTCTATATATAGCAAATGCTCATGACACAGGACTCACTACCACATGATGGAGGGCAGTTGAAGTGGAGATGTATGATTTCAAAAGTAACTTGTCAAGATTTGAGAGAAATGAACTCAACACTACAGGGATAAAGTAGGAAAATGAAATTAGCTGTGTTGCTCCAGAGGAAGTTGACATAGACTTAAATAGTTTCTGTGCAGCTATACTCCAGGATTCAAAATAAACACAAACAAAAAGGGAAAATATCCAAGAGAAGCAACATTTTATCGGAAGTGGTGTCAAAATCCATGTATACATGGAATATTTTCTGATAAAATTAGTAAACGTTGTGCTGGTTAACTGCTTGAAACAGGAATTGAATAAATATTCACTAGCCTGAAAGTTGCAAAATGTACAGATGATCAAATCCTCCTGAGACGCAACCATCACTTTGCCTACAGCAATATTTGGAGAAAGGTTCTTTGTAAAAGCTTATAAACTAAAATTAATAAATCTAGGATCCTTGTGGAGTTTTTCTCTGGGGAGAATACACAAACTGAAAGGATATGGACCAAATGCTGGCAAATGGGACTAGGTCAGACTGGGATGACTGGTTGGTTGGCACAGACAGGTTGGACCGAAGGGTCTGTTTCTGTTCTGTACGACTCGATAACAAGAATTTTTCCTCTGAGGTAAAAATGAATTGGAAAACCCATTACAGACATGATCACACTTCGCAGCCTGCAGATGCAATTTGTTTCTTGAGTGCAATTTACCTGCAATTGGCCACCCCGGTGCACAATATCAAGGAATTTCAAGGTAAAATTGCATTCACCCCTAACTAAACTCCGACTATCATTTGTACTAGTTATACTGAAAAAAGGAGCTAAATGCCAACGCCACTCACAAAATGACCACCTCAACCCAAGTGAACGAACTGTTTTTTTTCAAATTTCCACTTCTTCGTTAATTTCTAGGATGTAGATGTAGCTGGCAAAGCCAGCAGTGGTCATCTATATCTATCTCTCTCTCTCTAATGGCTTGAGAAGGCGGTGATCAGCCACTTGAACTACGGCAATCTTTGGGGTGCAGGTTCACTGGAAGTGTTGTACAGGTTACAGCTGGAGTACAGTGTGCAGTTCTGGCCACCACACTACAGGGAGGATGTGACTGCCCACTGGAAGTGGGTGCAAAGGACATTCACCAGGATGTTACCCATCGCTCACACTCTCCCCTTCGCCCCGTCTCACTCACTTACTTACTTTCTCTTTCCCCACCACCGCCCTCCCTCACCCCCAATATCCATTCTCTTACCATCATAATAATAACAAACTTTCTTCTTGCCTCCTCCTTCAGCCAGCGCCATGACAGCAACAGCGCGAGGGAGCGGAGCAGAGACCACAGCGGAGCCAGAGCAGAGGGGAGCTTCATGTTGGTTTTTCAGCTGAATGAGAATCACCGTCCTCTTTCAATACAGGTACAGGCCTCAAGCGATTTTATCTTCCTAAGTTTGGACAACTGTCTTGTCTCTTCCCAGTGGTTGAGGACGTTCACTTAATATACTTGTTTGTGCCTCATCAGCTCGCTCCTGTTCCTCAATGGTACAGTCCCTCCACGCCCCCTCCTCCGGACGCGCGCTTGGACAAATCTCGGGGACGAGCGGTGCAATGTTAGTCCTGTCGTTGTACTTTAAGGAGCAGCCAAACATGTTAGTGTCTCCAAACACGAGATAATAGCAGCTTTCATTTTAAAAAAAGCCAAAGACATCCCTGGTTAACGAGGCGAACAAATATAAATGAGTAGTACTGATACATTAAAAGTTGCATTCGTCGAATAACCTGGCTTCCTAACTTCAGTCCGTTCAGTTTGTTTTGCTCAAAAGTAGAAAATTATTTATATCAAGGGGATATAAACTCATTATCGTACTTAAAAGTCCCAGCTTATTTCTGCTATCTCAAATAAGTTGCATGCCCCCATGATTCACCACCTGAGATTAAAACATAAATCGTTGGCAATTCTCAGCAGATGTAATCGCATCTGTGAATAGGGAAATTGAATTGGGGTATGTTTTAAGTTTTGATCTCTCATCAAAACAAAATGCCTCCGATTCGCCCACGATTATTGATATTTCACATTCCAAGATCTACTGTCAACACCATTCTGCCCTTTACTAATTGCTGGTGTGACACGAGCACCTTAAATTATCTGCTACCCTTTGCACTTTTAGTGCAGCCCTGTATTCTCTGTCGGATCTAAACATAACATTGTGATTAAATCTGTTGACAAGAATGACAATATTAATGTTTTGCAAACTAACTTCTCCTAAGCAGCGGTTAAAAGACAATTCGCTGACGTACGTTCTCCCACCACTGCTCCATGATTCCAAATTGAATAAGTTTTGAGCATGAAGTGCAATTTTCATTTTGTCTTTTTCATCTGGTCATTACCCATTTTCCCTTTAATTTTTTGGCGTGTGTGCATGATGAAAT
Organism: Ginglymostoma cirratum; assembly: GCA_024137785.1. Classification (NCBI taxonomy): domain Eukaryota; kingdom Metazoa; phylum Chordata; class Chondrichthyes; order Orectolobiformes; family Ginglymostomatidae; genus Ginglymostoma; species Ginglymostoma cirratum. The sequence continues at coordinate 6,633,911 of JAHRHZ010000073.1, read as the reverse complement.
TCTAGTGTATTTTTGTTTAGTTGATCATGGGATGTCGGTGTTTCTGGTTAGGCAAGTATTTATTTTCTATCTCTACTTGCCCTTGAGAAAGTAGTGGTGAGCTGGCTTATTGAACTGCTGTAGTCCCTGAAGTGTAGAAAAACCCATACTGCTGTTAGAGATGGTGTTCCTGTATTTTAACCCAACAAACCACGGAGCGCTGCCAAAGCTTGTGGTTTCAAACAAAAAACCTGCCAGACTATAACCTGGTATTGTTTGATTTCTAATATAGTTTCAAATCAAAGATTGAGTCTCTGTAATCACTGGTGTTGAAAAGCAGGTTGGAACTTTATTTTAATACTTTTGTTAAGGCCTTTTGACCATGTTGAATACATTAATATATAGGCATATTTTAGTTGTTTATGTCTTCTTTTGTTAAATAAACAAATAGTCCATTTTTAAAGAACATCTGCATCCTTGTGTAATATGTATATCACAGATTAACCACCATGTTAACCAATACCAAAAGCCCTTTTCAGAGTGCGCTTCAAACTAATTAAAGAAGGTGATGTTTGGGGAGGGTAAAGGTAGGGTTACAAACAAGACAGTATGGCAGCATTACAGGATAACAATTTGGATAACGATACCATGAGGGGAACAGGAAGGGACAGAGTGAACAGATGTAGAAAACCAGCAATAAGTAGGGTTGGAGTGGGGTAGAATGGTTAAAAAGATAATGGCATTTGAAACCGCATAATATTCAGAACAAAATAAGTTAATTAACTGCACAAACACAAACACATAACCCGGTTGTATATGATCTTATAACCATTGACATAGTTACAGGGAGATCACAGCTAGGAACTAAATATTCAGGAGTACGTGACTTTTCAAAAGGACAGTCAAGAAAGAAATGGTGATGGAGAAGCACTGTTAGCAGTAGAAGCAATAAGTCTGATAGCTAGGAATGATCTTCGATGAGAAGATATAAAATTATTTATGGAGATAAGATATAAAACAGGCAAAAATACACCAGTAGGAGTAGTCCATTGGTCCTCTACCAGTAGTTATACGATGGGACAGAGATTAAATCAAAAGATAATAAGAGCATGTATAAAGTTCATGGGAGATTGTAACCTTCATGAAGATTGGGAATAGTCAGACTGGCAGATTTCGCCAAGAGGAAGATTTCATAGTGCACATATGAGCAAGTTTCTCAGAACAATATGTTGTGGATCCAACCAGGAGCTAGGGTATTTGCATGATGCGTAATAAGGCAGATTTAATAAATGGTGTCAGAGTAAACGATCCTCTAGGAAACAATAACCATAACATGGAGAAATTTAGCATTCAGTTTGAGAAGGAGAAATTTGAGGCAGAAACAACTGTGGTAAACTTAAATAAGAGTAATTATAAAGGAATGAGTACTAACATGCTAGCTAAAGTGGACTAGTAAAGGAGTTTAGCAGAAATTTAAGAAGATGGTAAATGCCTCACGACAAATACGTATCCCAGTGAGAAAGAAAGATTGCAGGAAAGAGATAAGCCAAACATGGTTGATCAGAGAAGTTAAGAATAGACTTCGTAGAATCCCTACAGTGTGGAAACAAGTCATTCAGTCCAACAAGTCCACACTGCCCCTCCGAAAAGCATCCCACCCAAATGCATTCCCCACCCCTGTATTTCCCATGTCGAACCCACCTAACCTAAACATCCCAATTTAGCATAGCCAATCCACCTACCCTGCAAAACTTTGGACTGTGGGAGGAAACCGGTGCACCCAGAGGAAACCCACGCAGACATGGGAAGAATGTACAAATTCCACACAGACATTTGCCCGAGTCTGGAGTCAAACCCGGGCACTGTGAAGCAGCAGTGCTAACCACTGAGCCACCGTGCTGCCCTTATTTTTGTTCTTTTTTTTAAAAAGCTTGCTCTATGTAACAGGTTCTTTCATTTTACCCGCTGTAGCCACAGCACTGATTGCGTTAACCTGTACTGCTCCCATTCCAGGACGAAGACCTGAACGCAATTTCTTCAGATGTCATCTAACCAGAACTTTACATAAAGTAATACTTTCTTCTTTGACCATCCTCCAATAATGGGTAACACTCCTTTACCATTTTTGATACTTTTCCTGATAGGATAAGCAAGCAATTAATATCAAGACAGTCAGCAAGAGCTTCTTTAAATATATGAAAAGAAACAGAAGACAAAGCTAAAATAGATCCCTCAGAGAATGAGGTTGGGGAAATAATATTGGGAAATAAGGAAATGACAGAGGAGTTGAATAAATATTTTGGATTGGTCTTCACAGTTGAAGACATTAATAGTTTTCCAAAAGTAGTAAATAATTAAGGACAAAAGGAGGAGCAGAAATTTATATAAGTATCTCTACAGAAAAATGCTAGGGAATCTAATGGGACTCAAGGTCAATAGCCTCCTGGACCTGAAATGAAGCATCCAGAGATATTGAACAAAGTAACTACAGAGATCTTCCAAGAATCCATACATTCTGGAAAAGTCCCAGAAGATTAGAAAACTGACTATATAACATCTTTATTTTAAAACAGAGGGAGAAACAAAACGGGTAGTTATAGGTCACTTAGCATTACATCTATTAGCAGGGAAATGTTACAGTCTATTATGAAGGATGTAACATTTAGAAATACATAATATGATCAAACAAAAACAGCATGGCTTCATAAAGGGAAAAATCAAGCCTATCAAATTAATTAGAAACCTTTAAGGAGGTAACAATCAGGATTGATAAAGAGGAAGCAATGGATGTAACATATTTCGATTTTCAGAAGGCATTTGATAAGGTACTACACATTATGTTATTTAATTAGATAAGAGCCCATGATGTTGGGGTTAGTATATTAGCATTAACATAGATTTGAAAACTAATAGGAGACAAAGAGTTGGGATAAAGAGGGCATTTTCAGGATGGCAACCTGTAAATGTTGGAGTGACACAGGGGTCAGTACTGGGGCCACAATTATTTAAGACACACATTAATGACTTGGATGAGGAAAGTGAACGCACCATTGCCAAATCGGCAGATAACACAAAAAAGGAGGAAGGCAAATGCTATGGGTGACACGAGCCTACAGAGGGATATAGACCAGTTAAGCATGTTGGCAAAAACCTGTCAGATGGAATATAATATGGGAAAATGCACATTGCAGGAAGTTGAGAAAAGCTGAATCTTATTTAAATGGAGAAAAATTTCAGAAAGTTACAGCACGGGGGGGTATTTAGGAGTTCTCATGCATAAATCATAAACAGCTAGCACACAAGTTCAGCAGATAACAGGAGAGAAAAATGGAATATTATATGATTTTTTTTCAAAAGAATATTGTAGGTAGATTTGATGGAGGTGTGCATGATTATGATAGGTTTGGATAAGGTAGACACGGAAAAATTGTCCTATTGACTGATGGGCTAGGAAACAGAATTAAAACATTGGATTTTCCCATGTTTAAGCTGAGCAATACTTTCATGGAGTTTCATGGTCAGTGTCCCATCATGGCTCACAGAGGCTTTTATCAAGTTATCCCTTGCGTTTTCTCTCTTTAATTATGCAACTAGTCTCTTTGGTGTCCTTTTCATGTGGCAGGCGTGATCCAGCTCCTGCCCTGCCTGGACCTTCTAACATACAATCTACTACTGCCATATTTAAAGACCAGTTGCACAACCCTTCAGATGCTATAAACCAGGAACTACCTCACACACTGTCCTCTTATGAAACCAAAATGTTTCAAATAAGGAATCTGGCACCATGCTTTCCAGATAGGAACCTAAAGGCGTTTGAAAGGAGGGCCATCCTCTATCATGTGGGCCATTACAGAAGGCTAAGCCATCGAACAAAGCCAGTCTGGATACAGATAGCAGCAAATGTCAGTGCTGTCTCCAGGGTCAGATACAATGCACAGCAGTTCAGGATAAAGGTCAATATTTTTTACAAGGGTAAGTGCCACCATCTTCTCTCTGTTACGTTACATTCACTCTAACTCTGCCATTGCACACAGTGCTCATCAACACTCCTGGACTACCAGCCTCACAATTGCATTCAGCATCTCCACTCAATAGCTCTCACAATCCACCCTATCCTCAACATTAGCAATTCTTCCTGCTATCTGTCAAGAAATAAATGCTATCCACTGATACTGGTAGCCTCCAGGTAAGCACAAAGTGAGTGAGTATGATGAAATAGAACCAATAACCATAGGATGCACCCTGTGTAGATAAATAAAGTGAATCTATGTCCCCTTGCACAAAATAACCTGGCAGGAGCATATATGTCAAAGATGCCTCTGAGCTCCAAAGTGATGCCCTGAAGAGCTGAAGTGTATTCTGAGTCAGTCTGAGATCAACCATGATAATGTGGTGAGCCTGGCAGTTTACTGATGCCAACCATGGATGAAGGGTGGGGGAGAATGCTGTCCACGGACAATTCAAGGACGAGTATGTGAATAGACATTATAATAGAGGCCCAGAAAGCAAGCAACAAGCGATCATGCTAACTTTCGAGTCAGGAAATGTCATCATATAATTTCTTAGAACAGGAAGTGAGAATTACAAGCTGCATATAAACAAGGTGAATTGGTGTATGAATGAGTTTCAAGTGCATAGAAATAAAATAGTTGCTGCTTGTCAGTAAAGTTCTAATCTCGCCATTAAAAATGTCTGGGGAAAATATGAGTTATTTTCTTGCTGTTGAGAATCAGTATTTTTCATTCTTGTCATATTTTCCCATGTTTTTCACCATTGCCCACATGGCTTTGAAAATAGGAAAATTCTATCTGGTGTTTTGGCCAAGTGATGCAGGAGAAATGTGCCAAAGAACACAGTAAGTGGTAATGATTGAGGCCTTACTCATGAAGTTGTTGAAAATTGAGGAGATCAATGATTCAAAAGGAAATTGAATGAAAACTTGAGCAGAATGAACTTCCAGAGTTATATGGATAGATTGGATGGAATGGAACTGGCTGAATTGTTCCATGGAGAGCCCGCATAGACCTGATGGGTTAAATGATCTCTTTCTTTACTGATAAAGACTCTCTGACTCCATAAGGCCATTTGTAAACCAATAACCAATAAGTGTATTTTGCATACAATGTATAAATAAACAGAATACAGTTGGCAGTGGAATTGAAACTGATTCTGATCATTCTGATTCTGCATGGTATAAAATATGGTAATTTACACAATCCTAGCCCCTGATTCAGGCCAAATTTCGTTTTCATAGACTGAATTGACTATCTTTATGAAGAGCAATCTTTCCCTTTGAGGGTGCTTTGGCTCTAAATTTCCAGAGTATGCCTATGTCCCACCTCAAAAGGAAACTAAATACTTACCTTCTGATCTGTTTCAAAGGTTGTTATTTTGCATGAGCAATTAACCCTTATCATACCTTATTAAGTATGGGTGGCCCCCGAGCAGAAATCCTCTGCTATGTTCAAATGAACTGATATGGTAGGCAAGAAATACTGTCCTGGCAGTCACTTCACCTGGTCTCACTTGCTGGCTGGAATATATCCCTTCCCAAACACCTTGTGAATTCTGTGGATTTAATTCCTTGAGAGTTGAACTTAGCTGAATAGTAACATGGTAATACTATTTCTTTTATCCGAAGCCAAATAATCTACAATCTAGAAAGATGACAGCACAAGTCTATTACCAAATAATTATACAGGTCACTCCTGCTTTCCTAAAATCTCTTATGATACATTCTTTTCAAGTCAATTGTTGATGGAAAGTTAAAGAATGCTACCAGTAAAGCTAAAGGCCCCTTCTGCATTCAATCACCTCCACAAGGAAGCAGAGGACATATACAGTTAAGTTTATTTTACAACTAGAATTCTTATTTGATTTAAATTATAACTGAGATGGACTAAAATATTAAAATAACACATGGAGGTGTTTAGGATAAACAAGTTATGTGTTTATACCAGGACAATGCCAGCTGGACACTGTGACCTTGACTAACCTTTAATTCATCCTGAGGGCTCTTTTGGGGCAGTGATAGTTGTCCCTCCCTTTTGGCCAGAAGGTCCATGTTCAAGTCCTACCTGCTCCAGATACGTGTAATGTACATGTACATGAACAGGTTGATTAGAAAAATATCTATAGTTCACCAAAAACAATTATTTGAGATATGTTTAAGTTGCTAAACAGGGTAGAAATTTACAAAGTGGATATTTTCCTGAACGTTAGCAATGTGAAGAGAAGCCATCATTTAGAATACAACCTAGATCTCCTAATTTGATGGATCATATTGTTTTAGACACTCTTGGCTTTCTGCAGAAAACTTGGAACATAAGTATTCAGTGTCATGATTACCTTTATTGAAGTTTTTTTTTATTTTTAGCAGAATTGCAATGATATCAATGGATCTGAATCCTGATAAAAGGTCATTGAACTGAAACATTATCTTTGTTTCTCTCCATTGATGCTGCTGGATTTGTTGAGTTTCTGCAGTATTTTCTGTTTTTATATTACTAACTATTTGTCTGGCTCATTAATGCCCCTTATGAAAAGAACTTTGCCATTCTTGCCTGATTTGGCCAACATGTGAATCCAGATCTATAGTAATGTTCAATATCATAGAATCATAGAATCTGTACAGTGTGAAAACAGGCCGTTCGGCCCAACAATTCCACACCGAACCTCAAAGCATCCCACCGAGACCCACCCCACTATAACCCACCTAATCTACACATCCCTGAGCACTACAGGCAATTTAGCATGGCCAATCCACCCAGCCTGCATGTCTTTGGACTGTAGTAGGAAACCAGAGCACCCAAAGGAAAGCCATGCAGACACAGGGAGAATGTGCAAACTCCACCCAGCCTGTCACCCAAGGGTGGATACAAACTTGGGTCCCTGGTGCTGTGAGGCAGCAGTGCTAACCATTGAGCCACCTTGCATCAAACTGCTGAAAAGCTCCAGATGGTCCACCTGGAATTGACTTAGGTGCTGTAACTGATAACGGTAAGCACAGATTTATCAACACTGCAAAGTCCTCTTTACAATCATCTTGTCAACTGGTCAAGCAACAGCCTGACATAATTATACTCACTGAATCATACCTCACAGTGTCTCAGATATCATCCCTCTGTATGTACCGTCCCAGCGTTAGCTCAGACCCAGCAGAGGTGGCAGCATAGTCAGGGAGAAGTTGCCCTGGAAGTCATTACCATTGTCTCTGGACCCAATGAGATTTTACGGCATTTGGTCAAACATGGATAAGGAAACATACTGCTGATTACACTATACCACCTCCATATTGAACACCGCACGGAGGTTGCACTGAAGATGGCAGAGTGCAGTATATACTCTGGACGTGAAACTTCAAGTTCTAGTACGAAGAGTGGCTCAGCAGCACTACTGCTGACTGATTGAGGCCTAATGTCATGGCTGCCACAAGGTGTCTGCAGCAGAAGATTTGGGATACAACAAGAGGGAAAACATACTTGACTTCATCCTCCTGAATCGGCCTGCCACAAATGTTCATGACAGTATTGGTAGTATTGACAACTACACAGTCTTTGTGGGAACAAAATCCCGATTTCACACAGCAGATATGCCCATCATATTATCTGGCACTACCACCATGCTAAATGGGATAGATTTTAAACAACTCTAGCAACACATGACTGAGCTCCACAAGGCACAGTGGGCCATCAGCAGCAGAATTGTACCCTAACACAATCTTCAACCTCATGGCCCAACATATTCCCCATTCTTTTTATCTTACTTTCAAGCCAGGGGATCAATTCTGGTTCAATGAAGAATGTAGGAAGTCATGCCAGGAACAGAATCAGACATTCCTAAAAACGAGGTGTCAACCCAGTGAGTTTACAAAACAGGACTACTCGGATGCCAAACAGCTGAAGCAAAAAGTGACAGACAGAATTAAATCATTTTGCAACTAATAATGAGATCTAGACTTGTCAGTCCTGTCACATCCAGTTGCGAATGTTGGTAGACAATTGGACAACTCATTGAAGGAAGACGTTCTGCAGATATCCCCATCCTCAATGATGAGGAGCTCAGCATAACAGTGGAAAACATAAAGCTGAAATATTTGCAGCTATTTGGAGGGAGCAATGAGGAATGGCCAAAGGCAAAATGCTGTCAATATTGCGGCAATCGTACTAAAGCTGCATGCTACAGAATTTGCCATGCCCTGGCCCAAGTTGTTCCAGTGCAGTACAATACTGGCATGTGCCCAGAAGTGTGGAAAATTGCCCAGGTATGTACTGTGCACAAAATTCAGGAAAAATCTAACTTAGCCAATTATCATCTCAATCGTATACTGCCAATAATCAGTAAATTGATGCAAGGGGTTATCATCAATGCCATCAAACAGCAATTGATTAGTAATAAGTGTCTCACTAACACTCAAGTTGGGTTCTGCCAGGTTCATGCAGCTCCTGGTTTCATTACAGCCGTGGTCCCAAAATGGACCATAGATTGAAGTCCAGGGGTGAGGTGAGAGTGATTGTTATTGATCTCAAGGCTGCATTTGACTGAGTGTTGCACCAAAGACCCCCCGCAAAATTAGAGTCAATCAGAATTGAAATCAGAGGAAAAGAGTTTGCTAGTTGGAGTCATATCTATCATAAAGAAGAGGCTTGTAGGGTTTTTGGAGAGAAACTAACCATCATTCCTTGCCATTCAATGGCATCACCATCACTGAATTTCCCCCACTATCAATATCCTAGGGGTTAGAGTTGAGCAGAAACTAAACTGGACTACTCCTTTAGACACTATGGCTACAAAAGCAGGTCAGAGGCTAGGAATCCTTCAGCAAGTAGCTCACTTCTTGATTCCCAATGCCTGTCCATCATTTTCAAGCAAAATCAGGAGTGAAATACTCCGATTTGACTGGATGAGTCCAGCTCCAACAACACTCAAGAAGCTTGAAACCATCCAGGATAAAGCTGTGTGTTTTACTGCCACCATATTCATTACTACCATCATCACAAATGCACAGCAGCAGCAGTGTATACCATCTACACGTTGCAGATAATTACCAAGGCAGCATTTTTGAAACCAATAACCATCTGGAAGGACAAAGAAAAAAACATCTTTGGAGACGCCACCAATGTCAAATTCCTCTCCTTCTCACTCAGCGTGTTGACTTGGAAATATATCACTGTTTCTTCACTGTCATTCGGTAAAATCCTGGTCGTCTCTTTATAATGGCATTATGCATATACCTACACAAAATAGACTGCAGCAGTTCAAGAAGGAGCTAACCACCAACTTGTCAGTTCAGAAGGCGGGCCACTTAGCTCAAAGCATTACCCCTGTTTTCTCTCTGCAGATGCTGCCAGATTGCCAATTTCCTCCAGCAATTTCTATTTTTGTTTGGTCCAGATGTCCAGTGATCATTTCAATCTTTGATTGCTTTTGTTCACCACCAAAAACATCAATTATTTGTTTTTAACCTTTGCTGTCAATAGTAGAATGAAATTCTGAACAAAACATGATATATTTGTCTCAGAGATAGTAGGAACTGCCAATGCTGGAGAATCTGAGATAACAAGGTGTGGAGCTCGATGAACAGAGCAGGCCAAACAGCATTAGAGGAGCAGGAAAGCTGACGTTTCGGGTCTGGACCCTTCTTCAGAAATGGGGGAGGGGAAGTGGATTCTGAAATAAAGAGAGAGAGAGGGGCAGGCGGATGGAAGTTAGATAAAGGAGCAGATAGGTGGAGAGGAGACAGACAGGTCAAGGATGCGGGAATGGAGCCAGTAAAGGTGAGTGTAGGTGGGCAGTTAGGATGGGGGTTGGTCAGTCAAGGGAAGGCGGACAGGTCAAGAAGGCAGGGATGAGGCAGGTAGGTAGGAGGTGGGGTGGGGGTTGGTCAATGAGGTGGGAGGAGCGGAAAGGTGGGAGAAAAGATGGACAGGTCCAGGAGGCAGGGGTGAGCTGGGCTGGTTTTGGGTTAAGGTTGGGGGTGGGGAGATTTTGAAGCTTGTGAAGTTCACATTGAGACCATTGTGCTATAGGGTTCCCAAGTGAAACATGAGGTGCTGGTCCTGTATTGGCACTGCCTAGTGCTCCAACGAGGAGCTCGAACAGTTCATCCACTTTACTAACACCTTCCACCCCAACCTTAAGTTCACTTGGACCATCTCCAATACCTCTGTCTCCTTCCTGGACCTCTCTGTATCCATCTCTGGCACAACCTGGAAACCAATATCTATTTCAAGCCCACCGACTCCCACAGCTACCTAGAATACACCTCCTCTCACCCACCTTCCTGCAAGAATGCCATCCCCATTCCCAATTCCTTCGCTTCCGCCGCATCTGCTCCCGAGATGAAGCATTCCACTCCCGGACATCCCAGATGTCCTCGTTTTTCAAGGACCTCAACTTCCCCTCCACAGTGGTCGAAAACGCCCTTGACTGCATCTCTCGCGTTTCCCGCAACTCATCCCTCACACCCCCTCCCCGCAATAACAACAAAAACAGAATCCCTCTCGTCCTCACATTCAACCCCACCAACCTCTGGATCCAATGCATCATCCTCCACCACTCCCACCACCTGCAATCTGACCCCACTATCAAGAGCATTTTTCCCTCCCCACCCTTATCTGCCTTCCGGAGGGACCACTCTCTCCGTGACTCCCTTGTCAACTCCACACTCCCCACCAGCCCCGGCACTTTTCCCTGCAACCGCAGGAAGTGCTACACCTACCGCTAAACCTCCCCCCTCACCCCCATCCCAGGCCCCAAGAAAACCTTCCATATAAAACAGATATTCACCTGCACATCTGCTAATGTGGTATATTGTATCCACTGTTCCCGATGTAGCCTCCTCTATAACGGGGAAACCAAGCGGAGGCTTGGAGACCGCTCTGTGGAACACCTATGCTCGGTTCACGACAAACGACTGCACCTCCCAGTCGCGAACCACTTCAACTCCCCCTCACACTCCTTGGGCAACATGTCCATCCTGGGCCTCCTCCAGTGCCACAACGATGCCACCCGAAGGTTGCAGTGCAGCACCTCATATTTTGCTTGGGAACTCTGCAGCCCAATGGTATCAATGTGGACTTCACATGCTTCAAAATCTCCCCTCCCCCGAACACATCCCAAAACCAGCCCAGCTCGTCCCCGCCTCCTTGACCTGTCCACCTTTTCTCCCACCAATCTGCTCCCCCCACCTCAAACCCCACCCCCACCACCTACCTGCCAGCCTCATGCCCACCTCCTTGACCTGTCTGCCTTCCCTTGACTGACCAACCCCCATCCTAACTCCCCACCTACACTCACCTTTACTGGCTCCATCCCCGCCTCCTTGACCTGTCCATCTCCTCTCCACCTATCTGCTCCTTTATTCACCTTCTATCCGCCTGCCCCTCTCTCTCTCTTTATTTCAGAATCCCCTTCCCCTCCCCCATTTCTGAAGAAGGGTCCAGACCCGAAACGTCAGCTTTCCTGCTCCTCTGATGCTGTTTGGCCTGCTGCGTTCATCCAGCTCTACACCTTGTTATCGCAGATATATTTGCCTGGTGGTTTAGAACTAATACTTCTTTTTTGTAGTATATTGTCATATGCATGCATATATTTTGTACACATTTTTCAAATTCAGTAAGTGAACAGAGTACACAAGTCTTTGCTGTAGTTTATAAGTTTAAAGGGGGAAGTTGTGCATGATTGTAAAGCACAGCTATATCACACAACTTGTAGTAATGTGAGACTCGCAGCATATTGTGTTGGTACAAAGTGAATAGTATGACACATGAAGAAACGATTGCTCTCTCAACATTTTAAAAAATAGTACAAAAATAATACTAAGAATGATATCCACTCTATGGACAAGTGCTTTTATTGTGTAAGTTAGACTGTACTTATTTACACTTAGTTCAGCGTTTTCCTTTTTTGTCATTTTAATCAAATTTATATTTTGGTAAATGAATATTGTGAAGCTTATTCACGACCAGAATGCTATTTTAGAAGATTGAGGGTTGGTCTCAAAGAAACCTATAAAATTCCAACAGGATCAACGATATGCCAGAAGGATTGGTACTGGATCCACTGCTTTTCATCCCCTATATAAATGATTTGGATATGAACATAGGAGGTATGGTTAGCAAGTTTGCAGATGACAAAATTGGAGGTGTAGTGGATGGGAAAGTAGGTTACCTCAGAATATAACAGGATCTTGATCAGATGGGCCAATGGACTGAGGAGTGACAGATGCAGTTTAATTTAGATAAATGTGAGATGCTGCATTTTGGAAAGGCAAATCAGGGCAGGGCTTACGCACTTAATGGTAGAATCCTGAGGAGTGTTTCTGAACAAAGAGACCTCGGAGTTCAGGTTCATAGTCCCTTGAAAGTGGAGTCGCAGGTAGACAGGATAGTGAGGAAAGCATTTGGAATGCTTGCCTTTATTGGTCAGTGCATTTACTATAGGAGTTAGGAGATCATGTTGTGGCTGTACAGGACATTGGTTAGGCTACTTTTGGAATACTGTGTGCAATTCTGGTCTCCCTGCTACAGGAAGAGTGTTGTGAAACTTGAAAAGGTTCAGAAAAGATTTACAAGGACCAATCCAACTCACTCAATTAGCGCCAAACAAGCTACTGTTGAACATCAGTAAAGTTTGGTTTATATGTGGACTAAAGAGTTGAATTCAAGAAGTGAGGTGAGTGACTGTCCCTGACATCAAGGCCACATTTGACCGAGTATGGCATCAAAGAGTTCTAGCAAAACAAGAGTCAATGGAAATCAGTAAATATTTCCCAGCAGTCAGAGTCATATCTATCATAAAGGAAGATGGCCATGGTTGTTAGAAGTCAATCACCTCAGTTCAAGGACATCCCTGCAAGGAGTTCTTCAGAGAAGTGTCCTAGATGCAAGGACAAGGACCAGAATAGAAAATACGTGGGAACACTATCCCTTGCAAGTTCCCCTCCAAGCCACTCATCGTCCTAATGTGGAAACATATCACCATTTCCTTAAAGTCACTGGGTCAAAATCCTGGAACTCCTTCCATAACAATACGGGTCTACTGACATTAAACTGACAGCAGCAGCTTAAGAAAGCTACTCACCACCACTTTCACAAGGGCAATAAACACTGGCCAACCAGTGATAAACACATCCCATAAATGAATTTTAAAACAGACCGTGAGACTGGATGAAGACAGTATCTTTCCTTCCCTAAATTTTGTACAAATTTTGATTTTATGATGTGCCTCCAATACAGTTTGTGCATAGAAATGACACGACAGAAAGAAAAATCAGTGCAAATCTATATTTTTTGTGTATTTCCAGTTCTAGAAATATATTGCTCAAGACAAAATTTGCAGATTGGGTGATATGAGAAAATGTATATTTCTAAATAAAAATAATTAAATAATGAATGATTAGTCTTTTCTTGCCTGTTTTATGTCCTCCTGCATTAAATAACATTGGGGTATAAATTGTTTTAAGTGATAAAATAAAGTAGGTGATGGCAGATTGACGGACTGTTTCATACTTTTGTCAGATAAAGTCACCTATATGCTCCCTTGGCTAAGAACGGTTTATTTTCATCTGATCCTTTGATGGGGCAAAGCTCCACATGTACTCTACAATTCCAATATTTCATTCACTTAACTTTGACAAGGAAGTATGAGAACTGTTTTATCATAATAGATTCACACTTTCAGCAAGGCTCACTGAATAACAACCACAAATGCTAAGTTTAGATACTATTTCTCTTGACTAACAGGTGGTAAGGTTAAAAGTAGGAACTCTACCAATACATTGTTAAGGACAGCTAACTTAGCACAGACCTAGAACTGAACCTAAAATCTTCCTATCAATAACTGTAATTTGCAAACATCTTGGATAATAATAGTAATGAGGTTATCATCATTTATTATTATGGGATAAATTGAAGACCAACTATTTGCATTCACGCATGTATACTTGTGTAGGGCAAGCAGGAGGTTGATGTCCAAATCGACCTGCACTCTACCAGCCTTGTTATAATACCAATACCTTACTAATAAACTCAGCATGGAAAGTTTCTGCTGTCATGGATTTCTCCGAGCAGCTAACACATCCACTTCATTCATTGGCCGCATGAATCAATAGATGACTCAATGTCACTGTTAACATAAAAACAGAAATTACCAGAAAAACTGAGCTGATCTGGCAGCAACTGTGAAAACAGAGATATTTTGAGTTGAATAAGACTGTTCTTCAGACAACTTGTCTTATCGAAGAAACTTTATTCAACTCAAAAAGTTAAACTTGTCTACCACGCTCTGTCTCTCTTTCTGCTTCTCTCAACAGATGCTGCCTGAATTCTTTTACAACTGAAACGGATCTGGGAAAGAAAGTAGAATGGCTGACTACAGGAAAGAGTGGGGTTCCAGGTTTGTTGAAGGCAGAGAGCTGGCCTGTATCCTCCAAGGATGAAGATACTCCAGAGGTACACATTGAGAACTTGGTGGGAACAGATTAACTGCAGATGTTAGTTACATGAGAGTAGCCTCAAGGACCTGTGTACAATGCTACAAGCTATTTAATTATCACATATATGTGGTCAGATCAATGAATCTTCATCTGTACCAGTAGATTCAACCACTTCACCACATGCCCATCACTCACTTTTCAAGATTATGTATCAAATCATGTCTTATACTGAATATACAAATAGCTCAGCACAGCAACTGATGTCTCACAGTTTCCACACACATGACTAGATTTTGTCAGGGCAGAGATCATCATGAAACTAGGGTGTCAGCCTTCACTCAGCTACTTCAAGGAGACCCGACTACCTGACTGGATTCTGAGACAACAAGAAAGTCAATGAGCTTCTATCCAGTTTCTTGCCCTTTTAAGGGATGAGATCTACGAGATTTGCTGGCCAATCAAATGATTGGCAGTTCTTCAGTTCTTGTACGATACAATGGACGGTACCCTGGAAACAAGGCAGTTGGGAGAGTGGTCATTAGTGAAACAATTCCACAGAGGTGGCTATCGCATCACTAACTCAACCTTTATTTACATGTGGTAAGTTCTTGACACTGATCCAACTTGCTCAGAGCCAGCTCTCAGAGTGAACAGGATGTCTGACACTCCTGTTTATACCTGCCAGACAGGGCTCCCTGATTGGACCAAATTAACAGCCCCAATCAGGGAACTCATATTCTATGAAGTCCACCTGGCTGACCTTGTTACAATCATTATATCCCTCCACTCTCAGAGTCTGAGGATATAGGCTAGTTCTCCTTTTATTGTTAATTCCTCTTGGGTGTTGTAACACTGAGTCAGATTCCTCCAACTCTGCCTCCGATACGGGCAGCATATAAACACACAGTAGCTCACCTCTTGTGCCAGGAGCATTTTGGAAGAAATTCATTCTTGTTTTAAGGTGGCAAAAGTGTTGAGGTGGTGACATCCACCATGTCCATCTGAGGTATCTTCAATGCTCAACGGAAGGGGAGAACTCACAGGTTCTAGAATAATTGGAAAGGTAGTCAAGGCACATTTTGCCCCTGTACCATTTGCGAGGTTGCAACATTCATGTAGTCCACGTGCTCATTCAGGACTGTCGTACTTACCCGAACTTTATGCATCACTGGATCTGACCCCATATTGACCATGTCTCTTGCCCATGCAAGGCCATTCCTGTGGTTCCTACACCAAACTTTATCCCCTGAAGTAAACTATCGTGCTCGCTAAGTGCAGTCTTATTCTGTATTGGCATTCCTGATGCTGTTTCACCCTCCCCACGAGGGCCAGGATGATCAGATTTAACCTGGTCTTCTCCTCATTGGCAATTCTGCTGGAGATATCTCTGTAGTTGCATGAGGGGTTATGCTATTATCAAAAGGAACAGTTTGTTATCGAGTGAAGTTGTAGGCTGTTTCTTTAAACCTGCCTTCAAAATTTGGACTGCTGTTTCTGCCACATAAGTGGATGATGGATGATATAGATGCCTTATGTGACAAGTACCATTTAACATAAGAAATACTCAAATTCTCTGCTTGTAAATGATGGCCTGTTATCTGTGACTAACACTTTCTGGGAGTTTGTGATTTGAAAAAGGGGCGCACAGTTTTTCATAAATGAACTCTATGCACATCCAGCCATATTGAATGGGTATCCACAATGATGAAGAACATTTAAACCATTGAAGGACCTGCGTAGTTGACATGTAACCGAGTCCAGGGTCTACCCAGCTATTCCCACCAATGTGGTTGGCGGTAATTTTTGTCATGTTAGAAGCCTGGGCATTGGCCCACCAGCGCAGCTACGTCTGCACCCAATCCTGGTCAACAGACATATCTTCTCACCAACATCCTGATTGGGAAACCCCTGGATGACCCTGGTGGAGTGTAGTCAGTGCCTGGTGGTGACCTTGGCTTGGGACAATCACTCATGCTCCCTATTATAATATGCCATCCTCTACTGTGATCTTGTCTCTCCAGGTCCAAAAAGGGTTCAATTCTGGTTGTGATGGTCCAGGCTTTTGGTTTCTCCCATTGCCATCAGCTGTTTCAGTTGTGCCAGATCTTTCTGCATCCAAAGTCTGATATTGTCAGCTGTGACCGGAAGTATGTCCAGAAAATTTAAAATAATAGTGGAGTCTTCCGGTGGCAGTACCACTGATGGTGCATCTGCTGGTGGGAAGCAGCTAAATACATCTGCATTTGCTACTTGTCCTCTTAGACAATGTTTCAACTTGTAATTATACATACTTAGTATCAGAGCTCACTTCTGAATTCAGCGTGATGCTATCTGCAGCACTGCCTTGTTCTCTTTAGGGAAGACCTACCAGGAGTTTGTGTTCTGTTATTACTACAAACTTACCTCCGTAAAGATATTGGTGGAACTTCCTGACTTCAAATATGACGACCAAACCTTCTTTCTTTATCTGGCACATTTATGGTCTGCATTAGCCAAAGTCTTGGAAGCATACGCTATTGAGCGTTCCTCTCCATTGGGCCATCTATGGGCTAATACTACCCAATGCCAGACAAGGAGACATCAACCGTCAATACCAGATCTTGCTTGGGATCATAGTGTGCCAACACCTTAGAGGATAATAGTTGTTTCTTCATTTCCCTGAAAGCTATGGCTTGGCTACGTGAACATTTCCAAGGTGAAGTGTTTTTTAAGAATTGGTGCAAAGGTGGCAGGATGGAGGCCGCGTTATAGATAAGATTTTTTTGTAATAGAAAAGGCTGAAGCTCCTGTACAGACGTGGGAGCTGGGGCACCATTGATCGGCCTCACTTTATCTTCCAAAAGGTGTAACCCAGTCTTGTTGACTCTGTAGCCCAAATAGGTCACTTGGGATACCTGGAACACACATTTTCCCCCTCTAAGGCATGCATCGCCTGAGGAAAATAGCTAACAGCTATGTCCAAGTACTCTAAGTGCTCCTTATTGATCTTCCCCATTATTAGCATGCCATCTAGATAAGTGGCGAAGCAGAGTAGACCTTGTGAAATGTTCTCCATCATCTGCTGAAAAATTGCACAGGCTGACGATACCCCACATGGCAGTCTTGTGTATTGGTATGAACCCTATGAGTATTAATTGTAGCGTACATCTAGGAATCCTCATCTAACCATAATTGCAGGTACGCATGCCTCATGTCTAACTTCGTGAAAAACAGCTCCCCTTCCAGCTTTGCGTATAGATCCACTATGCAAGGGATTGGGTATTTATTTAGCTATGAAAAGCAGTTTACCATTTATTTAAAATCCCCACAAAGGCGAAACGACCCTTTGGGTTTCGCAATCACAAACAGTACGACCAGTGCTGCCCATTCTGCAAACTGTACTGGTTTGATGATTCCTTCACTTCCCAGCCTCCCGATTTCTGCCTGTACTTCTGCCTGTATGGCAAATAGCATTGAGCAGGCCTTGCAGAATCGTGGAATTTCTTCCTGGTCAACATGCAGGGTGGCCTTGGCTCCTTTGATAGTCCCTAGACTTTTCTATTTAATTAGGACTTCACTCAGGCAGCCATTTTCTAACCAAAAAATTTTGAGCCAAACTAGCTGAATCTTTCTCAACGAATTTAGCCCCATCAAGCTTGGGCTTGAGCCTTTTACTACAAGCAGTGGTAACTGAATCAGTTGCTTCTCCTAAGAGACTGGAACTGAAGTCGTACCCTTAATCTGTAAAGTTTCCCTGGTATAGTTTTCAGCCTTGAACAAACTTAAGGGTTGGAGTATAGAATGAATTTTATTGAAGACTGGTTCCACAATCACTGAAATGGCCATGCTGGTATCGACCACCATTAGAACTGGGTCACCAGTTAACCAGACGTTTATTTTGATTGGTTCTGATTTGGATGTTGCTAAGCATTTTAACTATTCTAAACAAGAGTTAGATGGACTTTGTAGGAAGTGCACTCTCCCAGACACTGGCCTATGAGTTCGTTTACCCAATTTAGGTTTAGCTTTTGCTGTCTCGAGTCCATGTACCGGAAGCGACAACAATGGCTTGCTGTGCTGGATCCTGAAGAAAATATTAACCATTTGGCAGAGGCTTGACTTTGTTTTGGTGTTTTGCTGTGGGCAGATGTAGACAGCTTCTGTTCAAGATATGTCCTGAGTGGGGTTATACAATTGCCTTCATTCAAGTGGTGTTCCCTAAGCTCAGTCGGATTAGTGAGGGTGCTTACTTCCATTGGGATACCCTGAAACTCATTAGCTCCACTTACCACATTTTCCAATGATAAAGCCAGTTGTAGCACCTGTTTGAAGTCCAGCTGGGATTCAGCTATTAGGTGTTTTTGTATGGTTACATCATTAATCCTACATGCCAAACAGTCTCTCGACATCTCATTAAGGGTTAAACCAAAGTCACATACCAGTCGTCTTAATCTATTCAAAAATCCTGACACAGATTCCCTTGGTTCTTGAATTGTCGAATAAAACCAAAAGCATCTCAGGATTAGAGGTGGCTTGGGTTCTTAATATTCTTTAACCAAATCTGTCAACTCTTGAAAGGTTTTAGTATCTGTTAGGCTCCTTATAACCAAAAAGGCTGAGGGTCCACAAGTTGTCAGGAGAATTATTTATTGCTTTTCATCTGGTCCAATGTTATTTGCCTGAAAAAATTAACACATTCTTTCCATGTACTGGACCCAGTGTTTGATGCAGGATTGAATGAGTCAATGTTCCCAAATAATAACATGCTACCAGAAATGCTTACCCCAACTCAAAAACAACTATTGCGAGTGATTTTCTTTCAGATTGTGCTCTTCTTTCATCATCCCTGAATTAATTCCACAGAGGCTGGTAACCTGTTATCAAATCGCCCTTTATTTACATATTTATTGACATTGATCCAGATTCCTCGGAGTCAGCTCTCACACTGAACAGAATCGGCTTATATCTGTCAGCTAAGGCTCCGTGATTGGACCAGATTAACAGCCCCAATCAGGGAACTCAGATTTAATGAGGTCCACCTGGTTGAACTTGTTCCAATTACTACAACTGCCACCAGTCAGGAAAGCCTTAGTGAGGGTGAAGGGGGCAGCTGGTGATGGCATGGTGTGTGTTGGCATTGGTTATTGACAACGGGGCCCCTCCTTGCATCAGGTGTGAACTCCAAGACTGTAAAGAAGCCAACAAGTCTACTAGATTGTATACTTGTGCTATATAGGCCTCAGGTCACATTGGTAAAACTCCAGCAGTGATGGGATGGTGACAGGCCCATTACTCTCATCCTCCATCCCAGTTTTTTTTTAGCACCATATCCTTCTCCTCTCTGCCTTCACCCCACCAGAATAGGTGACTACTACCATTTGCTAATTTATTATTCAGGGAAATGTCTTGACTAATCAGAGTCAACCTGCTTGGTTTAAGATTTAAATAAATGTGACAATTAACTGCTAGCAACCATTAATTGGTGCATTCTCTGTGGCAGTGCCTCCACCCATCAGATCCACTCACCAACCAATCAGCACTCTCTTCTCATACAGTATACATTTTGTCCCTGTAATGGTATTCTTGCAAATTGTCCCGATGAGTGCTAGTTTTGATAAAACGTATTTTTTTTTCAGCAAAACTGAACTGCTTAAGTGGTAAAATTGCAAATAACTTGAAAACTATACCATTTAAAACTAATTCAGAAAATTACAGTGTGGATAGAACTTTAGAACATATAGAGTGTGAATAAAATATTCGTACATAGCCCTGAGTGCTGTAAGTCAAAAAGGATTGTACAGTCACAAACCTAATCACGCACTGCTACAGAACTTAACTGATACAAAGAATACCTTTAGCAAAATATGATTGCTACTTTCTTTCTAAAAGACTATAAATGAAAACTAACAAGAAAATATACCTTTTCTTTACTGTACTTTCGTCTTTTAATAGCACACCAGGTACTTGATAAGAATTAATGATGTGAGCTTGCTAATTAAAACTTGAAAGGTTGTAAGTTCTTGCTCCATGCTCTGAAGATCAGTACAACAGGTCCTCTCCACTTTCTAGTATAAACTGAATAGGTTACATGGAGCATTAATGTTTTATATGGACTACAATTACATCAAGCAATGTAATGTTAGTTAACTGATTAATGCATTTTGTTTAAATAAAAACCAAAAGAACTGCAGATGCTGTAAATCAGGAACAAAAACAAAGTTGCTGGAAAAGCTCAGCAGGTCTGGCAGCATCTGTGAAGGAGAAAACAGAGTTAACGTTTTAGGCCTGGTGACCCTTCTTCAGAATACATTTTGTTTATTTCTTCATAACTAAATTAAAAATATCTATTAAACATGAAGTCTCCTACATATTCCCCCCACCACTCTCTGAAAATGGCTGAACATTTGATGCCACATACAGTAATTGTTTGCCAAGCCCACAGCTGTTGTTGAAACCTAAATTTCCAATGTTTTGTCTTATAATTGCATGATCAGAGTTAGTTTAAAACAAAAGCTGTGCTCCCTTACGGAACACCAGTCCTCACTGTGCATTAATGACTTGCTGTGACTTGTGACACGGTAAGTGGTGTGGGATCAGCAGGGAAGCTAACATTATATGATCCATTTAGTTATAAACAAATTATATTCATTGATTAATTTAATATCACAGTATTCTGCTTAACTGTAGCTAATGCCATGCAGACAACAGTAGACAGTCTAATGCCATGTGACTGCTTGAGTTCACTTGACAAAGAAGTGCACCATGAGATTGCAAACAGGTGAAGACCATTGCCTAGTGTTTAGACTTAAAGCTGAAAGAGTGAGGGGCATCTGTTAACTTTCAGACCCAGTCTTCCAAGGTTGAATAAGATGGAGATGGAATATTCCTAGCTTATTAGCTTTTCTCAGGAAATCATAACCACAGCTGTAACCTTGTACTGGTGTATTCAAAGCATAGCAATTGAATGGACATGTGCTTTGTATTAGACTTTACTTTGTAGCAATATGTTTGTCATTGTATAATCTTTTAGACTTTAAAACAATGTATAAAGATTAATATTTTCTGTATTTGATTGTTTTTTAATGGGTATAAAGTGTAACAAACTGTTTCCAAACAGTCAACATGTTAAAAACAAAACTAATTCAAACAAATGACTGTAGGAGAACAAACATTCAATGACGAGCAAGTTTCACATTTAATGGGACTTTGCCAAATTAAGCAACATTGAGTCATAAGCTCAAGGATATCAATCTTTATAAAAGATGGCAGCGGCATTGTTGCTGCATTTAGGTTGCTGAACCTGGCACTCGTACACTTCCATCAGCTTCTCTGTTCCTTTTCCTCTTTCTACTTTTGCAAACTTTCTTTCTTTTTTAAGTTCTTTTCTCTTACCTTTTTGCATTGGTTGCAGCTGTGTTAGCGGAGGCTTAGGAGAAAGTGGGCCCTGAGCAGATCCCGGGAGCAGCGAGACCAAGTAAATGTTGAAGGAGGAGGCATCTGGTGGCGGCAACGATGCCAGGATGAGGCAGCCGTGGCTGCGGCCCAGCCCGAGGTTTCCCAACCAGTGAGGAGCAGAGCCCAGGCTTAATTCCCTGGCCCAGACTCGCAGGCTGAGCCGGGGTTCCAGGTCCACAGCTAAAAGCTCAGGCACCTGGTGACAGAGGCAGCAACAGTGGCAAGTTTGGTGCCAGAGTAGGGCTTACGGCAGTGGCGATGGCTGCATTGGAAATCTGTCAGCTTGAACTCATGGTGGCATTGGCGGTGTTGCTGGCGATCAGATAGCGTCAGAGAATGGTGACTCTTTGTTCCAGTGGCGGTGACGTGGCAAACACAGCAGTGCCATTAGTTTAACTTCTTTTATCAGCCTGCCAGTATCCTTCCTGTTCCCTGTGAGCCATTCAGTTCAGACTGAGTGCACGCCTTAATGGTGAACATTGCTTTCTAGACACAGCTACTACCCACAAGGTCAATCTTCCAAAGCTATCTACCAACTCCCAGCCACCATCCAACATTCAGCAGCTTTCTATCAACAATGCCGCTGGCTGGAACTGTACAGAAACTCTAGGACATGCAAGCTCACAGATAAAAGTCATGCATAATTGTGCAAATCAGATTAGTTTATTTCATATGCATCATATCATCATTTAGGCTATAAATATAAATTGAAACATTTAATCTGTTTGGCTTTTCTTTTGGATTATGGATAAGAGGATGTTGTGATTATTAGAGATGAGAGAACAAAAGGTGTAAAGCAGGTTGTAAATAGGGATTTGGATTCAGGTTACAGAGACACCGATTTGAGTATGGTTAGGGTAGAAACATAGGGCAAGAATTAACTTTTGGAGGTGGGAATTGGGATGCATTTTGTTTCTGGGTCACAAACCTGCCTCTAGCTCCACTGTGCTGGAAAATGGCATTTTCTTGGGGTCACTCTTACTGACCTTTAAGAAGGTTCTACAACCCAAATAATGCCCAGGAAAAGCTGAATGGAGGTGGGAGATTGGGCAATTCAACCACGTACTTCCCAAATTGTCAGCCTTTGGTGTGGATGTGCCTGTATGTGGTCTTAATAGGAAAAGAGAGAACACCCTTTTGTCTTTTGAAGTGACTAGGTCAAAAGGTTAGTGAGAACTGAGATAGTGCCTTAAAAGTTTGGTTCATAAATTTCATTCCTGTTGAATTTTTTTTTTGTCTGAGCTCCTTCGTGACCTTAAACAGCCAATTAGTAAAGTGGCCAATTTCACATTCCTGAATGCCTCCCATTCTCTGTCCATTGTTCTTGGGAAAATGATCAAAATTAGCATTAGAGCTAGCAGTCCAGCATGTGGGCGACCAATTGTACTTTTGTTGTTTGGCCTCTGGTTCAGGGTGGAGAATCTAGGAAGAAAAGCCATAATGGTAGTGTAGGTGGCCTTTTAGCATATAAATTCCTAGCTGACTTTCTGAAGAACTATCCAAACAGTTCAATCCTTCAACCCTGCTTTTTTCCCCTAAGTGTCCAACCAATTTCCTTTTGAAATCAATTATTGTCTCAGCATTCACCAGTCTCATATGTAGTGATATCTAGGTCATTACCATATGCCATATAAAAAAAATTATTCCTCACATTTTCCTCGACACCTCTTGCCCAGAATCTTCAAATCTGTTTCCTCCTGTCTTTATATTCATAACCAGTGGAAGAACTGTTCCTTGTCCACCTCATTTAAATCTGTTAGAATCTTCATGCTGCAACCAAATCAAGCCCCCCAAGTGCTTGAACAGTCCAATGATTCTAAGATAATCCGATAGCTAAAATTTTCCCATTCTTGAAACCATCCTGGTAAATCCACAGATTCTAAAGGAACTTCATATCTTGCATAAATCCAGAAATTGGCAAGTGTCAAATTTAGGGAGTGTCATGGAGTGCTTCTGCCCATGAGCCCCAGCACATTTTTTCCCACCATCTTCCCAAATTCAGCTCATTCCCTATACACCAAGCCTCTATGATGTCCTACTTGTCTTATTCTCCCACTTCCATAAATGAAAGTTCTGGTCACTGCTGGGACCCACTGGGATTCTTCACACTGTTGCCGTCTTCAAAGACCACTTGTGCATCCAGTAAAACACTGGCACAGTGCAGCGGCCCTGCACTGTTCCTGTCAATTGTCCCACAGGTAGGGACCTGGTAGATGGGGATTGCATGCAGTTGCTGCCCAAGGAGCATGCAATAAGATGTTGGTGACTGAAGGAGGCCCAGAGGAGCAAGTGACAAGCTGGAGTTGCCAGGTAATTGCTCTGACTTTAATGTCAAGAATTGTCACATTCTAGTTTTTATCTGACGTTTGGGAACTACATATTAATGAGGTGAGGTTAGGTAATAATAAGTCGTTATGTAACAATGTGCATTCTAATGCATCCAAATAGACCTCTCACCGCTCACTGGTGAAAATCTTGTCTTGTTGTTCAATACTTGTTTGGAAAATGGGAAGTTTTGCTCTCAACATCAGGGGATTCCTTACTGTCAATTTCATTTAATTGTCCCAATGCCTGCATTGTTCAATGGCCATGAAGAATTTGACAGTGGTAACCGGAATTGATTGTGGCCTAACTAAGTTTTATAAATGTTCAGCATGACACCTCTGATTGTCTAATTCATAATTCTGTTTATGAAACTGTGTATCCATATACTTTGTAAGTTACTCTTCAGTTTCACCTATCTTCAAAGAACTATTGGCCTGAACCCAAAGTCCCCACTGTTCTTACACAATCCATGGAACTGGAGGATAAAGTCTAAATAGCCTCTCCCTGGTCCTTCTAAATATGTTGTTATGGAGAAGGGGAGGTTAAATGAAAGAAAATCCCTGACATTCACTTTATAAGTAACTAGTAACAATTTATTTATTTAATCCTAACAGGACATTGACGGGACAATTACATGAAGTAGCCATTTGCAAAACTCAGCTTCATCTAGATCGCAATCTTTCCATCATCTATTTGCTAAGCATGACACAAATCACCTTTGACCAGCATCTGATCCCTAAGTTCAGTGGTTGGTATTAGCTGTTAATTTGACTATAATAGGTTAATTTCTGAATGAATGTAATTGTCACTGAGGGTCTTACACTAGGCTGCTGATGGCATGTTGGTGTCTGCAGCTGACTTCCTAAGAAAGCAAAGTTGGATACAGACAGATCACAGGTGAAAAAAAACCCAGGAGCAGTGGTATGACAGAATATGAGGAGCTAGAGGGATGAGAGGACGTCACAGCCTCAGAGCCCTTCAAGAAGCATATGGTCTATAGGAGGCTCAGAGTTTTTTGGCCCCACGTTTGTTTTCTGAGGAGGAGCAAGGTGCAGTATCAGTGAAGACTGCATGTTTCCCAGGGCACTGTGACAGGACTATACTAGATGCCAGAAAGGTACTTGGGGGGCTGCAGGAGTGGGAAGCCATCATCTATCAATGGTTATGAAAGTAACTGCCACACTGAACGTCTATGCTACTGGCTCCTTCCAGGGACCAATCGGTGACCTGTGTAGAATCTCAGTCAGTTATGGACACACAAATGCACTAGGAGAGTGACTGAGATGATTTGTGCAAGATCACTTTGATTCAATGAAGTGGCGATAGGACTTGGTAATATAGTTGTGTTCCTGTAAGTGTAGAATTCTATAGATTGCACCACGTGGTACTAAGAGGGTTATATCACAACGTTACAGATTTCATCAACAAGGAGGGGTTTCATTTGGTGATCTGTAATCACCATTCACATTCCTAGAGGTGCGCGTCCAACTACCCTGGCAGCTTCCATGGGTCCTAAATGGCTATGGAGCATTCTTGTGTACCAGACCCATTTGAAGGTTCAGGTGCTTTACCCAAAGAGACCATGGCTCGTGAAGCCATGGCAACCCAATGCGGATCATGAAGAGATGTGGAAATTTAATGTCACCTATGCTTCAAACAGTACGACAGGGTGACATAGAGCCGATAATACGTCAGCTGAAGATGTATATGTGCTTAAGGGTGAATTATTTTTACATTGCAAGGGTTTTTTTGTATAGCTGAAGGAGATTTTTTTTAATAAACAGGGCTGTATTTTTATTTCAGAGAGTTCTACACCTGGTCGGCTCTGGAGAAGATTATTTTTTGTCTGAGAAATTTATTGAAGAAGAATCATTTTAATTCAGTTAGTCAGCCATGTGGTTGATTTTATTTAGGATTGATAGGATTTTTTAAAAACAAAAACTTTTTTGCATTTTTAACATTCCTTTCATTGTCTACAGAAAGTGATTTTAAGTTATACTTTTGTTGTTATTGAAAGTTGTTTTTCTAGGCTTAATGGTATTGAGGGCACATAAAGGTCATAGAGTGAGATGGTTAGTAGATTTAGAAAGAGGATTACACAGCAGGATCAGTCAGATAGATGCGTGACTGTCAGGAAAGGTTAGAAGTTAGTTCAAAAGTCTCCAGTGGAAATTCTTCTATCAAATCGATGTCAGTTTTGGATACTGTTGAAAGAGATAGTCTCTCCAAGGAAACTAGAATGTGTGGTCAGTTATTGCGCACTAGGAATAATTCGTAAGTTAAGCAGGTTTTAGATGCTGTAGGAAAATTAGAAAGGGAGGCAGGAAAGGAGGGGGAGTGGTGTTTTTAATTGAAGAAAATATGACTGCTGTTACTGGAGAAGGTATTTCTGAAAAAGCGTCCAGTGAAAATATATGGTTAGAAATTACAAATAAGAAAGGAAAGATCACTTTGCTGGGATTGTACTATGGGGCCCCCCAGTAGTCAGAGAGAAACTGAGAAACAAACTTGTCGGGAGATCTCAGATATATGTAAGCATAATAAGGTTGTTATAATGGGAGATTTTAATTTTCTAAACATTGGCTCGTGCTACGATAGCATTAAAGTTAGGACGGTGAAGAATTTGTCAAATGTGGTCAAGAACATTTTCTTTATCAATATGTGGATGGTGCTATTAGAGAAGGAGCAAAACTTGACCTTCTTTTGGGCAGTAAGGCAGAGCAGGTGACTGAAGTGAAAATACTGGAACACTTTGGGTCCAGCGATCATACTTCTGTTAGTTTTAAAATGGTTACGGAGCAGAATAAAATTTCCATAAAAGTCAATGTTTTTAATTGGAATAAGACAAATTTTAATGGCATGAGACAAAAACTTTCAAAAGTAGATTGGAGTAAATTGGAGCCTTCACAGGAAAAGAATGTTTGACAAGTGGGAAGATTTCAAGAGATTGATAATGAGAGTTCAGAGGCATTATATTCCTGTTAGAGTGAAGGGTAAGGCTGGTAAGATTAAGGAACTATGAAATAAAGATATTGAGTTTCAAGTCAAGAATAAAAGAGAATCATATATTAGTTAAAGACGATGGGGTTCAAATGAATCTCCTAATCAATATAAAGAGTGTAGGAGCATTCATAAGAAGGAAATCAGGAAGGCAAAGAGGGGATATGAGATAGCATTGGCAGATAAGGTTAAGGGTAACAAGTATGTTAAGGGTAAGACTGTAACTAGAGAGAGGGTAGAGCCCCTTAAAAATCAAAGAGGTTGTCTTTGCGAAGCCCCAGGAGTTGGGAGAGATATGAAATTAATATTTTGCATCAGATTTTACTGTGGAGAAGAAAATGGAGGCTAGAGAACTCAGAGAAAAAAAATTGATGTTTTAAAGACTGTTCATATTATGAAAGAGGAGGTTCTGGAGTTCTTAGAGAACGTAAAGGTGGACAAATCTCTGAGACCTGATCTCATCTATCCTGGAATGTTGTGGGAAATAAGGGAAAATATTGCAGAGCTCCTGCAGAAATATTTGCATCGTCTATAACTACAGGTGAGGTACCTGGTGACTGGACAGTGGATAATATTGTGTCTTTTTTTAAGAGGGGTTGTAAGCAGAAATCAGGGAACTATAGACCTGTGAGTCTGACTTTGGTTGTGAGTAAGTAGTTGGAGGTGATTCTAAAAGATAGGATTTATTAACACTTGGAGAGGCAAAAATTGTTTAGGGATAGTCAGCATGGTTTTGTGCTAGGAAAATCATGTCTCACAAACTTGATTGAGTTTTTTGAGGGAGTTACCAAAAAGATTGATGATGACAGAGCAGTAAAAATTGTTAACGTGGATTTTAGTAAAGCCTTTGACAAGGCTCTGCATGATGTGGAGGTGCTGGTGTTGGACTGGAGTGGACAAGGTCAGAAATCACATGACACCAGGTCATAGTCCAGCAGGTTTATTTGAAAACACAAACTTTTGGAGCCTCGCTCCTTCTTCAGGTGTCAGTGAGGTAGTATCAGACACAGAATTTATAAGCAAAAGATCAAAGGGTCACACCACTGATGAGGACATGTTAAACAAACCTAAGATACTGTTAAATCTTTAATCAGTTAGAAAGTTTTAATTGATTAATATGTATATGTAAATCCCCAAACTCCTTTCAAGTCACTGTCCTGAGAGAACTAAATGTCTTATCAGTGTAAATAATAGATGACATTTTAGGTCAGATGATGCATGTCAGGTGTGAGGCCTTGTTTTAGAATCTGTTTGTGTTTTGGTTTAGAATCAGCTGGTTTTATTTCTAAAGTAGAAATTTATAAAACGCCACATTGAACTGACTGTCTATAAGTTGTGTGTTTTTTGAACAAAACAGAATGAATCTGCAAATACAAATTCACCCTATGGATTTGCATGTGGTTGTGCATGTGTGTGTGTTGTATGTTAGGGAGGGCGAGGGGGAGAATGAATGGGCACCATGCAACAATCGCCAAACAGGGATGTTCCCTCCCAGTGGGGGGACACTTCAGCAGTCAAGGACATTTGGCCTCGGAACTTTGAGTAAACGTCCTCCAAGGAGGATTCTGCAGAATTGTCCAGCAGAGGCTGAAAGCCGAGTTCGGTACCCATGAGGACAGCCTCAACTGGGATCGTGGGCTCATGTTGCAGTACAGGTGACCCCACCACACCACACACACACACACACACACACACACACACACACACAAACGCTCTCTCACACACAGTAGTGTATTCCAGTTTTTCCATGACAGAGTCTGCAACAAGTCCTGAGATGGATGACCCCATCGATGTGTCATGGATTTGTTTATATACTTGGCCGTTAAAGATGAAGTGTGTGGTGAGGCATAGGTCCAGTAGTCTGAATATGTTGTCCTCGCTGATGGAACTATTTGGAGTTGGCGTTTCTGCTGTATCCAATAATATGGCAAGTGTTTCTTTGGCTGGTTGTATGTCAATGGCTGTGAATAGTGCTGGATGTCAAAAGATACCATAATCTTGTCATTGTTGACTTTAATGTTCTCAAGCTCGTTAGGGAATTCCTGGGTAGAGTGCATAGAGTGAGGTGATCCGTCAACCAGGTGTTTCAGTCTCTGTTGTAGGTCCTTGGCCAGTTTGTGTGTAGGTGTGCCTGATAGGGAGACAATGGGTCTGAGGGGGACATCTGGTTTGCGTACTTGGGTAGTCTGTAGAAGCAGGGGGTGTTCGCACCTTCTGGTTTCATTTTCATGTAGTCTGTCTTGGTTATTTGTCCTGCATTTTTTATTTTATTCAGAGTTTGGGTGATCCTGTTTGCTAGCTGCGGTGTTGGGTCTATCTCCACCTGTTGGTAAGTGTGTGTATCTGTAAGCAGTGCCTTTACTTTCTCAACCTAGTCCTGCCTGTGCATAATATTGGTCATGCGCCCTTTGCCCGGTGGAACGATTGTGATGTCCCTGTCTCGAGTGCTATTCTCTCTGATGTGCTGAGGGTGTCCCATTCACTCCTCCGGTTCAGTGTAGGGATCATAGTTTGTCAGATGGCTTGTTGTGTTTCGTCCATGAGTTCATTACCTTTTAGCGTAGCTTCCAGAGCGGCCTTGAGGTCAGTTATGTTCGCGGCTCTGTGGTTATAGTTTAGTTCACATATTAAGACAGCTTTCTCAGTTTCTGTAAGTGGTCTGCCGTATGCACCAATACACTGGCCACAGTACCTTATATCAAGAACATATCAGAACTGACAATGAGACTCCTGCGACCCACTACGAATGATGGTGACACACAAACCCACAGCCGCACTACGACAAACACCCACAAGGACCGAAGACTCCATACTAATGACATGCAGGACCAACGTAGTTTACAAAATGTCTTGCAATGACTGCAACAAACATTACAACAGCCAGACCGAAAGGAAACTAGCCATCAGGATTCACAAAAACTAGCAGCAAAATGACACGACAAATTTTCCCTCATCTCAGTGCACTCAGACAGCGAAGGCCATCAATTTAGCTGGGACAACCATAGATTCGTATGGGAATTCCTAGAGGCTTGGTTTTCAACCTGTAATGCAATCAACAAACATATGAGATTAGACCCCAGGTACAAATCCATGCAGAACAGAACCAGAAATGACACAACCCAACTTAACATACCGGATCATGTAAATACCAAACGGAGTAGAACAACATCAGTTCATCTGAGCCACACTGATGAGGTTACCTAGCATGGTGATGAGACGTCTGTATGATAACCAGCCAGCTCGGCGAGCAAGCCAACAACATCATACACACACTGTCTTTCTCCCTCTGCCTCTCCCTCTCCATCTCCCTCTCCTCTCTCTCTCTCTCTCACTCTCACTCACACATACTCACGCTCTCTCCTTCCCCCCCTCACGCAGGTACATGTACACTCACACTCTCCCAGTCCCCTCTCACGCCTGTGCATGCACCCACGCTCACTCACTCCCTCATATACCCGAAGAAGGAGCAAGGCTCTGAAAGCTTGTGTTTTCAAATAAACCTGTTGGACTATAACCTTGTGTCATGTGATTTCTGCCAGAGGTTCTGCATGTTAGACGAATTAGTAAAGTTAGGTCACATGGAATTCAGAATAAGCTTGCCAATTGGATACATAATTTGCTTAGCTGCAGGAAACAGTTTGGCGGTGGAAGGTTGCTTTTCGGACTGGAGGCCTGTCCTCAGTGATGTTCCACAGGGAATTGATCTGTGCCCTCTTTTGTTTGTCATTTATGTAAATGATTTGGATGAGAATATAGAAAGCATGGTTCGTAAAATAATGGGTGACACTAAAGTTGGTAAAGAGGGTTTTCTAAAATTACAAAGGGACCTTAATCAAATGGGTCAATGGGCTGAAAAATGGCAGATGGAGTTCAATTTGGATAAACGCAAGGTATTGTATTTTGGCACAACAAACGGGGCAGGACTTATATAATAAATCGTAGGACCTTGGGTAGTGTTGCAGAACAAAGGGACCTTGGAGTTGAGGTACATAATTCTTTGACGTTTGTGTTATTTATAGACAGGATGGTTAAAAAAGTTTTTAGCACGCTTGCTTTCATTGCTCTGACCTTTGAATATGGGAGTTGGGATATCATTTGAGTTTGGCGAGGATATTGGTGAGGCTTCTTCTGGAGTACTGCGTCCAGCCCTGTTGTAGAAGGGATATTATTAAGCTCGAGAGATTTCAGAAGAGATTCACCAGAATGTTGCCGGGTATAGAAGGTTTGAGTTGTAATAAAAGATTAGATAGGCAGGGACTTTTTTCACTGGAGTGTAGGAGATTGAAAGGTACTCTCATAGGGGTTTATAAAATCATGAGGGGTGCAGATAAAGTTAATGGTAGGTGTCTTTTTCTTAGGATTGGGGATTTCAAGACGAGGGGGCATATTTTTAAGGTAAGAGGAGAGAAATTTAAAAAAGACATACGAGGCAAATGTTTTTACACAGAGGGTGGTTTGTATGTGGAATGCACTTCCTGAGGAAGTGGCGGGTGTGGACACAGTTACAACGTTTAGATAACTACATGAATAAGAAAGGTTTGGAGGGATATGGGCCAGGAGCAGGCAGGTGGGTCAAATTCAGTTTGGGATTATATTTGCCTGGACTTGCTGGACTGAAGGGTCTGTTTCCGTGCTGTATAACTCCAAGGCTCTATGTTGTCCTCCACTTGGAACAGTCTGTGGGGTAGAGGTGTGGTGCAGGCTGGGGAGGGGAGAGGGCATTATGGTGCTCCAATGTATTCCCAACTGAGCGTGCCATATTATCCCAGTATGCTGCCCAACTGGAGTAGTTGATGCTACTGGGGAATGGGAGCAAGCCTTCTGAAGAGGATGAGGCTATTAGGGAGGAGGAAGTAAATTTTCTTTGTGCAAGAAAGAACTCAGTTGTGTTAGGAGCTACAAGCCTGACATCACCTGTTTCACACCCAGGTCCAGTAGATGAGCGTATCATGAAACGTAAAATAGTTTCAGAGATAGTAGGAACTGCAGATGCTGGAGAATCTGAGATAACAAGGTGTAGAACTGGATGAACACAGCAGGCCAAGCAACATCAGAGGAGCAGGAAAGCTGACGTTTTGGGTCTAGACCCTTCTTCAGAAACTGAAACGTCAGCTTTCCTGCTCCTCTGATGCTGCTTGGTCTGCTGTGTTCATCCAGCTCTACACCTTGTTATCTCAAATGTAAAATAGTCATTGGTTTGCATAATCGGAGTTAACTGTAGCCTCTAATTATTTAGTTTGTTTGACCTTTTGGTAGTTGTAAATAAAAGTTCATGTTTGGAATTGTCTGACTGCTTGCCTTGTGTTGTTTGTATGTGAAGTTCTCTGACTGAACAATGCCAGACTGTGGGTGGGCATGAGAGACAGAGTGGCAGTGTCTTAGAGAGAATGTTTAGATGGAATGTAGCTGAGTACAAGTAAAGTGTGTGGTGCGGTGGTTGAACAGTAATGAGGATGAGAGAATGGGTTTTTATGTGAGAGGGATTGTAAATCATAGTCACAGCATCTTGGCTGCTGTACCTTGATGTTGCTGGTGAGGGGCAGTGGCAGATTGCCAATACTTGTCCTTTCCAATACATATCCACTGTAGCCTTGAGGTAAGGGATGCCCATCTTTCAGTGGTTATCTGTTGAGTGGCAAACTGTTTTCAGAGTGGTGCGTGGTGAGATGGGGCTAGAATCAAACATGATCAATGACATCGGGGTGGGGTAATACATTGTGAGGTGAATTTGGTAAAACATGAAGTTTCACTCGACCTGAAATGTTGACTCCCCGTTCTCTCCACAGCTGCTGCCTAACCTGCTGAACTTTTCCAACAATTTCTGTTTTTGTTTTAGAATTAGCTTTATTAGTTTTATCATCACATGTACTCAAATGAGTACAGTGAAAAGTTTGCAAGTCGCCACTCATGGCTCCATCTTAGGTGCAAAGGTACCTAGGTTCAGATTCATAAATGACAAATCTCACTCGGGCTCACAGAGAAAAGCTCTCCTAAACTTCAAAAACAAAGAAAGAAAGTGAAGAAAAGCCCTCAACACAAATCTCACTTAGTCAAAAAATGTAAGGTTCAGACCTATGAGCTTGTTCTCATGACTACTTCTGCCAATTTGGTGTGTCCAACCTATATAAAGATTAACATCAACCATATTAATGCAGTGCCTTTCTTACAAGCCCCATTATTTCTTGTTTCATACTTTTACAACAGTGTAACTACAGTGGGGTTATTAAACTATACTGACTCGAAACGTCAGCTTTCCTGCTCCTCTGATGCTGCCTGGCCTGCTGTGTTCCTCCAGCTCCACACTATGTTATCTCTGACTCCAGCATCGGCAGTTCTTACTATCTCTGACATTTTCCTTCCCTACTTTTTTAGCAGCTTGTACTCCTCTGCCTAACTCTGTCATTCTCCCAGTCAAGCTCAGTTTCAAATGGAGGGCCTATTTGTACACTCACTTATTGAAGCAACTGGATCATGCAAAAGCCTTTCTATATACTTTTGAAGCTTAAGGTAACAACAGGAGGAAGAAATAAACCAGCAATTAACCTGTTAGCTGTTGCATGGCTTATTTAATTTGGTCCACTAATAGAGTGAAGTACACTGGAATAGATACCATAAGTTGCCACTCAAACAGCCGCAAAAAGATGGACTGTTCAAGAAAGCAGCTCACTTCCACCCTCTCAACAGCAACTAAAAATGGGCAAGAAATGCTGGCTGGTCAGCCAGCCGCGCTCACATTCCACGAACGAATTAAAAAAGATTTCTGCGGCTATGTGTATGTGCAATAGATGGCAAGCACTGTTTATTTACTGGCAACTGCAAGTAGCTCATTTCTCATCTTATTTTCAGAATTTATGTTATCAGATTTTCCATTTAAGCTTACTCAGATGCTCTTGGTGGCAGATATGTGCCATCCTGTCCCAATTGCACCATTTGTCAAGGCAAAGTTTTCTGAAAATAGACACAATTACTTATTGCAACAATTTGAAACTAATATCACATTGAGCCCAGGACATTTTAAGTGCTTATAAACATGTAGTTTTGTATAGTACAACAAGCGCTGATAGCCAAGCTTCATTGGTGAATTGATGAGGTATCAGAGCATAAATTTGCAGCACATATTTGGAATGCCCCTATAGCAGGAAGAGAAAACACATGTTCATTTAAATATGCTTCAGGCAGGATCTTCAGAATTTTCTCAACAGGGATGAACATGATTTATTCTGGAAGAAAGCAAATGTCATCTATAACAGATTTCAAGAAGAAAGATTTAAACATTTCCACCAAGCTCATTATCCACAAGAAAAGCTGCAGAAAAGTTCACACAGCTTTTTCAAGTAAATATATATAATTAAGACAGCGTTATTTATACTATGTCGACCTGCCTTATAATACAGGCATACATGACATTAAGCCTGTCAAGCATTCCAAAACATCTGTGGAGGAAATGGTGACTTTTGAATTATGTCCAAATATAATTGTTTTGTGGTGAGATTATAACCTTTTGTTCAGATTTGCATACATATCAACTGTTCAACAGAGAATTAGTGATACGAACTGATGAATCTTAAGTGCATAACGTAGTTCTGGCAGGAGTTATTACGGATCTTTTATCTTAGAAGCCTAAAGGATTTTTAAATGGCATGTACGTGGCGAAACGTTAAATTTATTTTACAGTAATTATGATATATTCTACAGCTCAGTTATAGATGTGATTAATATTAATGTAAGTATCAAATTAAGTTGTCACAATATCATACATGAATTATATTAACATAGCATAAACTGCCAACTGCAGGACAAGAAACATGTCAACAATGTAAGGTAGACCAGCCCAGCAAACCTTGCAAATCACCTCTTGATGCGATTGCAAATAGGGATGCCATAAAACTGAAAGTTTTTATTGTGTGAATGTAGAAGTTGGAATAGCTATTTTACCCTCTCTACGGAAATAGTAACTTCAACCGTTTGGGTGCCTTTATCACTACATCTAGTATGATTTCGGCTTTGCCATCAAATGCATCACACATAATTTGCATTCTAACATTTGTTCAGGCTGAATAATATTGGCATAATATCGCTGAAAAGCAAAAAAGCAAAGTTCCTGGAACCTCTCGTTTTCACTATCACGGCAAATGTAAGAATGCCAAATTTCAAACAATCACTGTAATGTGTATTCTCAGAGAAAAGTGTGCTGATAGGTTAGCAAATAGACTGCGGTTGGCCGAGATATTGCCATGGGGAAAGTAACAGTAATAATTGTAGGCTTAAGTTCTCTGGAAATGTAAACAAGGCACAAGGCTTGAAAATAGAGATAACAAGATGTGGAGCTGGATGAATACAGCAGGCCAAGCAGCATCAGAGGAGCAGGAAGGTTAAAGTTTTGGGTCTGGACCCTTCTTCATTGAAAATATTCCTTTTCCTAATGCAAGCTGTTGTGGTCAGCTATCTGTTCTCTTCCACAAGGCTCAAAGCAGATCTATAATCAGGACTGAAAAAAATGGGAAAATAATACAATATCTCTCGTGAATTAATTTTTAAAAATTGCATTGTCAAGGATTCAATAGACAGATTAATAATGAACATAAAAAAACCAAACAATTGTGGATGCTGGTAATCAGAAGCAATAACAGGAATTGTGAGAAAAGCTCAGCAAATCTGGCAGCATCCGTGGAGAGGATGTAGAGTTCGTATTTCAGATCCAGTGACCCCTCTTCAGAATGGACCTGACAGCTTAATACCAGTTTCAAGCAAATTTGCAAGACTGAAGCTTAGGAAATGAGTCTCAGTCCAGTAACCTATTCATTACTAGTAACAGGTGCCAAATCTACTGAAAATTCAGTATTTAAGATCCTACAAAACTTGATACATTTCACCAAAGAAACTTTGATCTTATGAGGGTCAAAAGGAACATTCTCGGAATGCCCCTGCAGTGTGGTGAACAGACATCGACTGCTCATACAGTGTTTAAAAAATACACAGAGAAAGCAATCGAATGAAAAACAAACTGATAAGACTTGTAAACTCATGCCCATGGTAGAATGGACTTTGTGAATTTGACAGCTTATTGATCTCACATGCAGAAGGAAAGAATATTTTTGAGAATCTCTGAGACACTTAACCAGCCAGACAGGCTTAAGCTCAGGGGCAGCACTGTATAGGACCACTCAATGGACAAGGATTGATTTGGACAGCAGGTGGTCTGTCAATTGTAGAAAAATCTGGTGGCACACCCACCAATCTGTAATGATTGGCAGCAAGAACTTTGAAGCCAGGGATCCTGGCTTCCCCTGTAGTTATTCCACTGCAGAACCTTTAGCCTAGAATATGCATATCCTGCCCCTAAGAGGAGACTTGTAGGCAGTCGACCAGCATTCCTTGCATATTGCTGCTTGAAAAGCAGTGCTGGTGCCACTTAGGAACCTCAATCTCCCTCTGGACGGAAGGGCCTTGCGCAAGCCTTCCCAGCCTGGACTTAAAATGGGACAGGAAGTGGGAACATGGTGGAATCTCCACTCCACACCCTGTCATCAAATCATTTGGTTCCGTTTCTCTGGACTAACTTCTGGGGGAAGGATGTCACCAAGTTCTACTCAGTGATTCAGTGATTTTTGAAGCATATGTGTAACTGAATAACAGCAAAATGTCATATGGCACAAAAAAAAGCACAAAGCCCAGTCCCTACCAGGTGCTCAAAAGTTAATGTCAAAAATGCGATGGGGTGTTTTTTCTGGGATGCTAATTCTTTACTGGATTGAAAAAAAGCTGGTTATACCAGAAATCTGTGTCATTTAAACTGGATCAGTGTTTTTTGCTTTATTCTTTCAGGACTATGCTGGAAATGCCTGTGTTTGTTTCTTATTTCTATTACCCTTCAAAAAAATATCTTATTTAGTTATTTCGGGGAGCACTTAAGAGTCAATCACATTACTATGGGCTTGGTGTCACATGGAGGCCCAACCTAGATAGGAATGGCAGGCTTTTACAAAAATCAATGACAGTTGTTATGGTTACCACTACACATCCAAGCTTTATACTTCAGATTTATTAATTGAATTTAAATTCCACCAGCTACCATGGTGAGTTTTTAACCCATGTCCCTGGACCATTAACCTCTGTGTTTCTAGTCTGGTGACATTGCCACAAGCCATTGCCATGGAACACACTCAAGGTTAATAAAAATTCAGTCCTGTGGACAGTTCTTTTCATTTTATGGAGGCACATGAAACTGGCAATTGATAATAGAGTCACACTTTGACACAGAATTCATGCACTGGCTGAGAATAAATTTCCTGGATATCACAGATTTCATGCATATTGAGTGATACGAAGCCTTTATAGTTAACTCCTTTGTTAATCTGTTATCACTTGTATTTCGACTTGTACCTCCACATGCAAATTGTTGACAATATCCAATACTCTAGAGAGGGGAGAAGTGACAAAGATTTGTGGCTGTCTCTAATTATTGCCTTGTGCTTTTGTGAAATTAATGAGCTTGCCTGCCTCAGAGAACAATACATCAGTCAATTGTGTAATACAGATGGTTGTGGTGCCTTGTCAAGTACCACCAAAATCGCTCAGCAGTGATAGGAAACACCTATTAGCCAAAAATATAATGACTGCTGTCATTTGTAAAGCAACAAAGAGAACAGTTAGATAAACTGATGATCCCTTTAAAATATTTTCACCTTCGCATGTCTTTGTTATGAACTCCCTGGAAAAACCTAATCTCCATATTTACTTGTTCTCTGAAAATCTAGGCACGGCAATCAAGACTCACAGGGCATTATAAAAAATATAACTTTCCCTTTGGATCATGTTCCCTTTATGTACTTTAGCCTTCTCTACATCTCATTCCTACAGGGGATTATTTAAGACTGCACATTCAGAGTCTTTATACATTAATTTTCTTTGATATGTTTACCTTATTTAAACCATATTCCTTACATACTGTAGGATAGAATGATTTCAAAGATGTTATGAACATGGATATCACATTCAAACACAGTAAATTTGAATATATAGGCTTAGAAAGTTATTTTATCAATGAAAACCATAATGGATCAGGTCATTGTTTGATCACAGCGGTATATCACTATCAAACAGTACTTCTGATATCAAGATCCTTGACATCCTTCAATTGAATAATGGCTAGGATTTAATATCTCTGCAGCAGATGGACTTGGAAGTTGGAACAGGGCTTAAAATCATTGGGTTGACATCAGAACAAATTGCATTAGTCAATATGGCAGTATGCATTTGATCAACAACAGACAGAAGGTCAAATGTTAACAGTGTAGCATGATTAGATCCATATCTCAGGTTAGTGAGCATTAACATTTAAACATAACTATATGTAAGGGATGGTAAAAGGGGACATCTTCAGGAGCTGGACAGACTCAGGCTCTCGATTTGTTATCTCTGTGCCACAGCTCCCAACGGCATGCTCTGTAGCTAAATTTAGAGTTGAAGTACAATTAACCTTTACTTCCACATAGTGCCTTACGTCCAAAAATGTGCAGGTTAGGTGGATTGGCCATACTAAAGTGCCCATACTGTCATGGATGGGCATACTAAATGGATTAACCATAGGAAATGCAGGGTAACAGGGATGGGGAAGGGGGGGGGCTGGGGGGGGATGCTCTTCGCAAGGTCGGTGTGGACTTGGTGGGCTGAATGGCCTACTTCCACAGTGTAGGGATTCAATGATTTTATGATTCTATTTCACTGGACCATTTTTAACCAATGACTCTTAACATTAAATTTTTTACTCCCATTCCCACATCTAAATGCTTGACATTAATCTCTAACAGTATTCTCAGCTCCTTTAGAGAATATATAGGGTGCATTTGACCCTTATCATTGTGGTAGAAGGCAATTGCGGGAATGGAATGGACTGGCAGCTTCTCAGGATTTTGTTTTCTGGGACAAATACTGGTGAAGGCCAATCAAAGATAAACTGATTGAAGAAGCAACGCTTAAGCACTTGAAATATCATAACCCTGGGAGAGGAGCACTGTCTGAGGCAGTGAGAGATCTGGTAGATGAAAGGAAGAACAAATGGCAGTGTGAGCACAATTCTGGAAATGAAGCAATGAGAATTTCCTCCGAATTTGAGAGCAGGAATTATACTTTTTGTAATATCAGTGCTGTGGTGATATCAATTCCACATGCACTTCAGTGTGAAACTGCTCCTCTGCAGACATGAACATTGTTGGAAATCCATCAGAAAGTATAAGTATATCATCATTGATCAGGAAATAGATACCTGGATGAGGATCGATAAGAAATTCAGACATAGCACTGTATTCTGCAGGCTGCATAGGAAGTTGGAGAACCTGAGGGCATCCAGGATATGCACCTGTCTGCTTGTCTCACTCAGCTAAGTATTTGAACTGTCTAGATGCTGAGCCCTTTAAATTCTGCTTGACTTTCCCATTCATTAATAATCATTTCTTCAAAAGACTGTCATCATTCCATCATTAAAAAGAGCTTGGTTTACCATATTAGTTTTCTGCGAAGTAAAACGGAGTTTTATGTTATCTCTGTGGAGTTCACTTTCTATGTTTAAGTTCATCACTCGTTAAGGTTAACATACAGGTTCGGTTGGTGTTTTGGAAGGCAAATGCAAAATTGGCATTCAATTCAAAAGCATTAGAAAACATGGACAGAGTTGTACTGCTCAGGCTGTTAAAAACTCTGGTCAGACCACATCTAGAATATTGTGAGCATTATCTAAAGAAAGATATGCTGGTGTGAGACGTGGTCCAGAGGAAGTTGACAAGAATTATCTCGGGGATGAAGGGCTTGTCATATGAGGAGCAGTTGAAGACTCTGGGTCTGTACATGATGGCGTTTAGAAGGATGAGGGTGGATCTCATTGAAACCTACAGGAAACTGAGATGCCTGGATGAAGTGGATGTGGAGATGTTTCCACTATTAGGAGAGACTAATATCTTGGGGCACAACCTCAGGATGAAGGACAACCCTTTAAAACTGAAATGAGGATGAATTTCTTTAGCCAGAGGGTTCTGTGGAACTCTTTGCTGCAGAGAGCTATGGAAGCCAAGTAATTGCATGTACTTATGACAGAGATGAATGCAATTGCCATGATTCCTTGCAAATAGTCCTTGGGGTGAGCTATGGTACTCTTATGCTTCCAGAGGGCTTCCAACACTAGATGGAAATGTCAAAAAAATCAAATCTACAAACACTGACACATGTAAGTTGTAACATCTTAACTAACTAATCATTTTGTAGTCCAAGATCATCTACTGTGCTTTTTTAACTCTTTTATGAGTTCTCTCCAAAGTGATGCACTTTTTCTGTGCAAACTTGGCAGTTGTCATCTGGCTGCTTGACTCTTGGAGGCTGCACATGCTGAGGGGCAGCTGCAGGACCCTTCTATTTCTGTGGCTACCAGATGCACTGGTGTTGCTCTCACAAATGGAGGCAGCCATGTGAAAGGAGCTCACTAATGTGAAAGGCAGCCCATCTTCCTCCTTTTTGAGGCCAACTTGTTCCTCATGCTGACCACAGATGGGCATGCGTGGAGACTGCAAGCACATTTCTTCCTGTTGCCTTGCTACTGTTTGATAAAATTCATGATCAAATTAATATTTGGAGGTCTAAGAGTATTGTGACATCCCTTAAGTTGTCTTCAGGATGTCCCTCCTCATAAATACATGAATCTCTCAAGGAAGAAGGGCAAAACAGGGGCAGCGTTTATGACCTGCATAGACATCTCCACTGACTGGGTCTGGGTGAGGCTATCCTCTGGAAAGTTCAAAAGATCTTCACACACCTTATACTGGATTTCCAGTGCCTGCCTCCCTACTGATAACATCAAAGGCATCATTAACAGTAGAGTTATCAAGGACTTGGCCTTGCTCAGTCCTCTCAGTGTCAATGGTTTTGGCTGCTACAGCTTTGACAACTGGTCAGTCATGCCAACTAGTTTGTAACCCTGAATCTACTGATGCATGCAAGTCCACCAAGGAGACAGTATCTGTATCAATGGGAGATGTGGGAGAATGAGATGATGCTCCATCCTGTGAACTTCAACTTGCCTCTTCAGAGGACAACAACTGTTGCCCAAAGATAATAGTTTCTCACTTCTTGTGATTGCCTTGTGGGAGCAGGAGAGACTAAAAGATTTTGCTCTTCTAAACATGAGCCTCCAGAATCAGCTGGCATTCAGACTGACATGAGCAACACCATCCTTTGTGCTTGGCTGAGGCTCCCTGATATCTGGTCATGAATGAATCACCTTCTTGCAACTGCATATCTGTCTCACCATTCACAATAGAGCGACTACTATGCCTTCCTGTCTACTCAAGAGCTTCCTCTTCTTCCGATGGTGTTAGGATGGTTAGAAACGGCACTCTGTTACCAGCCTGAACCTTTTCCATGACAGTGCTGGGCTTCTACTACTGTGGAAACAAGAGTATTAATAGTCTCTGACTGGCAAATTTGCTGCAAGCTTTACGGTCCCTGGCAAGAATGTGGTAGTGGGCTGCTCTGAAGTGGTCTACTGATGGTTCCCAGTCAGGCTTGCACTCTTTGACCAAGCTTTGTCCATTCATTTAATAGGGGTATTTTAGCCCACCTCGTTGCTTTTGGCATAGTGAGCTCTCACTTTCCCACATCTTCATATGATGACTCCTCTGAAAACTGGGCTGTGTGCCACTCATGCCAATGGAGAGGCGAAAGTCTTTGCCATGCCTGTGGTCAGGTTTTGATAGGGTTCAAGGAATATTTACATAAATGAAGCTGAGCCTGTAGTCACTCAGACTGTTTGTGTTATAACCAAACAAAATAAAAATTCGTGGAGATGTAAAATGAGCTGCCGACCCTCTAATAAGCATTTACGCTAGTGCACAAAGTCAAGACTTAACTTTCCAGTCTCTTGAACCTGTTTTCTTCTCTGACTCACATTTTACATTAGGTCTTTGCAGTAATCATGGAGGAGGAAGCTCAAATGTCAAGTTTGATACCTCCTGGTGTTTCATAAAGTTTGTTCTTCTTTCAAAGTTGTGGTATCTTGAGTCAGTAAAGGTTGCATCTAAGTATTATGAATGATGGTGACACAAGGTTTGAAGAAGATATGTGGTGTGCATCTTTAAATTCAAGCATTAAAATGTTAGTAAAATGAAAAAAAGAATAATTTTATATCTTTATATTTCAATTTTAGTCTTTTACTTTTGCAGTGTAACAGATGATTTTAAGTTATATGCACGATTAGATATTTTGACTGAAGTAGATGAAAGATGCATAAGAACTAACACTATGGGTTATTGATATTCGTAGTATCTGTGAAGACTCACGTGGTATATCTGTGTGAAATAGATGAAATATCTGATATGAGGTTTTGGAAATCAATAATAATGATAGAGAAAAATCTTGTAATATCTAAACATGAAAGTTGAATTTGATAAGGTTGGGAATGATTTAACTTCTTTAACAAGTTCCTTGTAAAGGATTATTAAAAAAAATGTTTAAAACTCAAACTCTGCCCTCATGGTTGAATAAGATGAGTTCACGAGGAAGCCAATCCCTACTGAGATAGATCTTTCATTTGGAGACTTATAAAGTTTCTGTGAAGAAATCAAGCTGGAAAAAAGCAGCCCAGACCTTAATATAGTCGGAAACCTGCATTCTTTTACCAATGAGACCCTTCAGCAATCAAGCACTAAAACAGAGCTGTCATAATTCAGGAAAAAAAATAATACTGCCAATAGATCTGAAAGGAGGGCAAGGGAGGAGGGGAAGTAATGTTTTTGGTTAAGGATAACATGGCGGTTGTGCTTAGGGAAAATATTCCTGGGAGAATGTCCAGTGAAGTTATATGGGTGGAACTGAGAAATAGGAAAGAGATGATCACCTGATTGGGATCTTACTATAGGCTACCAATAGTCAGAAGGAAGTTGTAAAGCAAATATGTAAGGAGAGCTGAGATATCTGTAAGAATAATACGGTTGTAATGAAAGGACATTTTAGCTTTCCAAACATTGACTGTGGCTGCCATGGTGTAAAGGTCTTGGATGGAGAGGAATTTATTACGTATGTACAAGAAAATTTTCCCATTCAATGTGTGGATGTACCTACTGGAGAAGGAGCAAAACTTGACCTTCTGTTGGGAAATAAGCCTGGGAAAGTTATTGAGGTGTCAATCGGGGAGCACTTTGAGGCCAGTGATCATAATTTTATTGGTTTTAAAACAGTGATGGAAAAGGATAGTTCCGATTAAAAAGTTAAAATTCTAAATTGGAGTAAGGCCAATTTTGACAGTATTACAGAAGAACTTTCAAAAATTGATTGAGAGAGGCTATTCACTGGTAAAGGGACAGTTGGAACATGGGAGGCCTTTAAAAAAAGATAACAAGAGTTCAGAGACAGTATGTTCCTGTTAGTGCGAAGGGCAAAGGGTGGTAGGTGTAGGGAATGCTGGATGATTGGAGAAACTGAGGCTCTGGTCACAAAAAAGAAGGAGGTACATGTCAGATATAGACAGCTGGGACTCAGTGAACCCGAGAAGAATATAAGGGCAGTAGGGGTATACCTCGGAGGGCAATCAGGAGGGCAAAAAGGGGGCATGAACCATCTTTGGCGAATAGGGTTAAGGAGAATCAAAGAGATTGCACAAATACATTAGGGGAAAATGGGTAACTAGAGAGAAAATAGGGCCCCATAAAGAACAACAAGGCTGTTTATGTGTCGAACCACAGACGATGAGTAAGATAATAAACAAGTAATTCACATCAATATTTACTGTTGAGAAGGATATGGAAGTTAGAGAACTGAGTAAATAAATAATGATATCTTGAAAAGTGCCATATAACAAAAGAGGAGGTGCTGGATGTCTTAAAACACACAAAGGTGGAGGCACTGAATGTCTTAAAACGCATAAAGGTGAATAAATCCCCAGAATCTGATCAGGTCTATCCCAGAACTTTGTGGGAAGCTAGGGAAGAGATTGCTGGGCCCCTTGCTGAGATATTTGAATCACTGATAACCACAGGTGAGGTGCCAGAAGACTGGATGTTGTCTAATGTGGTGCCATTATTTAAGAACAGTGGGAAGGAAAGCTAGGGAACTGTAGACGAGTGAGCATGATGTCAGTGATGAGTTAGTTGTTGGAGGGGATTCTGAGGGTCAGGATTTACATGCAATTGGAAAGGCAAGGACTGATTAGGGAGAGTTAAGATAGCTTTGGGTGTGGGAAGTCATGTCTTACTAACTTGACTGAGTTTTTTGAAGAAGTGACTAAGTATGATGAAGACAGAGCAGTAGACATTGTCTATACAGACTTCAGCAAGGTGTCTGACAAGATTCTACATTGAAGACTGGTTAGCAAGGTTAGATCACATGGAATCCAGGGGGAGCTAGCCAACTGGATAGAAAATTGGCTTGAAGGTAGAAGACAGAGGGTAGTGGTGGAGAGTTGTTTCTCAGACTGGAGACCTTTGACCAGTGTTGTGTTGCAAGGATCAGCGCTGGCTTTGCTGTTTTTCACCATTTATATAAATGATTGGATATGAATATAGGAGCTATGGTTAGTAAGTTTGCAAATGACACCAAAATTGGTGGTGTACTGGACAATGAAGAAGGTTATCTCGGAATACAACATGACCTTGATCAGATGGGCCATTGCACTGAGGAGTGGCAGATG
The DNA here is from genome assembly GCA_024137785.1 of Ginglymostoma cirratum. Classification (NCBI taxonomy): domain Eukaryota; kingdom Metazoa; phylum Chordata; class Chondrichthyes; order Orectolobiformes; family Ginglymostomatidae; genus Ginglymostoma; species Ginglymostoma cirratum. Next base: position 6,589,068 of record JAHRHZ010000073.1, on the reverse strand, counting down.
GAGTTTAATTTAGATAAATGTGAGATGCTGCATTTTGGTAGGGCCCTGGGAAATGTAGCTGAACAAGGGGACCTAGGGTGCAGATGTGTGGTTCCTTGAAAGCGGAATCACAAGTAGACAGGGTGGTGAAGAAGGCATTTGGCGTGCTTGCCTTCATTGGTCAGTGCATTGAGTACAGGAGTTGAGATGTCATGTTGTGGCTTTTTTCCCTGAAGCATCAGAGGCTGAGGGATGATCATATTGAGAATAAAATCATGACGGGCATGGAAAGTAGAGAACTTGGGGAAATAAATACTGAATTCAATATCTTGAATGGTGTCCATATTACAGAAGAGGAGGTGCTGGATACCTTAAAACCCACAAAGATGGATAAATCCCTGGGACCTGATCAGGCGTACCCCAGAAATTTGTGGGAAGCTAGGACAGAGATTGCTGGACTCCTTGCTGAGATATTTGTATCATTGATAGCCATAGGTGAGTTGCCAGAAGACTGGAGGTTGACTAATGTGGTGGCCAGCCAACATCTTTCTCTCATGGTAGGGGAGTCCAAAACTAGAGGGCATGGGCTTAAGGTGAGAGGGGAAACAAACCTAAGGGGCAACTTATTTCACACAGAAAGTGGTGCGTGTATGGAATGAACTGCCAGAGGAAGTGGTGGAATCAGCTACAATTATAGCATTTAAAAGGCATCTGGATGGGTACATGAATAGGAAGGGTTCAGAGGGAGATAATAGGAACTGCAGATGCTGGAGAATCTGAGATAACAAAGTGTAGAGCTGGATGAACACAGCAGGCCAAGCAGCATCAGAGGAGCAGGGAAACTGACGTGTCGGGCCTAGACCCTTCTTCAGAAAATCTCTTCTGAAGAAGGGTCTAGGCCTGACACATCAGCTTTCCTGTTCTTCTGATGCTGCTTGGCCTGCTATGTTCATCCAGCTCTATACCTTGTTATCGAGGGTTTACAGGGATATGGGCCAAAATACTGCAAGACTTTAGGATATCTGGTTGGCATGGAAAAATTGGAGGGTTTGTTTCCGTGCTGTATAACTCTATGGCTCTATATGTAGAGCCAGATCTGCAATCAGACAAGTCAACAAATAGGTGGTTGATAGCATAGAAAACAAATTCTTCAAGAAGCCTATGTAATCTGTCTCCAACCAGTGACAAAAACAATCAATGAGCAATTAGAAAAGTCGCAGTCACTGAAACCAAGTGGGCATATTTGAAGGTCTCTAGAGTCAGCCCAAATGCAAGACAGACTGACAGCAAATATTTTGCCATCATTAAACAGTATTCTCAGTCTCCAAAAGGACATGCAGTAAATTAGATGCTCCAAGATTGGGCAAGGGGAGAGAGAGACTTTGATTGCCATAGAACGTGTGAGAGTCCATATCAGAATTATTACAGTAAAGAAGGAGGCCATTCTGCTCATTGTGCCTGCATTTGTTCTATTATCTAGTGCAAATCTCCCACCTTTTCCCATATCCCTTGGCCACCACCATTAATATCCAAATAACCACCCAATGCCCTCTTGATTGCCTCAGTTGAGCCTGTCCTCACCACAATTGCAGGCAGTGCATCCTATGTCCTAACCAGTCACAGTAAGTTTTATCTTACATCACCCTTGCTTTGTTTGCACATCACTTAGAATATGGATGGTGGGTCAGGTGGGGGACATAGGTTGGTTTGGATGGGTCATGGGTAAAGTGTGAGGGTTGGGGAATGTGAGGCTGGATGAGCACTCTTCAACAAAATGGGAGGGCACCAAGGCCAGGCTTTTGCCCAGCCAACCTTTGTACCCAGCAGCCTCCAAACCTTTCCTGGGGACAGCAGACGTAAGATCTGTTTTCACCTCCTCACCAAGAAGTGAAAATCAGAACCTCTGGGACACATTTCCCTGTGTCAGGCTTGCAGGGCTGGGAATTGTTTGGACCTGGGAGTGAAAATTAAGAGCTATGATTCAAAAGGATCCAAAGTTACTTGACTATGTAGTTGGGGAATACAGCAGGTCTCTCCCAGCTGCATATTAGAAGAGAGACTCACCCTGATTCTTTGTGGGAAGGCATTCCCCTGGAATCAAAATCACAGGAACAGAGGTCTTACTATCTGACAGCCACTGATAAACCAGACACTGGCTGATTTTATGCTCAGCAGTGCCATACGAGACGTCATGATCACTGCTGCAAGGACAGGCACTGGAGTCCTGGGCAGTAGAGCAACCCAGGGTGCAGTTACCTAATCTGGGATAGGGGAGTTGGTTGGCAGTTGGGGGAAGGTCATGGGGTGAGGGAGCCAAGAGGCTCAGAAAAATGGCAAGAGGGTGCTAACTCCCAGCTGGTGCCTCTCCATCCCAATGTTGTGTTCGTTAATCAGGCACTGCATTCCTTTGACAGAGGAATACCAACTCTCATTCCCCGTGAAAGACAAGTCGGCCACACGGTTTTAGATGCCATGCACAGCGCACGATGAAAGGCTTGCTTGCAGCTGGTTGAATGCAGCTTTTAAGATGTCCTTAAGTGGTCCTGAATTGGTCTCTTAATCGCATCAATTGGCATCAGTGTGGAAAAATACTGACCTGAACCTAATTCTGGTCAAGGTGGGAAGGTAACAGTGTTCAGGTACTCCATCATCCTGCATAATTCAAGTTCACCTCCAAGTTCACCATCAGCAAGAGCAAAGGATTCCACTCCAACCAGGTTGCTGGGCACCCTTAGATCCTGTGTGCCTGCCCTGCAGTCAAGCACTGCATCCTAGACTTTTTCACTCTCTGTTCAACTGGCAGGTTCAGTTGAGACATTCAAGAAGGCATTGGATGATCACTCAAGGAGAAACCGTGGGCAGGGATATATGGAAAAGGCAAGAGATTGGCACTAAGTTAAAGTACTCAGGCAGTCAGTGTAAAAACAATGGGCCAAATGGCCTCCTTCTGTAATACAACAATTCTCAATAATCAATAACAATTCTTAACAATTCACAATGATTCCTCTTGCCCAGGACATTAATACTCACTACAGATCTCTGATTTATGTCCCCTCAGACCTCTAGCACTGCACCCCCATCTTCAAGCTCCGAATTCATTCCTAGATCTCTGACTGCCAACCAAACCCTCATCCTAAGATTTAGAAATTCACCCATTCTTAGGATTGTGATCTTCCCCGTTACAATCCCAAACCCTCAATTTCACGCTAGGACCTCTGACTTTTCCATCCAACCTCTAACGTACCACTGCCATCAAGGTTCACTCTTATAACCCACCCCATGCCCAATCCCTGTATCGATCTTCTATCCCTGGTATTGATCCCTTTTCCCCTTCCTCAGGATGACAGCTAACTTTCCTCACCCTCCCATTGAATCGAGCTTTACACACTCAAGGGCTCTATCAAGCACAGTAGACAGGGAGTAGGGGATCTGCAGTTGAGGAAAAGAAAAACATATCTGAAACATTGCAATCAAATGTGACATAGTCAGAATAGATATAATGGAGAAGGAGAAAGTGGGAGAATGAAGATTTCAAGAGTGATGTAAAAATTAGGGAGGTACCTGATTTTAATTTAGCATTATTCAAAGAGTGAAGGTGTCAGAATAATATCAGGTAATCAGCTGTTTCAGATACAACTATCAGTAGCACCTTCCCACTTTACTTTCCTTAGATTGCTTCTAATTTTACAAGAATATGACTAAACTGTGAATAATTTGGAATTTGCAGTATTTTGATGCACTGTGTAAGTAATGAAAATGTAATTGTTGCTGATGGTTACAATGTCATTTGACTCATTAAGTAGGTTAATAGATGTAATTTGTACAATGTATTAGGCATATTCAACAGAAATAATTAATTTAACTGTACTTAGAAGACCTTAAAGTAGAAAATGTTTACTTTTTGAAATTTCCATTTATTTAATATAAACGCACAACCTTAAATATTTCATTTAAAATAAGCTAATTCTACCGAGATATTCCTCACAGTAATGATATTTTAGCAGGCGAGAAAAAAAATTGTAAAAAATGCTTCTATCAGTCAGAATTTTGTTTATAATTTAGGGTAAGAACATTTGACTTCTCATAACATTCGTTTGTCAAACATTTCAAAATAGATATCAACTTATCCATTAATTTGAAAAACTGAAACAACTGTGGATGCTGTAAATCAGAAACAAAAACAGAAATTGCTGGAAAAGCTCAGCAGGTCTGGCATAATCTCTGGAGAGAAATCACAGTTAACATTTCGGGTTGAGGGACCTTTCCTTAGAACTTTATTCACTGTTTTACAATCAGTAATTTCTAAATAACAGGTTTTCAAAGTAACCTGATTTACCTTGACAGCCAACCAGAAAGATAAGACAATTTCAAAAACAGCTAATGGTGAATATTACGTAAGTATTTATTATTGGAATGCAGTATAAGTACATACATTACTTACATATAAACAAATAATGTGTACAGTGAAATATACAGAAGTTATAATGCTTACAAATTCCACAGTGAAGTTTGTAATATTTGATGTCAGGCTAGTTATTATTTGTTATAATAGGACACCTCTTATAACAGATTAAGGAAAAAAAACATATTTTGGTTACTTTGCCATTTGCATTTGTTTTTCCATCACCATATTGGACCTAATTTCATATTTTTGTGATGTGTTACTTGAGAATCTGAGACTTCACTATTATTCGCTATATATGCAATTTTAATGACCAGACTAAGATTGTGCATAAAGGTGCTTAGGAAACCACTGTCACTCACAAAACATTGAATGTTGGTGCAGTCACTGTCCCACATTGTGTGTTTTAACTTTTGAAAGGGAAAGAAAATAGTTTTGAATTGCATGCTCAGGACAAACTTCTGTAAAGAAAACTGCCCTCTTCTTTAGAAATTGCATATTCATAGAAAATGTTCAGAAAATGGTCATGGCTACCCTACTGTGAGTCTACGTTCTTCCAAGGCTCATAACTAAAAATAGCAGCCTTGGCACTAAAAGCCATCAGAAGCTACATTAATCAATAATTTAAATATTTGGTGACAGGCTCAAAAGCACATATAAAATGCTAATGTTTCCCTTGACAGCAGAAATATCCTATAACTGTCACAATACTACGGCAAACCGAAATCAGGGACTTGGTGCTTGAGTTAAATCTTTTGCCATTTTATACCTAACAAAATGTTTAATTGCCTGATATAAATACAGCCTACCACAAGGTGGAGACATAGCAAATCTGTCACAAGAGGTACACCAGGAGCTAAATGTATTACAATTCAACATAAAAGGTGTGCTTAATGTAATGTTGTATGGAAGAACACATAAGCAAACAAGCAAAGTTTTGACTTTTAAAGCTTTCATAGAAAGCATGATTAGTACTCTCCACACACGTATGTTTAGAGTACTTTACACTCAGTTTATGCAAGACAATGGTTTTTTTTGTGATTTGATGACAAGTTATTCTGGCACCATTTTCTTTTATATCTTTTACATTAGAAGTATGATACATGACCTCTGTTGTATAACTTTGGAGACAAAATCAACCATACACTAAATAAAAATAAGTTGCATTTTGTGACATCCATTTGACTCAGTCAATGAAAAGAAACTGCTCCAGGGTGTGCTGGAACATATTAAGTAGCCTGAAACATATTTTGATGATCAGTGACCAATTGTGATGTGGTTCTAATAATGTTTAATATTATGTCAATGCCCTTTTCCTGCTCACCCTGTTTGCAGCAACTTAACCTTTAGAATCATTAAGAGCACAGTGAAGAAGTATTTGTAACTGCATGTAATAAAGTGTAATTAGCCTGAAATATACTATTTGTGATTCATTGCAGTTTTGTCAGTCCCTTATAACTGTACATAAATAACTTATGTGCTTTGAATTATGAAGTGATATAATTTAGACCTATCTATTTTTAACATTTATTATATATAGGAAAATGAAACTGTCATTTGTCTCATCCTAAGAATATGTATCTGCAGCCAAACAACAATGGCCAATAACTTAATAACTCTTAATCAGTATGGCTGGAGGTACAAAGTGATGCCCGTGGTTTGCATCATTTTCCCAATATGTTTCTGAAAGGGAACTAAAAATTGAGCCAACGTTGCAGCAGGAGAAGGTTGATCAGCTGGAGGATTAAGGTCAAATTGAAATGACAGGGGTTGTATCAGTTGTATTTGACTCAACTAAGATCTGAACAATATCATGCAGCAGTAAGAATTCATAGGAAACACAGGGATGATTTTTAAAATATTATTTGTGAAGGTTTCTTGTGGGTCAAGAAGATCAGCAGTCCTTATTTTGCCCCATAAGGAAACCTTGGTCCTTCCTTTCCTCACGTCTTTTCCTAATAAACATCAACTGTCACTGGTATCATCTCCTCTCCATACTTACTTGCTGGAAACTTTCCGTGAAGCCATCAAATGTTGCATTAATGCTGATGACTAATGATGAAGCTATCATTCTTCCGAGCAAGGCAGGAGCTAGTGTGAGGCCAGAAAGTTACAATCTTCTAGGCTAATAATCAGAGTAGAGCCTAACAGTTTACTGCTGATTTTGGTATTTCTCTCCTAATTTCTACTCTGTTCTTTGGTCTTTAGGTTCACCCCACTATGGAGCAGTAACTGCAAAGCATAAATTGCCTAAATGAAAATTGGTAAAGTTTGTCAGTCAGATTGTTACAAATAAATGTTTCTGTTGTCTGCTCTTGTATGCTCATTTATGCTCATCTTTCTCTATTCTTCACTAACATCTACACAGGGTAAACAACACAAATACTGATTCAACACTGTAGCTAAATATTTAATAAACTTTTTCTGAAATGGTCAAGGAAAATGTTTGAAGTCAAATTATTCCATCAAGGTGGAGGAGGTTCAAGATATCATTCTCAGATTGTGGGTTAAAATGATTATCTCTTGCAGTTCCATGGATAAATAATTTTAAGATGGAAAAAAATTAGAATCTGATCACTTAGGCTAAATATTTTGCATGGCTTCAATAGTAAAGCACAGTTGCCACATCAACTTTGAATGAACACCCAGGATTCTAATAGTGATTGCAATCCTCTTATACAAAACATGCCAATAAAAACGTTAGAATGTTAGGTTTGAATACAACTATAATAGTGTGATTATCATTTACATTAAATATTAGGTACTGAAGTACTGACACTAGATAAAATTGTAACATAAACAGGTTGCACTCTACAGATATGGTTCAGCTTTCTTTTATTTTTATGGCAAATTATTACTTTAATCAATTAGTCTTTTGCATAAGAGGCATCGTTAGACATTACAAAAAAGAATTTATTTACAGTCTAGTAACAAAAGTTGTTTCGGTGTTGTGCACTCACATAGACATTTCCAATGTGCTCTAAGAAAGTGTACTTCCTTTTCACTGCTTGGCAGATAATAATGTTAACAGCAGCATGCCAAGGTTTTAACAACCATGATAGAACAAGAGAGTCACATTTTAAAGAAATTGCAATGTGGATAATGTTCTTGAGCTCCTTATATGTATGGAGAATGATCAGGGATTAGATGTGAAATAGAGAGGCTAGTGGCCAAAAGTAAATGAGACTGAATTTAAAATCTAATCCCAGATTAAACATGTGTTTCAGAATCACTAATATACAAAATAGCTGTGTCAAACTAATAGTTACAAAAGTATGTTACATATATACATTTCTGTCCTGTGGTTGTGTTTGTTATTGGAAAAGAAAACAGAGTTGCCATCTGATCAATTATAAATGTAATACTGAGACACAAGTAGGCAGCATCTTGAATGCAAACTCCCACAGACACCTACTTGCTCTAAAAACTATACTTCAAAAATTAAGTTGTAGGTTTTTTGAGTTGCTGAGAGATTTTTAATAGTACTTAAACTATGCAGTCAAAAAATAAAATTCATGTGCAGTATGGGAATTGCATTCAAAGCTCCAGTACCATAAACACTGACACTAAATGAATCATTATTTCAAAGTGATGATAAAAGACACTTAACAAAAACAAAAACAAAATCACTAACCAGATCTATTTAACAATTAAAACAAGTAAGTTGAAAAACATGACAAATTTATTACGTTTTTGGGAGCTGTTTTGCCAATGTAAACCATATTGATGTTTGGACTATCTTGACTTACCTCCTTCTAAACAATTTTCAAATGCATCATTGTTGAGATTTGCATTTTGAGTCACTGAAGAGTTTTAATCACAATGGTGCAGAGCAATGATTAGCCATCTGCCAAATTCCTAATCTCAAGCAGACCATAAGAAGATCCTCAAATATCAGTCTGTATTGTGAATGCCTACATGTAAAGTGTTAAATATATAAGAATAGGATTTATTCTAAGGAATTCTGGGAAAACAAAGAAAATAACATGTTTATAAAATGCTTCCCCAATTCTCTATTGTTCATCCTCAAAGGTACTGAATTGTGCTAAAATATGGCTGTGCAACATGCCGATGCCAAATATCCATTCTTTACATATGAAGCAAAGAAGTGAATGTTTTTGGGTTATTGAAGTTCAGTATTGTGCATATTAGAGCGAAATCCAGTCTGCTCCCATCCAATACTTATTCATTCTTTAGCTGGGGGATCACTAAGTTATGCTTATGGAATGAAACCCTGACTAATATTCCCTCCAATTGCAAGGGTGCTTTATCTTTTTGAAATGTGGAAAATTAGTTTAAAATAATATTTTTGTAGCTGAAACATAGTATGCAACTTTTTAAATAAAAATCTAAATGTCAATGTTTGAAACATTCTGGCCTACTGATACACCTGTAATACAAAGTCAGTAGAAGAATTACTGGAAACATTTCACAGCTAAAATTGTGCTGGAATATTTGAGATACATCATTTGAATAAAACTGTTGTATGAAACAACATAATTGTCATTCTCACATATTCCTTAACCTGCAACTTTTTTCATGAACTAACGGGTAGTTCTGATGACTCTAGAAAACTACTGGAAGATCAAAATGTTACTGAATTCTTCAGGAGTCTTGGTGATAAATTTCCATTTATATTGCTTATTAGACCAGAATGGATGCAAGTGAGTAAAATGTTTAACACAAGAGATTAATTATTATAAGTTGGGAAAAGCTAAACAAACTGATGGTAGTTTAGAGCTTTATAGGTCCATTATTAAGTGTATTTTGTATTTTATGTCAGTGCTTTTCCTAGGAATGTCTTTTTCTGAGAGGAAATGGCTGGACATTAACTCTACTGTAGAATCAAATTGTGTGACAGCTGTATAGTGAGCCGATCACTGCTTCAAAACGTCAATAGTTTACAACTGTTAAATTAAGAAGAAGATTTAATCAAAATCTTCGCAACACGCACTGTATTCTCCAATCAAAATCCAAATGAAAAGAAATGCATTTTCCTTACTGAAATACTCAAAGAAAAAAAAGTGCATATCAGCTTCTGCAATTGAATTTGGCAGTTTCACCTCCTGTTATTGACAAGGTTGTCTCATTCTGTTAAGCCCAAAACAGTCAGAGACAGAAGTGAATCAAGCCAATTGGAACAATAATGAACCAATAGCTTTGTCATTGATGATTCAGTGAAAATCTTGGCCACCTTGATGACTGATGTTTTCACACCTTAAAACATGGGGAGTTAAATTTTTTTTGTTGGGCAGAAAATATCAGGGCACATCACTTAAAACAGGGGTGTCTTCTTCCAAACTGGAAACAGTGGCAACCACACGTAAGGACTCAAAGTAAGTTGGAAAATGGTTGATCTCAATTTCAATTTATCCATGGTCTTTTTACCATTGCCTGCTTGACGTGGCAATAAATTTCTCAAAATCCAACTTTTCTCCCTTTTATAAGAATTTATAAGAAACTGTAGATATGAGTATAAAGGAAATATCTCTGCTTTGCGCTCGCATCAATCTCTTCTTTTTATGAAATGACCAAATGGAGGTATAGCACCCTGCAATATAATAACCATGTCTTGTTGAAAACAAACCATTATATAGTCATCTCCATTCCATCCCATTTACTGAAAAAGACAACTTTTGAAAGTTTTGGATATCATTCTTTTGATTGAACATTTTTGCTTTACATCAACACACAGTGTTGCAGCAATCACTTATATGGCCAGCTAAATGTCCGCCCAGTGATCTGATAAAATTTCTGATTGAAAGGATGAAAAAACTTGTGCAGTTTGTTCACAACCAAGGGATCCACCTCAGGATGTATCCGTCCTTTACTGCCTGCCAGACACTTGTTAAATACAATGTTAAACCGTAGACAATAAAATCCCCTGGTGGCATTAAAGTATAAATTATACTGGCTTATTCTGGGGGGCAGATTCAGAAACTTCTCCACTAACTGCAGTTCAGGTAATGGCTCAGTTATCAGTCGATCACCATCCACAATGTGAAATTGCTCAATTGGAAAATACTTGAGCCACCTCTCAAGGTGTTTAGTGTATATACTAGTTCTCACAGCCTTGTATTTAGTATTTACCTCACAGGTAGTGGGGTCAATTGCAAGCTTCTCAAATTTGTAGTAGGTTTTATTCTTCCTTTCCTTGCCCTCCAGGACCTGAGTGTAATCTGAAATGGCTCGGGTTGTTGGCTCACGTACAATGATCAACAATTTGATGGATGAGTTCATTTTGTAAATTCTTTCGGGGACTTCCTCTGTGATGAAGTATGCTGGGCTTTTCTCAATAGTGATCTGATAGGGATAGGAAAAGGGCATTTTCTTCCTGTACCATTCAATACCTTTAGCATAGTTTTCATCGTTGTCAAAGAAATGGATTTCCTGTGAGGCTTTGACCACAGCTGGGTGTAAGTTCAGCATTTCGAGAAGGGCGCGTGTCCCACCCTTGCGGACACCGATAATAATGGCCTGGGGAAGCTGTTGTACCATGTTGTGTAGTCTGATTTGTTCCTTTGTTACATTGCCTTTGCGTAAATCATGTGACAATCCTCGTTTGTATTGTAACGCCCGAAGCATGATTTGCTCTTGGTCCCCAAACTGACCTTCTATGGGACATGTGGGCTGGAGTCTGGAATGAAACAAATACGGTCATAGCAATAAAGCAAAGAACTGCTGATGCTGGAAATCTAAAACAAAAACAGAAATTTCTGGAGAACCGCAGCGGGTCTGGCAGCAACTGTAGAGGGAAAGCAGACTTAATGTTTCCTGTCCATTGACCATTCAGAACTAAATTCTGAATAAGAGTCACTGGACTCCAAATGTTAACTCTGTTTTCTGTCCACTAATGCTGCCAGCATTTCACCAGCAATTTCTGTTTTTGTCAAACTAGGTCAGTATAATGTCTATTAATACACCTGTGATAACTTAACCAACATAGACTTTGAAGTGAGGCATTGAAAATATGTACATAATGACATTTAAGATTTTCAATTCACTTTATGTTGTAATGACATCCATTATCAAAAGTTATCAAAATATCTTTTAGTTGAAGTTATGCTTAATCCTGGGTGTTGCCTTAGTAAATGGCTATGCTTTCAGAGAAGAATGTTACAATAGTAATACAAGCATATGTTCTTTTCCAATATAATTCTAAATTATAAATGATTCAGTTTTGGGGGAGCTTGGACATTATCACAGATCTCTGTGTAGACTGAACCTGTAGATCACCAATTAGGTATGCTGTTCTTTTTCTTTTCATGGGGAGCATTTTCATCTTCATTACCAAGTGGTAAGGGGCAATGTAGATCACTGGCTATTCTGTTGAAAGCAGATGTATCCTGCAACAACTGCACAATACTTTCCAACACATTTCTGTTCAGGAAGGCTTTTGGGCCTTTTGGGCTAATTTTTTTTTTTGGAAAATCATGGCCTTGACATCTTATGATAAACATGCTATTTTTAGTAAGAGAACACTAGTAGCATCATAAGTATTTCAGAATATAAATCCCATTCACCGACCTTGTTGACTGAATGAAAAAATGTGCAGAGTTTGACAGTAACAATGGAGTGATAAACTAGGGAAAATAGAGAGCAGGGCTAATATTTAATACTGCAATATTGAATAATTTATACCTAATTTTCCAGAAGCTGTTTAGCATGCATACCACTTATTTTGTGATTATAAATTTTAATATATCAGTAGATTTGCTGTCAATTTTCTAAAAGTGGATTAATTTTGCATATAAATGGGACAGAACTTTTTATTGTCAAGTGCCAACATGTTTTTGTTGCAACATAAATATGAATTCAGCAACCCCCGCCCCATTTGTGTCACTTGCAATGCTGTTACTTATGTACCAATTGAACTCCAAGGGACCAAACAGGGTGATTCAACATTAGGAATATGTTAGCACTATTATTTTTGAACTGCTATCTCTTCATACCTGTAAAAGAAAAGACGTGTATAGCAGAGAGGAAACTTAAATTAAGATGATTAAAAATTGTTCCTAGATATAAGAATATTTACTTATGGGTGAAGCAGGAAGTATATTTCATAAGGTCACTATTTTATGCATCTATGCATCCAGAAAAACACCATGAGATTGATTTAAATACATTGCATTTAATGTAGTCAGGGCAGTACTGGGTCACTTACAATACTATTTAAAATAGTGCTTTGACTTTCACCATTGCGACTAACATCCTAAAATGCCAGACTGTTTCAGGAAGTTACCTTTCTGGTCGCCCTTCTGTAGGAAAGATATTGTTGACCTTGAGAGGGTGCTGAAAGGGGACTGGAAGATTAGAGCTATAGGGAGAGGCTGGCTAGGCTGAGGCAATTTTCCTTGGAATGTTGGGGGCTGAGGGGGTGACTTTAAAGAGGTTTACAAAATTATGAGGGGCACAGATAAGGTGAACAGCCAAGGTCTTTTTCCACGGGTGGAGAGTCCAAAACTAGAGGGTATAGATTTAAGGTGAGAGGGGAAAGATTTAAAAAGGGCCTGCGAGGTAAATTTTTCATGCAGATGGTGCTATGTGTATGGAATGAGTTGCCAAAGGAAATGGTGGTTGTGAGTACAATTAGAACATTTAAAAGGCATCTGGATTATTATATGAATAGGAAGGGTTTTGAGGGAAATGGGCCAAATGCTGGGCAATGGGACCATGGGATCAGGTTAGGATCAATGGTCGGCACAATTGAGTCTGACTGAAGGGACTATTTTGCTGTATAACTGCATGACTCTATGACCCCTGTGCAGTTTTGATGCCATCACTGCTGTCATCAAACGGAACTAATGTTAATCGCAAACAGACTGTTTAACGTTAAGAGGCAAGACCTGCCTTGTTAAAGAGCTCACTGTAATCAAATCCAAAAATGGTTCAGGATTGTTTCTTACCTTTTCTAACCGAGGTTCTCTCCCTTGGTTGGCTCAACATGACAACTGTCCTTTTTTCCTGTCTTCCAAAGTCTGATGAGCAGCAGAAGGCTACCTGCTTTATTGGCCCAAACGGTGGGATGGGGGAAGGTGGGGGGGGGAGTCGGTGCAGAATGATCTAGACTGCACTCTGTTAACAGCTGGCAGGTATCTCCCACCACCTATCCATTAGCTGCCTAAGGGTAAAATTGTCCCCAGTCTATCTGACGGAGATAGCTGATGTTTTGCAGTCTTGACGTAAAGGTTGGTTTTAGGCAGAAGTAATGCCATCATTTTGGGGAGGAAAGGAAATTAGGGACAAGTGCCATAAGGTGTGCATTAACTGTTGGTTAAAAGAGTGGGAAGTATTTGAAGAAGAAGCAATAGGCATTGAGGGATTGAAAGGCTAGGGAGGAGAATTCTGGAGTACAGTACTGCTGAAGATCAATCCTGTATTGTAGTTTATTTTAGCTACACAAATAATTTCAATTCATTGATTAAACAAATAAAGACTTAGGATAAATGTTGAAAGTTAATTTTCAAAAATCTCACTAAGTGGAAATGATTAAGTCTTTTGCAATTGTCAAGGTACTTCTTATAGCTTGTGACTGCCACTGACGTACTTCAATTATTTTCAACACAGTTCTAGTGACCTGAGGGGCTCAATTTTATGTTAGTGGCGAGGACCCCCACAGCTCCTCCTCTCCAACCCTGACAGCACAGAAGTCATGAGTGACAATGATTGAACTTGGTCATAACACTTCACAGACATTAATGACTGTCACTTGGCTTGAAGCTGGCTTTCTGACTGCATCACATAGAAAGTCCAGCCTCTGAGAGTTGTTGACCGGTCAAATGACCAACACGCCTTTTGTCTCATGAGCCGTGGCCGCAACTGGTACTCCAAATAGTCCGGGAGAGGAGGCACCAGACAAAGAAGTATGCTTGATGTTTCACCAGGGTCAGGCTGACAGGTCTGTTCGGTGCCAAGATCATAGCATTGAGGGGGAGAAAAAAACAGCCCAGGATTCACCTGGCAGACTGTACAAGAGTCGCTGCCTTCTGCTGCCATGGGTTGCAGGAGAAGGCCCTTAGATAGCAATTAATTGAATCTATTCAAAACGAATTGAGACAGATTTTTTGATTGATAAAGGAATCAAGTGTCTTGGGGTCAGACAGTAAAGTGGAGTTAATGTCACAATCGGATTAAATCTAATCATATTGAATGGCAGAGCAGTTCAAGAGGCTAAGCGACCTTTCCTTCTCCTACTTCTTACGATATTATGAATTATGTTGTTGTTCCTTCACTGTCACCAGATCACATTGCTGGAAATCTCCCTATGTCAATGCTGTAAGTGCACCTACATCACATAGATGGCTTCAGTTCTCACCATAGTTCATAAGGGTACTTAGAGATTAGCATTAATGTTGGGCTTGCCAGTGACGTTCAAATTCCCTGAAAAAGGTTAAACAAAACGTTGCTCAAATTCTCTTAACATTAAACCTGCAACAATAGGAGCAAATAAACTTTTGATTACTGGAACTGAGAGTGAAGTGTCCCATATTCAGTAATTTGTTTCAAATTTCCATTCATTAGGAATAGATAACTGACGATGGTAGAATGATCTAATCATTACCAACTCAAGGCAATGCCTAGCTTCTCCGAATCCAATTTAAATATCAAGAAATACAATGCTTTCTTAGAGGGAACACATGCTAAGATATTGGAATTAGCTTGTATTTGTTGATATAGGCTGATAACTAAACTACCAGGACTCTGTTGACTGAATGAATGGTTCTAGCTTGACCTTTAATGTAGTTAATGGGCAATTCCCAATAAATGTGTTTGAAAGGCCTACCCCTTCCATAGAAGTCATTTTGTTTTGGACAACATGCAGATTCCTTGCATAAAAACAAAATACCATGGATGCTGGAGATCTGAAACAAATATAGAGAATGCTGCAGAAACTTAACAGGTCTGTCAGCATCTGTGCAGAGAGAAACAGAGTTAATGTTTCAAGTCCAGAATGACTTTTCTTTGGACGAGCTGATTAGCTGTTCTTGTCACCAATCATTGGTGACCTCAGTGAATAAGTAAGCAACTTTACCTTTCTTAATTTCTTCATTGAAGGGGTGAGTCTTCTCAGAAGATGAAACAGAGACTTCACTATCACATGTACAGGCAAGGCTAAGATCCCTGTCTCTGCTAAATGAATGACATCAGTGATGGGCACGTCACTTAGGACTGAAATGAGGCAAAATTACTTTATTGACCATATTGTGAATCAATGGAATTCTCTACACCAGAAAATTGTTAATGCTCCATCATTGAATAAATTTAAGGTTGAGAAGACAGATTTTTGGTGTTTCAGGGAATTAAGGGATATGGGGAGCAGGCAGGAAAGTAAAGTTGAATTTCAATGTCTTGATTGTATTAAATGACAGAACAGGTTTGACAGATCTCCATAACCTGCTCCAGGAAAGCCATCTCCATCGAAATGGGAGGCAAAATATTAGCAAGCCTGAAGTATCAGTCCAATTGGAACTTAAATATTTGAATTATCAGCCATAGGGATTGGATTTTCCTTACATGTATGATACATTTGAATACTTCCTTTTCACTTAATCACCAAAACTGGACATAATATTCAAGATATGGCATAACTAGAGCACAGCAAAGTGTAAATGCTATTCCTTTGACTTATGTTGGACTGTTTGCTAACGTGGTTCAAAATCCTATCAGATCAATAGGTTATTGGGGCTCTATAGTCATTGGACATGTCTCGTGGCATAGTAAGATTCTCCAGCTGAAGCTCCCCTGCCCACCAGTTCCTTTTCCTTTTGCTTTCTTTCTTTTCCTGTTTGTAGCAGTTTTCCTTCCTCCCATTCCTCCAGTGTTCAACTTCTTAAACTACCCTAGCTGGAGAACGGAAGCAACACAAAGGGAAGTGAGTTGTGGGCATAGCCCAGAGTGGAGAACAGAATGAGCGCAGGCCAAGTCCCGGAGTGGGGAGCGGTGCAAGCGCAGGCCAAATCCTGGAGTGGGGAACAGAGTGAGCACGGGCCGAGTCCCGGAAGCGAGTTGCGGCCGGAGCCCAGAGCGGGAGCAGAGTGAACGTGGGCTGAGTTTGGAGCCAAGTTGCAGCCGGAGCCTGGAGAGGAAGCAGAATGAGTGGCTGGTTGGACAAGTCCTGGAAGTGAGTCTGGGACAAAGGGGAGGTCTCGTGTTCTGAAGACCAGTGGGCATGGATTGAGTAGAAATGGATTATAACTTGAGTACTTTAAAGACACATTTTATTCTCATTCTGGACTTTTAAACTTTGTATTTCTATTCTAGTTTTTTTCTATTATTTCAATTCTGTGACAACACATAAAGTATCTGTACATAGGTAACCTGTACCTAAGATGGCACCAAGAGGCAAAATTACAAACTTTTCACAGCATTCATTTAAGTGCATGTGACAATAAAGGCTGTTTAAGTTTACCTGTTAGATCTGATTATAGTTTGGTCCTTTACTATTTCAACACTTTTGTACATGCATCTGTTTGCTTCCTGATATGTCATTCTACATTTATCTGACCAAAATTCTCCCTGTCATGGTTCTACTCACCTACATATCTGATCCAACACATTCTACAACTTCTGAACTTTTTCTTCACATTTCGCTGGTCTTTTCTTTTCATTTGGAATTCTCTGCAACTGTGCCATTGTAATTAACCTTTGAATCTAGGGCATTCATGTAAGAATGGAGATCTTGTGGTACAGTCATAACTTCCCCACTTTTAGACCAGAAACTCTGGATTCAAGTGCCATGCTGGGACTTCTTGATCATTGAAGGGATGTTCATGGTATAGCTCAAAAGGCTGATAATCAGCCCACAAATCCTTCCAAGACTTCTCCACTATTGTTCATAGGGGAGAAAAGCCTCTTGGTATGACTGACACGGCAGAAATGTTACTGGTTCTGAGCTAGCAATTGAAAACCAGATTTTAAAAAGAAATTATTTGTTCAAGGGATGTGGGCATTGCTGGCTAATCCAGTTTTTATTGCACACCACTGTCTTGAATCACTGTATAGTAAGTACAGCTGTTGTTAAGAAGCAAAAGTGTGAGGCAATGTGTTTTGGGGGGATTAACAAGGTGAAGGAGTGCAAGATAAATGGTAGGGCCCTAGGAAGTACAGAGAATCAGAAGGACCTTGGTGTGAATGTCCATAAATCCCTGAAGATAACAGGTAAGGTGGATAAAGGTGGTTAAGAAGGCATGTGGTATACTTGTCTTTATTAGTCAAAGCATTGAATATAAGAGCAGGGAGATTAAGATGGAATGTCCCATGATGGGTAAGATATTAATTAGGCCACAGCTGGAGTACTGTGTACAGTTTTGGTCACCACACCATAGAAAGGATATGAGTGAACTAGAGAGAGTGCAGAGGAGGTTAACCAGGATGTTGCCTAGTCTGGAGCATTTCAGCTAATTAGAGAAACTATAGAGCCTGGGATTGTTTCTCTTGGAGTAGAGAGACTGATGGGGGATCTGGCTGAAGTGTATGAGTTTATGAGGGGCATAGCTTGGGTAGATAGGAAGAAACTTTTCCCCTTAGTAGAGGGGTCAATAATCAGCGGACATAGATTTAAGGTGAAGGAAGGTAGGCTTACAGGGAATTTAAGGAAGGATGGGTATCTGGTACATACTGCCTGAAAGGGTGGTAAAGACAGAAACCATCCACAACATTTAAGAAGTTTTTAATGATCACTTGAAGTGCCATAACATACAAGGCTCTGAGCCAAGTCCTGGAAAATGGTACTAGAGTAGAGAGGTGCTCAATGACTGGCATGGACATGATGGGTCAAAGCACCTCCCTCTGTGTTGTAGTCTGTGACTCCATAACTTTATAATTATCTGAAGAGAGCATTTACATCCACATTCAATGTTTTTGAAGGTGGCTGTTTGTATGGCCAGTACAAAGTCGTCTGCATTTGTAAATTTTTTTTTAGTTCTCTTGGTAATGTGACGCTCACATGGATATTGAAGATAATTGGCATGATTACAAAACTTTATGGCAACCTGTTGTTGAGGAAAAGGGGAAAATTGACTTTGTTGAGCAAGTGAACACTCAACCATCTATGGCTTAGAATCATCGCGAGCAGGCATAGTGCTTTGAGGCAGGAAATGCAGCACCTTTAATGTAGAAGGATTAATGGTTTTAATTTACAGCCTGTTTTGTCACCTTTCTTGGATATGGGAATCATATTAGTCTGTTGTCAAACTACTGGACTCCCTCATAACAATGGTCAATGCTGTTCAAATCAACACCCTAATCTATTGCAACACAGGGGAAAATACCAGCTTTCTCTTGGGATTTATTTGATTTGAACTTCTTTAGTTTATCTAGAACTTCCATCTCCATTTATAGCAAGTCAGTGATTTTATTTGAGGTATTTTTGTTTGGCAAAGACTTGTTGCTCATGTCTTCCCTTGTGAATACTTGGAGGGAACAGTCATTCAGAATATTTATTATGTTGTGCTTATCCTGAGTCTCAAGGCCGTTTGCATCATTTACCTTTTCATCTCTCTGACGACCTCTTGCATTGCAGTACTGCAAGAATACTTTTAACTGTTAGGCCTAGCCTCAGTTGCAATTTATTTTCTTTTCCTCTCCGGTTTCTCTTTCTCCAGCTTTTTTAATGTATTTCTGCAGTTTCTCCTTTTAAGTCAATTCTGACACAATGGATCTTAAGTGAAACAAATCATCCCCCATCCCTTTACTTTCTAACTTTCTCTTCTCTTCCCTGAAGGCAGTAGTTAAAGTTCGCTAAGGTCTCACCCTGTGCTGGCATCCCTCTGATACATCAGGCAAATAACAATTATTTTTGTCAGCACTAGGAGACTGACAAATTATTAACTACTTAGGGACCAAAGTCAATCCCAAATATACCCTTTAATCACATCCACAAATACTTTCATCTTTCAACATGGTTTGTTGATACAGGATCAGGAGTTAGGAACTGTTGATTTTTGACTTTCAATTCCTGAGGGTATTAGTAATATCCTTTCACTGTTTTAACTGAGGTCAGCCACATGAGTAAAAGCCATGGATCGAATCTCGGTTTTTTTATTTGTCAGGATGCATGTGTGTAGTATCAGATAGTTATTTTATCCACTGTGGCATTTGTAAGGGACTGAAGTAATTTGTGACATTTTTTTTCTAAAGCTGAACTGACAGTCTTTTCTTAAGAACATAAGACTTGGAATCAGGAGTAGGTCATTTGGTCCTGCAAGCCTGCTCCACCATTCAATGTGATCATGGTTGATCGGTTGTGCTGTCAGTTCCACTTCCCTGTCAGCACCTTATAACCTTTGACTCCCCTACCTACCGTCAAAAAGCCATCTTTCACAGCTAAATGGCTGCTTTCACAAAACAGAGTTTAGAAAGTCTTCTAACAAATGTCCAGAAATAAATGAAGGCTTACAATCTGGACATGATTAGTTGGATCTATATCATGCTCAGAAACAGTTTCTATTGTATCAAACCAGTGAGGTTGATCTATAATAGCAAGAGAAAGAGCAAAAGCAACTCTTTCAGTCACATTACAGCAGAACCTGCAAAATAACAGGTATTCTACATCACATAAATAATAATGAAAGAAATGAGCATTAAATCATATTAACATGGTGTCAGTTTGTGACACATAACTGACATAACTGTATTAAATTCCTGTTTAAATTATTGAGCATGTCTGCCCTACAGAACAATTACAGAAATGGATTTCATCAAAGATTTATTGATTCTAATCATAAATTAGAGCAATCTATTTATTGCTAGCAACAGTGGGACTAGTCAGTGAAATGCATCAATTTCCTTCTCAATATCTAAAAAATCACTTCTTCTACTATTGATTAGCATTCTCACATTTCTCCCCCTGGCATTAGTGACTTGTCATTTATGCACATGCTCAGGGGGGTCAGTAGCTTGACTACTTCCTCAGACAAAACACCTGTACACCATGATTAATATAAATGTGCTCACTCTGATCCTACTGACATTACACCATTCAGTGTGAATGTGCAAAATAATCCAGTTTGAGTTTGTAAGTCCCGTGCAAATATTGTCAGGTCAATTTTATTGCAGATTGTTTCAGGTTAGTTATTTCTTTTTTTTAAAAAAAGAAACTAGAAAAACACCACTGTTTATAAAACAAAACTCATAAAAAAGACGTTACCTTTTTAAACTTATGTGGCTTTTATACTAGATGGTTGCCAATTATTATTCAATAAATATAGAATACATAATATACAGTTTAGTCATCTGGATTCCTGCTGGTTACATCTGAAGTAATTGGAAATCTGACAGGATGTGGCATTGTGAACTCATTTGGTGTCGTGTTGTGTGGGAAATGTTTTAGTTTGACACACACCTCATGACAATGCAGCAGTAGGTTTTGTCCATTTTTCAAACACAATGTTGTTGATCAATCAAGTTCAAACTGATGGCCAATTTCCTTCCAGATATAACATAGCAGACGTGGTGAAACAATTTCTTTTCTATTGCTTCTTTGTGTTTTTTAAACAATTAAATTCATAGGCCAAGAGGCCATATTAGAGATTTTAGATGTGAAAGGCTGTGGAGTTAGTGTTGGGGGTTGGTGGAGAAATGTGCTATGAAGGTTGGGAGGGCTTCGGTGGCTGGTGAGTAAAATACAAGGAAACTGCAGCAACAATAAATCTCAGGGCGTAGATTGGGATGTGAAGTTCAGGATCAGGAGGGAATGAAAACATTTTAAACATGAGTGCCTTGATGGGAGATTATCTGATCTAAAAAATAATATAGATTTTCATTATATTTTTCTTTTCTTCTTATGTCTTATTTTGTCTACATTTATTCAAAATAATTCCTACATTTTCCTATTCTTTTTCTTGCTGTTTCTTAATATCCTGTTCTATTTATTATTCTTGTTTTGGTTTTTCTCTCTCCTTGTCAACTTCTATAATTACAGTTAAATTCAGGACATTTCTAGCAATGTCGAATGTTGAATAGAGATTAGTAACAAAAAGGGATACTTATGAACTCCCCTTCTTCACTGGTCATGAGCGTAATGCACAACGGCTATTTTTATTACTTCTTTTTTCATTCCTATCCCTTGACTGAGACCTTACCTGAGTGTGTTCTGGGTGACTCATAAGTCTAAGTGACAATATTCAATCTCTCTTCTGTATGCCATAGCTGCAGACGTGAACTTACCTTATTTAAATTTTATTTGCACAAAATAATTTCACTTTTGCTAGTATTTGATTTTATACAACATCTTTGTTATTCAATGCTCTTGTTCATACCATTTCAATTTGGGAATATGGTTATACAACATATAAAGGAAATTTGACATAAAAACAGAAAATGACTGAAAACCACAAGTAGGATGGGCTGTATCTGCGTAGAGAGAAATGGAATTAATATTACAGGTCTTCGCCCTTCCACCAGAACTGGGAAAAAGCAGCTCTGTAATACAGAGATAGTAGGAACTGGCGATGCTGGAGAGTCTGAGATAACAAGGTGTAAAGCTGGATGAGCACAGCAGGCCAAGAAGCACCAGAGGAGCAGGAAAGTTGACGTTTCAGGTCTAGACCCTTCTTCAGAAACCGAAACATCAGCTTTCCTGCTCATCTGATGCTGCTTAGCCTGCTGTGTTCATCCAGTTCTGTAATATGTTTCGAGCAAGGAATGATGATTCAAGGGACATAGGTCAAAAGGAAGATATGGTGAAAGGCATAAGTTAGTGGTTTATTTATTGTGAAACTTAATGAAAGCAAAAATATAAGGAACCCTGTATGTTTAGTTTTGCCAATAAATAAAGCTGCGCAGACCATAGGAGCCAGAAGGTGGAATTGTCAGTAATTGTAAATGTCATGAATTACACAATGAGGCAAATATTATTTAAGTTGTCATGTAGATATAATCTTACTTCATTTACTTGGATAAAATGATCCTTGTAGGGGCAGCAGCAGGTAACTTGTCTGAGGTCAGTGGTGATAAATACTGTAGTTCCGGCTGGTCAGACTGAAGCAATATTCATGAAGGCTCTTGGGGTGTGGAGGTGGGGTGTCATGGGGCATAAACTGAGGTTCTCCAACTCTTTGGATTTAGTTAAGTGCTTACAGTCGGGGTGTGTAGGGGCATACAATTACCTCGTCCATATTGAGCAAACAGAAGCGTTACCTCAGTAACTTGGTTTGGAAACTTCCATAAAATGGTCTACTTCTGCATATGTAATGTATAAAAAAATGAAACATTGATTGTGTTAAAGATGGATTCATAAGTGGATTTACTTGAAATGCTGTTGTTTTTTATGATCCAACCGTAGAACCATTGGAATAAATTCAGCAGAATTTCTGATAATCTAAGCATTTTCTAATTACCATTGTAAACTAATTCTGAATATTTTTAATTTTAAAATTTAGACCAAAATAAGGGAAAATTGAATAGATTGCTTTAGAGGTATGATGCTGTTGTGATACTGTAAAACAGAAAATTGTTTGACCCCACAATGAAATAATTTGTATAACACCTGCTCACTTCAATTAATGTGTTACTTTTAGGCTCCTGTCTCACATCCATTCCATCCTTGTCAGCTTGCTATTGGCTTATCCCTATGCTGCTACAATAGTGAAAGAACAGGAGTTGTGTGAACCTCAGGTTGTCTTTCACTCTCACTTTTCCTCCATTAGACTGGAAAAACGTCTTGTCTTCAGGAAGGCTGAAGGAATGCTGAACAAATACATGTCAAATCACATTCAACCACAATTTCAACTAAGCATAAATTTGAGGAAGTAAAACATGTATGAAAAGAAATACAGGTAATGCAACATAAATGCTACTCTTTCCATGTGAAAACAGTGTAAGGATACTAACCTATCCAAGCTCCCAACTCTGGCAACTATGTATAAGAGACTTCCAATAGCAAGGCTGCCCAGCACAAAGAGCTTCTGTCTCAGCAACACCTGCTGTTTGAATAGCATGGCCCTCCATCAATCTTCAGGACTGCTTCTTCAGCCTGTGGTGACCAGAGAGTAAAGGAACCAGTTAGAAAAGTGGAAAACCCTTAATGATCATCAATGAGAAGTTAGCTGATCGATTGTTTGTTTGGTAAAAGTTAGATAAACTTATACATTAAAATAAAATAAATTAATATGTCATAATTAATCATATATTTTTCACCCAATTCCTTTTAAATAAAAACATTCATGGTGTGACTGACTAGGCCAAGATTTATTGTCCAGAGAGCATAAAGGAGTGAACAATATTGCTGTTGGTCAGGAGTCACATGTAGGCCAGACCAAGCAAGAATGGCAGATTTCCTTCCCTAAAGGACATTAATGTACCATATGGGTTTTTAATAGTAATTGATCGTGGTAATATAGTTGCCATTATGCTATTTTCTTTTAGATTATTATTGAATTCAAATGTCATCATCTGCCATGGTGGGAATATGAACTCATATTCCCAGAACATTAGCCCAGAATTCTGGATTACTAGTCTAGTAACATCGCCATTACCCCAATACCTCCCTTGAAAAATGATAATTCTGTGTAGAAATTCCAGGATGATCCCTTGAATATTTAACTTTTTGGCACTTAACAAAAATGTATGGCTCCAATTTACAGAACATAACAAATTCCCTTGAAGATAACTCTTATCAATCGCGACATTTGTAGGCCACCTCTGTGTATAGCAGATGGAGAAATCAATTGTTTTTGGCCTTTTGATTTTTTTTTCAGTTGTGACATGGTTGTCAGTTTCAAAAGGTTTATTACAGTAATATCAGATGAACAAGACAGTTGGAACAAAGTTGATACACCCCTCAACTTCACCATGTTGCTTATTGATTCAGTTCACTTTGCCATAGATGTTGAAATAACTTTTTTGAAATCTATTATTTCTTGCACAGCTCAATATTTGCTAATCCAGTATTTCAAATCCTACTTTATTTTACCTTCTTGATTTTTGTGAAAACTTGTTCATAAAGCAATATTACCAATAAACACTGATGGATCTAAAATCCTGTAAGTAGCCTAAATGCTTCGGAATAGCCTCAATGTAGCAGAACGTACCCTTAATCAGAACCATTCAGATAAAAAGTCACAGATGTAAAATGGTAACTCTGTTTTCCCCTCCACATTTGTCGCCTGACATGTTAAATAACTTCAGCATTTTGTGTTCTCATTTCAGACTTCCACTTCCAGTTTGCTTCTGTTTTTGAAAGGAACTCTATGAATGTCAAAAATGACTTTCATTGAACAACTAACTTGCTTTTCTTACTGAATAAAACCGAAAGAACTGCAGATGCTGTAAATCAGAAACAAAAACAGAAATTGCTGGAAAAGCTCAACAGGTCTGGCAGCATCTGTGAAGAGAAATCAGAGTTAACATTTAGGGTCAGTTCTGAGGAAGCGTTACCTGACCTGAAACGTTAACTCTGATTTCTCTTCACGGGTGCTGCCAGACCTGCTGAGCTTTTCCAGCAATATCTGTTTCTGCTTTTCTTATTGTCCTTTTGGTCTGTACTCAATGAATCACGTCTATTTATGCAGTGTATAATTTATGTTATCTTTGAAAATGACATGATATTTACTGTCTTTATATTTGTTTCCCACTTTAGCTTTCTTTAGGTACACTTTGGCTCCAATTTTCGTGGAGTTCCAGAGACGCTGCATCTTATCCAAATGGTGCTGAGAATAAGGATCTGGAAGCGCTGCCCCAATTCTGACATAATTTTTAATAGTAGAGAGATGAATGCTCATAAATGGCAAACAAGGACTGTAGAACTGTTAAGGATCAAATCATTTAAATCACTTGTCTTCTAATTTGTGGAGAAGAAAATTATCCTGCTTTGTCTCTGAGTTGAAGCTTCACAATGGCTGTTTTTTTGGCATAAACCAAAGGGTTATCATTATAGTGTTATTACTGCATGATATCTTCCATAAATATCTTTACCATAGTGGGGGACTGAAAATTCACAGTTTGGTGATTATTCCAAAGGATTATTCAAGGATTATCAGTCTTTGATGTAGGACCATGAATATAATTTTTTTAAGGAATTAAATACTTGAAGGTCTTTAAATGTATCGAACGATTTATCAATGAGGGTTTGTTATATAGTTAAGGCTATAATAGATATTTAGAAATTTATTTTATTTTATGTCAGAATGGCTCTTAGTTTGGATACTCGATGATAATACTAATTTGACACAGGAGCTATAATGGGCTGGGGAATGATTGGGGACATGGTGGGAAGGAGTTGGTACTGTTGGCATAGGGGTTATGAGGAGCCATGGGGATGAGTGGGACCATGTATTCACATTGTTGGTATATGACTGGTATATGTGTCCTGGGAAGGATCTACCTCGGCTCCATTCTCTCCCCCCTTGGTCCAGACACCCCCCACCTACATCTGGGATACGAACCACACCTCCACCACTTTGGAAACTTCCAGTTCCTTGGCCCCCAGCGTTTCATCTTTACTATGCACATGCAGTCTCTATACACATCCATACCCCACAAAGATGGCCTACAGGCCCTCAACCTTTTCGTCTCCAAATGACCCATCCAGTCCCTCCCCACCAATACTCAACTCCACCTTGCCAAACTAATCCTCACCCTCAATAAATTTTCCTTCAAATCTTCCCACTTTCTCCAAATCCAGGGGGTTGCCATGTTTGTCAGTTATATTGAACAGTCCCTCTTCAGTACATACACTGTTACTGTTCCCCAACTCTTATGAAGTTGCATCGATGACTGCATCGGTGCTGCATCCTGCACCCAGGCTGAACTGGAGCAGTTCATCAACCTCACTAACAACTTCCACCGTGTCCTCAAATTCACTTGGTCTATCTCAAACACCTCCCTCCCCTCCCTTGACCTCTCCATTTCCATTTCTGGCGACAGTTTACGGGCTGACATTTACTATAAACCCACAGACTCCCATAGTTACCTATACGATACCTCCCTCCACACTGTATCCTGCAAAAACTCCATCCCGTTTTCCAAATTCCTCTGTCTCCGTCGCATCGGTTCTGACGAGGAGATGTTCCACCCCCAAGCCTCCTGGATGCCCACCTTTTTCAAACAACTCTCTTTTCCCCCCTCTGTCATCCAGACAGCTGTCCACATGCCTCCTCCTTTCCCCACTCCACAGTTCTTAAACACTCCCCTCCCAAACATAAAAAAGATAATGTTTCCCTTGTTCTCACTTTCCACCCCACCAGCCTCTGCATCCAACGTATCATCCGCAAATACTTCTGCCAACTCCAATTAGACCCCACCACCCAGAACATCTTCCACTCCCCACCCCTCCCTGCCTTCCATAAGGACTGTTCCCTTCACTACTCCTTAGTTTGCATCACATTCCCCACCAACCTCTCCAATCCACCCGGTACTTTCCCTTGTAACCGTAAAAGATGCAACACCTGCCCACACACCACCTCCCTCACCTCCATCCAAGGCCCTAAACCGCCCTTCCAAGTGAGACAGAGCTTCACCTGCATCTCGTCTAACCTAGTCTACTGCATCCGATGCTTCCGATGTCGTTTTCTCCGCATCGGTGAGACCAAACGTAGACTAGGTGACTGTTTCACAGAGCATCTTTGTCTGGCCTGTAACGGCAAACCTAACCTCCTGGTCACAGCCCATTTCAACAACATCACGCACCCCCCTCCAACATGTCCAATCCTTGGCCTCCTCCAGTGTCACAGTGACTCAGATTGCGAATTTGAAGAACAACATCTTATCTTCCACCTAGGCCCCCTACAGCCTGGAGAACTCAATATTGAGTTCTCCAATTTCAAATAACCTTCACACCCATACCCTGGCTCCCTTTCCAGCCTCACCTCCTACGCTTTCAATCTGGCCTCTGACCCACCCTTCCAACCACCAAACGGATTCATCCCTCCCATCGACCAACCAGGTCATATCTACAATCAGTGTCCACCTATCACCACCATTCTGTGACCCTCCCTTTCTTTTTCTGCAGCTCCCTCTTCCCCCCACGTCCAGTCCTGAAGAAGGGTAATATCCGAAATTTCGACTTCTCCTTTCCTCCAGATGCTGCCTGGCTTGCTGTGTTCTCCCAGCCTTCTGTTTGTCTACCAGAGGTGTCCTAGGACGAGTACAGGGTTGGCATGGTTGTAGGGGGCAATGGAGAGTGGATGGAGGACCTTTGGTTAGAATAGAGGGAGGGGCTATTGAGTTGGGTGGTAGGGCACATGTTGACAGGGAGGATATAAGAAACAATTCATGTTAAGTGGGCTTGTGATGGCATGGATAGGCATGCAAATAGGTTATGGTATGAGTGGGGGAATGAGGAGTAATCCTGTTAGTCTTTTTTTCCCAAGGCGGTTGTGCGACCAAAGAAATTTCTGAATTCTGCTCATCTGCCTCTTGAGTGAAAACCTAATAAAGCTTTAAGGCACAGAGCTTCTCATCTTCTGCCACAGTGTTCTATATTAAAGTTGCTATAATCTCAGAAAACCATAGGGCTGCTATCTCATTGCAGAGACCTGACTGGTGATGAGTTTAACCTGAAGGTCACCATGCCTCAGGTAAGGACAGAGGTTGAGAAGGCAAGATCTTCATGGTTACCTCAGCCGGTACAGGAATGGAACCCGTGCCATTGGTGTCACTGTGCCTTACAAATCAGCCATTCAGCTAGCCAACCCCACATAGTGTTCTATAAGTTGCTGGAAGGAGCTCCAGGATCAGTCACTGTCCAACTTTTCTCCTTCTGCCCATGTTAGGGAGGAAAGGGCTCATAGTGTCTCAGCAGAAACTGGAAATTCACTGTGTGCGCAAACACTATCCATCTGCCTATCACCCATTGTGGCATGAACTGTTAGGTTTAGAAGGTCACTTAGCCATCCACATTATACTTTCAAGCAGTTTCCTGTGCATGTTTTAAACTCTGTATATTACAAACAACAACCACTGAAGAAATATGCCAGCCATTTATTAGTTCCTATACTTTTGTGAACAAAAAATGCTAAACCCATTACAGTTTTGCATCAAAAGCTTTTTTTTCATATTTCCGTTAATTACACACATATAAACTCTTCTAAGCTTCAAACAATCAGTTGTAACCTTTACAAAGGCAGGAATAGCAGTGGTGACAGCTGCCCACCACTTTGATGAAGCATCTATGAAGATCTATTATGTACAAGAGTCTGCTGCATGATGGCTTACAAAATTCAAATACTCTGAAGATAATCCCCATCCTAATATAACAAATGAAAGCCAATTGAATTACAATTTTAACCTTTCTCTAGCAAAATCCTTTATTTAAGCTTTAACAAAATGCACTTGAGTGAATTAACATTTTTTCTTGGCAGCCAAGTGAAATAGTGGGGAGCAGTTCATTACGGTGACTAGGCTCTCACTATCGGTTTGTCATCCAGTAAGAGCCTCATGTTGCCTTCTTTGGAAAGGCTTTCTAACAGGAATGTAAATAGCTAGGGGCAGGCCTACCCAGGAAACAAAGTCTGAAGGTGCAGAACTTCTGTCCTCAAAAGCCGCAGCTAACCAGAGGGAGATGATTTGGGAGAAATGGTGGTTATTGTGATAATGTCACTGAACTGGTAGCCCAGATACCGAGGCAAACGGTCTGAAGGTGTGAGTTCAAATACCATCATGGTAGCTGAGGGAATTCATATATATACATTATAATCTGTAATTATAAACCCAAATTCAGTAATTGTGACCATAACAACTCTGATTGGTGTAAAAAACCCATCTGATTCCCTGTAGGTAAAGAAATCTGTCCTTAGTTCATCTGGCAGGGGAGCATGTTCAGTATAGCACAATTCTTAGGCAATGACAGAACAAATTTGCAGATCGCCTTCAGCATGCACATGTAAAAATATCATATACATCACAAGTCTCACTTGGATTAAGTCTTCAATAGAGTGTGGGAGTGCTCAGTATCACATGTGTCTTCATTGTTCATTCCCTCCATATTTCACAGTCATACCAGTCTTCCTGACGTTCACTACATAATCAGAGTATTCTTTCAGCATTTTCTTTGTGCCTCAGTTTACTTTAAGTTATTTACCAGCATCTACCATTCATCTACTTGCTCTATTGCTTGTCTCCACTATGTGTCACTTCATCCGTGTGCCCTTACCATTGCCTTTTGACCCCTCATTGTGCCTTTTGCTTCCTCTATCACCAATTTTCAAACCATCGATATTTGTAAATGAATTCTTAACAGTATCACCTTTGCCTCTTGTCAATGCATTAACCTAAACCATTAACGATGGTTTCCTTCATAGATGCTTCCTGATCTGCTGAGCATTTCAAGCATTTTCTGGTTTTGTTATGTAAGTTTGACCATGCTTAATCTTGTTAAGAGAGATCTGCATTATAAAGTGATATTAATGATAATACATGGATTTCATAAAGCATTCAACAAGGTTCCGCATGATAGACCAGTTAGTAAGGTTAGATGAATTGGGATCCAGAGAGAACTATCCAGTTGGATACACAATTGGCTTGAAGATAGGATACAGGGGATGGTTGGGGATATGTTTCTTGGACTGGAGGCCTGTGACCAGTGGTGTGCCCAAGGATCAACATTGGGTCTCCTGCTTTTCATCCTTTATATAAATGGTTTGGATATGAATACTGGAAATAAGGTTAGTAAGTTTGCAGATGACACCAAAATAGTAGTGGATAGTGAAGAGGATTATCTCAGAGTACAATGGGACCTTAATGAGATGGATCAATGGACCGAGGAGTAGCAGATGGATATTAATTTAGATAAATGTGAGGTGTTACATTTTGGTAAGGCAACTTAGGGCAGGATCTGTACAGTTAACGGTAGGAGCCTGGGGAGTGTAGAATAACAAAGAGACCTCGCGATACAAGTGCATAGTTCCTTGAAGGTGGAGTCATAGGTAGACAGGGTGGTGCAGAAGGCGTTTGACACGCTTACCTTCATTGGCTATAACATTGAGCGTGATGTCATGTTGCAGCTGTACACGGCAATGGTGAGGCTGCTTTTGGAAGGCTGCGTACAATTCTGGTTGCCCTTCTCTAGAAGGATATTGTTAAACTTGAAAAGATTCAGAAAAGAATTACAACGATGTGGCCAGGGTTGAAGGGTTTGAGCTGTAGGGAAGGCTGAATAGGCTAGTGTTATTTTCGCCTGGAGATTCAGAGGCTGAGAGGTGGCCCTTAGATTTATTTATTTGTCACATGTACTAAGTACAGCAAAAAGTGCACAAAGTTGCTGTTCACTGGCACCCATTTGGTTACAAAAAGCAGAAATAAAAGATTTTAACAGAGCCAAAGTTAAGCAAAAAGAAAAGTCTAGATCTCAGAGTTCAAAGTCCCATTCCCACAATGGTGCGGGCACTGCTCCAATTGTTAGGGCACCCAGGAGGCTGCCGCTGCTGCCACCATGTGAAAGGCCGCTCTCACCGCCGAATGCTGCCCCCTCACCAGCCCCGTTCTCACCGCCACCCCGTCACCGGCCCCGCTATCACCGCTGCCTCCTCATCAGCCCCGCTCTCACTGCCACCCCCTCACCGGCCCAGATCTCACCACCGAATGCTGTCCCCTCACCGGCCCCACTCTCACCGCTGCCCCCCCACCGACCCTCCTCTCACCGCTGCCCCCCCATCGACCCTCCTCTCACCGCTGCCCCCCCACCGACCCGGTTCTCACTGCTGACCCCTCACTGGCCCCGCCCTCACCGCAGACCCCTCACCGGCCCCGCTCTCACCGCCGAATGCTGCCCCCTCACTGGCCCGCTCTCTCTACCACCCCCTCACCAATCCCGCTCTCACTGCTTCCCCCTCACTGGCCCCATTGTCACCGCTGGCCCCCCACCAAAACCCGCTCTCACTGCTGCCCCCCACCAGCCCATTCTCACCGCCACCCCCTCACTGGCCCCGCTCTCACCGCTGCCCCCTCACTGGCTCCACTCTCACAGCGGTCCCCTCACCAGCCCAACTCTCACTCCTGTTCCCTCACCGGCCCCACTCTCACTGCTGCCCCCCAACCGGCCCAGCTCTCACTGCTGAACAGGCCCCCTCTTGAGCCATCGTTGTCGCTCTGGCCCACACTCGATCCGCCATTGCTGCCGGACATGGCCCGTGTGTTCAGCTCCCGCCACATGGTTCCCGGTCACGACCCGGCTCCTTCCTGACTCCTCAGGTAAGTAGTGAAAATGGCAGGGGGTGGGGGTATAGAATTACTGCACAGAGGTGGGAGGAGAAGAAGAAGAAGAGAAAAAGAAAGGAAAAGGAAAGGGAACTGGTGAGCAAAGTGGAGCAAATGGAGTGACTTACCCTGCTGACTTGTAGAGGTTTATAAAATCATGTGGGGCATGGATAGGGTGAATACCCAAAGTCTTTTCCCCAGGGTGGGGGAGTCCAAATCTAGAGGGCATAGGGTTCAGATGAGAGGGGTAAGAATTAAAAAGGACCTATAGGGTAACTTTTTCACACAGATGGTGATGTGTGTATGCAATGAGCTGCCAGAGGAGGTGGTGGAGCCTGGTGCAATTATAACAATTAAAGGGCATTTGGAAGGGTATATGAATAGGAAGGGTTTAAAGGGATATGGGCCCCATGCTGGCAAATAGGATTAGGTCAAATTGAGACATCTGTTCAGCACAGAGTAGTTGGGCCGAAGGGTCTGTTTCCCGGCTGCATGATTCTATGACTCTGTGATAGTGTGAGAAAACTATTTGCCCATGTGAAGGGAAACCTTCCACGAAGCTTACCAAAAATACTTAACCGATTTTTAGTAAGATTCAGGCCATACAGTCTTGCAATCTCAAAGTGTCTATTCTGCATCAACTGGAAGGCAACACAGGGCATTTCTTGTTTATCCAAAGTAATTGAGGTGAATGAGGTGAACACCCATGTCATTCAGATTGACCCATTGAATGTAAGATGTTAAGGAATAAGGAAGAGAACTTTCCACCCTCCAAACAGAGGGGTCAACAGGAACAGAGCATCTGAAAGGAACTGATAACACTATCATGTTAAAAAAGTCACTTGACATTCCAGAAGCTTGATCTACAGATTGAGGTCGCCCTCATTATTTTTATTTTTAATTATTAATTACTCATATATTCAATGCTAAATTTTAAAGTGTGATTTCCTAGTTAATAAATAGCTATTAATTAATGACCATCTGATATTTTCCTTGATGATCCAATATAACTCATTAACATCCTAATCCAGGTTTGATAAGGCAATCAAATTTAACCCAAATGGGGTGATGTAAGGCAGTTTGATGAAATAGATTAGGCAGCATCTATCCCTCAAAAAGGAGAAAAACACAGATGATTTCAAAGAGAGGGGTTAGACTAATGAGATAAATATTATAATGTATCTGCTTTTTAGGTTTAGTTAAAATGTGAAGGATCTTGTTGGAAATAGTGGGAAAATGCAGAGGGCTACCAAACACTTTGGTATCCCATGGCTCTAATAGAGATTACGCAGCCCCAACCTGATGTTCTGTCCACTATAAAATGTAAAACTAAGGTGAGAGATGTGGATTTTCCTTTCTTCCATCAAGTCATGACCCAAGGAAATAGGTTCAGTTGGAACTGGGTATGGAAATGCTGGCAGAACTGCTATCCCAGGAGAATTTCTGCTCTCCAAAACATTGGTAAAAGGACATTTATAGATAGCAAGAAAGGATCAGAAGTTCAAAGTGCTTCCTAGAACACTTTTAATAAATAAAATAGTGCCACACATGCAAATGTGGGCAAGGGAGAGTGGGGAATTTACTCTGACTCCCTCGGTAAGATCATTGAAATAACTCCTCAAATGCTGGTATCCCATCACCAAGTCACCCTTTATTTACACGTGGAGAGTCTTTGACACTAATCCAGCTTCTTCAGAGCCAGCTCTCAGACTGAACAGGATGTCTAACACTTCTGTTCTTATCTGTCAGCCAGGGCTCCCTGATTGGACCAGATTTGCAGTTCCAATCAGGGAACACATATTCTATGAGGTCCACCTGGCTGACCTTGTTACCATCACTACAATCATTTCACTATTTCTTGTATCATAAAGAGGAATACAAGAATCTTGGTGTACTTGTTCAGAGATCCTGAGAGGTGGCAGGACAGATTAATACAATAGTTAAGAGGAGGCATATCGGATATTTGCCTTTATCAGTTCTGGCCTACATTATAAGAGGAGGAAGGTAATGCTGGAGTGGTGCAAAACACTGGTTAGGCCACAGCTGGTGTACTAAATGCATTTCTGGTCACCATGCTACAGTAAGTTTGTGATTGCACTGGATGGGTTGCAGAGGAGATTTCTCAGGATGTTGTCATGAATGGAGCATTTTACCTATGAAAAGAGGCTGGATAGGGTTAGGTTTTTTCTTTAGAACAGAGAAGGCTGAGGTGGTCTTGACTGAGGCACATAAGATTATGAAGGGGATGTATAGGGTGGATAGGAATTAACTGTTCCCTTTAATTGAAGGTTCAGTAACAAGGGGTATAATTGTAAGGTGAAGGGCAGGAGGTTTACGGGGGATTTGAGGAAAAGTGTTTGCAGCACAGGCTAGTGGGAAACTGAAAAGTACTGCCTGGGAGGATAGTTGAAGTGAGTATTTGAAATGTCATAACATTCAAGGCTATGGCCAAGGGCAGGAAATTTATATTTGTGTCGATAGTCAGCACAGAATCAATGGGCCGAAGGGCCTCTTCTGTGCTGTATGACTATGACTCTAAAGGAATCCTGGGATCATGAAGGGTGTACTCACTATCAAAGCCACTGCACTTTATGAACTATGTGCCATATGTGGTGACATTTTGGCTGCTGACCCCAACAGTCCCACAGTGAGCTTCCATAATCAAACATTAGGTAAAACTTCCTAGTTTTGACATAGCTTGCATTTGTTTCTAGTACGAGGGCACTTCCTTCGATCCAGTGCTAACATTATTCACTTGAATGACAGCAAAAGATTTGTATCTGACTGCTGCTCACTGCTTTTACTCCAGCTATTTAGTGATATCTTCTCCCTATCTATTTTGAAATTACTGCCAATTTACTTCACAGTAATTTTGCTGGATAGAAACTCAAGTTTAAGTTTTAATTAAAAGCGAAAGACTGCAGGTGCTGGAACACTGAAACAAACACAGAGAATGCTGGAGAAACTCAACAGATCTGGCAGCATGTGTGGAGAGAGAAAAACAAGGTGTATGTTTTGACTCCTGTATATCTTCTTCAGAACACATAAGAGTCATACCAGAGTCGAAACAACAACTGTTTCTCTCTCCACAAATGCTGTCAGACCTATTGAATTTCTATAGCATTGTCTGTCTTTGTTTAAGTTTTATTGCAAATAAATAACTGCTCGCGGTGTGAAATATCACAATTCTACAGAGCTCCTTACCAATAAGAAAATATCCAGGAGGAAAAGACATATGAATAATGTAGATATATTCACCCTTCAGGTTTGATCCCTGAATTGTAACCATAACTATCAAGACTGAATATCGACACATTATTAGCGATAACAAGGTGTAGAGCTGCATGAACACAGCAGGCCAAGCAGCATCAGCGGAGCCGGAAGGCTGACGTTTCGGGCCTAGACCCTGAAGCAGGGTCTAGGCCCGAAACATCAGCCTTCCTGCTCCTCTGATGCTGCTTGGCCTGCTGTGTTTATCCAGCTCTACACTTTGTTATCTCAGATTCTCCAGCATCTGCAGTTCCTACTATATCTAGACATTATTAGTTCTTTCTGCTTGGATATTTCCCTGAGGGTGAGGAGACCTATAGGAATGCATTGGTTCAAACTGTGAACAGTTAATGTACAGTTTTCAATTAAAACTTAAAGGCCAGTTTTAATCCAACAAAATAAATGAGAATTAAAATGAAGGTAGTTTCAAAATTCAAATACAAAAGAAAAATGATGTCTATAAGTGTGGATAAATCTTCTAAATAATCTTCTTTTCAAATATGATATGCATTAAATGAGTCAAACCGAGATATAATGAAATAGAGCTATTAATGTTGAAATATTTGAGTTTCATGGAGATTTCTTTTTTAATGTCTCCAGCATATATTTTGTCTGCCTCCTTCTCCTGTTATCAAAAAACATTTCTTTTGAGTGTACAGAAAAACTCGATGAATTATTCAGCTACACACAGTTTATTATTATTGATCAATGCACTTTTCACATGGGAACAATCATGGTCTTTGCTCCAAGCCAATACCAAATTCTCAAATAAGTGCCCTACTTTGGTTTCCTCTTTGTGAAATTATACATGCATTATTTATCAAAGCTGCTCTTATTCAGCTGTCTTGAGCTTAATATTGCCCTTTGGATTGGCACGAACGTGTCTCTGGAGTGTGGGGCTTTTGATATTTTGTGCATTTGTTTGAAAAAAATCTGTTAAAATCAAGTTTGTCTTCCATTAAACTCAAGCATTTATCTGAATAAAGTTTAATAACCCTACACAATAAATTACTTCAGCAGTACATGACTGCACAGGTTTTGGCTTCTTCTGTCTGTATTGACATTCAGTTTGGCCTTGAATCAAACCTTTATTATGGGTAGCTCAAGCTTGAATTTGAAAAGAAGCATACTGGATTGAATTGAAGGATAAAAGCTAATTCCTGAAAAAGTAACAAACATCTATAGATTAGTGGTAGTGCTGGAAGTTATAATTACTTACCCTTAAATAAGGGCCAGCTTATTATTTTTGTGGCAGTCATTACCAAAATATTGCATTGATTCATTCTTCAATGCAATTCTGCATTGATCCATTTCAGAAACTGGAAGTTGTTAGAGTGATAAGGAACTAAAGTATCAGCTACCAGTGCCTCGGTTTTATAGTTACGATATCATTCGTTTGTTTGTGAACTGATTGTGGGCTATGTTTTATACCAGTCTCAATTTTTAGGTGTCTAAGAATAAAAGTAATAATTTTGCCCCTTAGATGTGTTCTGTTATTTAGTTAAATCATGGTTAGACACATATCTTAAGACCATCCATCCTTTATGGTTCTGTAACCCATAAAAAAATCTCTAATAAATATTGATTCATCTCAGTTTTGAAATTTTCAAATGACCTAACCTCAATCGCTGTTTGGGAGAAGGTTCAAGTTTTGGGAAATGTTGAAGTGCTGCTTTGCTGCTGAACCTGGTTTATATAGGACAAAATGAGGATAATCCTATAAATGGGATAATCAAAAATGAACTAGACTGAGTCGTACAGTACTTCAGTAGATGTGTCGCAATGGACCACAGTATTTAAGTTTCAATATCTAGTCGTTTCTGAATTAGGGTTTGAGCGCTCTTGAGTTGCAGTTGGAAAAATTAGCAATGGTTCCTTATTACTTTCTAATGAGACTTTCTAATTACTTTCTAATATTTGGGGCAGCACGGTGGCAAGCACTGCTGCCTCACAGCACCAGAGACCCAGGTTCGAATCCAGCCTCGGGCGACTGTCTGTGTGGAGTTTGCACGTTCTCCCTGTGTCTGCGTGGGTTTCCTCCGGGTGCTCCGGTTTCCCTGCACAGTCCAAAGATGTGCAGGTTAGGTTGATTGGCCATGCTAAATTGTCCATAGTGTTCAGGGAGGTTATATTAGGGGGATGTGTCTGGGTGGGATGGTCTGAGGTTCGGTGTGGACTTGTTGGGCCGAAGGGCCTGTTTCCACACTGTAGGGATTCTATGGATTCTATGAGACCTGCTGAAAAATGTGCACATGTTGATGTTGAGCAGGTGATCAGGCTCAGATATTCTGCATATTTGAACAACACATAAAATAGCAATCTGAATCCAATGGAATAGCTCACAGGTAACACAGGGAGAAAAGTGTTAAAAAAATCAAAAAACAACTGAAGTGATTGGAAAAAACCATTATTGGACCGAGTTAGGAGCTATACAATAGTAAATACTTCTGTTGTGTGGGAATAGATATATCTGCCAGAACTGCATCCTTGCATTATTTGAGTATGTCTACTGTTTAGAGATGAATGAACACTGACCTCCAAAAGGAGAGCACAACAACAACAAATTAATTCACAAAATGCATGAATTGACTACCACTTATCTCAGGTTAAGCACTTTCAATTTTACAACCCTTAATACAATACCCATACATAATACGTCTCCTTTAAGAAATAAAACATGCCACTGCATGACAGTCTCTCTGAGATTGCAATGGCAAATGTTAATCATTTGCAGCATAAAATCATTTTATGAAATAGTAGATTTCAAAAACCATTTTCTTTGTCCAGCATATGTCAAAAGTGTTAAATTACTTCAAAAAGATTGATATCACTAAAATACTGGTCTGTAAAATTTCATGCAAACACTTTAATGCTTTAGATATGCTACACTGCAGAGAGGATTTCAAATCTGTTTATTTCGACCTACTGTTGAGAAATATTTCCAAATACATGAATCTACAATTTAAACAACATTCCTACATAAAATAATTCTGAGAGTCAAACATTTATGTTGCAATTATTTAGCAAATAAATTGTTTGCACAATTCAGAAAAATGATGCTTGTTATTACAAATAAAGCTTCAGAAAAAAATTAAAATAAAAAATGGAGCTTCTCACCTTATACTGCTAGGCCTGTCATCACAAGTTGAAGCTTTTATCTGAATAAGTCTTAACAATCCTAGCCTGTCAATTACTTCAGCATTACATGACTATGGAAGCTTTGGTTCTTTGAATTTGCATTGCTTCCAGTCTGGCCTTGACTCAAAATCTTTTTCATGTGGACCTTACACTTGAATTCTAAAAGATTTTTGTCAGTCAGAAATTGGAAGAATTAAAGGTAAATGCTTCCAATTATTACGCAGTGAGTTTGTTAATTGCATAATGTTGTGACTGAAGTTTCAATTAAAATTGAATAGAATTGATTTAAACTTGCAGCTTAAAGAAATATTGCTTCACAAAGGTTCGCACAGAGGATAAAGTAAAACCTCTTCTGCTCCTAGAAAATCAAAGAATGGGATTGGGGTCTTGGGGGATGATGAACATAGTCTGTGCCAGCAGTGCAAAATGGGCTTGTAGTGAATGAGCAACTGATTTTTCAAACTTGTTTTAGTAATGCATTTCCTAGTTCCTCTGTCACTTTTACTTGGTTTGAATTAAATAAAGAGGGCAGCATTTTCCAAATCACTGGTGGAAGATTGACTGCAAATTTGTTGTGAGCCTATTCTGCACTGCTGGTTTAAACCAAATCCATGCAACTCTTTCAACATTTCCTTCTGCACAATTTCTGTTATAGAGTCACATTCAAAAAGGTTGAATCTTATTTTTCTTTCAGATGCTGCTGGTTCTCAGATTTCCAACATTCACTATTTTCATTCTCCATAATGAAAAGAAAAATAGTAACTCAAATGCAAATTTCATACATAATTCAACAATGTTACTCCTGAGCCTTAAATATAATTTACAGAGTTTCTGACCTTATGTTACCAGTAAATATGGCAATGAAATGACAGATGATTTGTTTAGCATCATCATCACACACACACGCGCGTGTGCACACACACACACACACACAGAGGACTAATTAATGATTATGTTTCAATCTTATATCACAATTATAAGGACCAGGAACAAAAGCTGCAATAGGCAGACTTACCTATCATTATACATTATGTCAAATAAACATTTGTTTCAGTAAATCAATTATTGTTCAAGGTCCTTCATAAAGTCTGGTAAACACAATTATCACTTATTCTACATTCCAATTATTGTATTAAGTTTCACTAGAAAGGACTGCATCTTTAAGATTTGAACGGTAACAGCTTCCTTCTCCCAGTTGATTAGTACTGTTCAGATACTTTGAATTTGATAAAAGAAAGGATATCTGGATATTAATAGTAGACAAACTCACTGTCTGTATGTTTGACAGTTCAGTGTGTGTATAGAATGGAACAGAACCGCAAGCTTATTCCTTGGGGATTATGGGCAGAAATCATTTTATGTCGCTCGCATGTAAATGACCATAATGTGAAAGCAAGATAATTACTGCAATTACTTAAGAGCGCTAAGAGATTTATCTTCTCATCAGATCCTTTATTTGTGTGTGTTACTCTATACAATTCAATTTTAAATGCTATAAAAGGAGCTGTTAAATTTTGTGCACATTGCTTTCATTTGTAGTACCTATAAGTCAAATGTAATAGGTGTTGGTGAAGAATGGAACAGTGCCAGCCATTTCTTTTATATTAGCTCCTGAAGGAGTACTGGTGCAATATAATAAGCTTTCAGGCAAGTTAGTTCCCAAAACTTGCTTTTTTTTATCACATCTGTCAAAGGAAGCCCAAAGCATTTTACATGGAACCATAGATGTCCACAGCCCGAGTGGAGGACTTTTGGCTCATTATATTTGTATTTACTGCTTGTTATAGTTCTCAATAACTAATCCCACTGCTTTGCTTTTTCCTAAAACCCCATAACTTCCTCCACTTTAAACATTTAACCAGATTTTCTTTGAAACTTATATGGTGTACACCTCAACCATTCATTATGGTAATGCACCCAAAGCTCCAAAAACATTGTCCACGAAAAGACATGTCTCTGATTCTGTCTTCTCAGTTACTTGATATGAATTTTATATTCTGGCTCTTCGTTAATGATGTTCAATATTTTCCTATTGTTTCATAACATGTTGTTTTGAAGTACATTTCTTGTTATTAGGCAAATATGTAGCAAAATATCACAAACATTAATGAACCAGCTAAACCCTTTTGGATTGGCTTGGTTGGATGTGAGATATCTGACTGTATACTTAGGGCTGAAAATTATCAGAAGTTAGCTAAGTGTCAGTTTTTACAACTTTCACGCAGCATTCCTTGCTCCAGGCTCAGTGTGGTTTTTGACGAGATCACCCCAAACTTGCCTAACTAACGAGATACCACACTCCTATGGCACCCTTCTCATCCAATGTTAGCCCAATTCTCCCACTTGCCATAGATGGAAATACTCACCGCTGCTGGGATCCATGGTGCTGGTGCCATCTCTGATCCTGTGGACCTAACTTTCACAGTCAATGTAGTGACACTGCAGCCTCAAACCAACACCTCCCACAACACAGAGGCGGCACAGTTGATAGTTCCTTGGATGTACAATTTCAAATTCCTGCCTGAATCACCAGGTAAGCATCAAGCCACATAGCTTACTTGCCTGTAGCCATGCTCCCTCTTACAAACATACATCAGTATTACTCTTTCCCACAGTGTCCACTGTAGATAAGCATATTATCCTTGTTTAATGTGGGACAATCTCATTCTGGGAAGATTTCAAAATATCCATCTTTTCTCAGGTGCATCAAAAGCAAATGGTAATCAAACAACCAACTGCATTGCCTCTTTGGAATACAAATGGACAGCTTGCCACAATTTTACAGTCGATGAATGATCACTGGATGCAGCTCCTGTCTACTGGAAATGCTTCTAAACATTAGTCCTGGCTGCCAAATAGTGCCCGATGCTGCTGTGCTCTTTCACGCAGAAAGCGATGTTCTTCCTGCTCTATGTCCTCATTGGAATACTGGTCACACTCTCCCAGCATTTAAGAATCCATCCCATGTCCTCCTTGATTGCTCGAATTGTCCAAATCACGACATGTTATGATTATGAGGCACACTCTGTCCAGTTTGTACGACCCATCCTAGACCTATACAAGTACCGGCAGCTCATCTTTAGGAGACCTTTTTCTGTTTTAGTGTTGTCCTAGTCGAGCAATGTGCAGCCTTGTATTCGTACTACGCCTCAGTCAGGAAGCTGTGCACTGGACTCATCAGGCATGTTCACAGTCTGTAGTTCTTTTACCGCAGCAACTAAGTTAGTATGACACCTGGCCCCTCAAATGCTGCAGGAACAGAATGTATAGCCATTACAGTAGCTCCCAGGGTACCATGTGCAGATTCTAAAATATGATCACAATACATTTATAGATTGGAACTCTTTTCTATTGATGCGCTCGGGTGTATTCCAATGGGGCCATCTTTATGTGATACACATTGCACCCTGGGGAAGGCGGCTAAATTTGTAAAGCCTACTGCCCAGGCACTGACTGCGTCACAGGGAAAATGAGTTGAAGTGCTGTGATCTGACGCAAATGATATTGATATCGGCCTTAATACATTTGTGGGTGGACAATTTAACGATCCCAAAGTGCATTCTTGGACGGTGTCAGTTGCTCGAAGCTGTGGTTGCAGCCAGTTTCCAATTGTAGGTTGCATTTAGGAGTTGTGAGATTGAAAGCAATGGAGGTTGCACTCGACAAAGTGAGTTGCAGGTTCAGTTTGCTCATCAGATCATTCCCCCTCCCTGCCTCAAACCATCATGACCCTTTCCACCTGGCATTCTCCAGACAGCTCCATCATTATTTATCCGCACATTTTCCCACTCACCAAAGCTTTCTGACTCAAAGGCAAGCATCTTTACAAACTAGACAAGCTAACAAGTGAAGAATCTGAAATTTCTGTAATAATCTAAAATATCCAAGTTTGTTGCCAGTTCATTGATAATTGTCATAGCCTGAAATTACAATATCTGTTGCAGTATGATATACTGTTTTTTTCTCTGCACCACTATGCCAACTTGATGGCATATCGTCAGTGAAAATGTGTTTGACAAACATGTATTATCAACTCAAAAACATATTGGTCGTCACTTGGACTTCAAAGAGAGCAGTGTGTCAAGATTTACTGGTCTCTAAGATATAGAATTTGCCTATTCAGCTATCCATTTTGAATGTGAGAGCATTTATAGGGGGTCTACGGCATTCAGCAAGCATGTTGATAATCAGTCAGACTGAAGA
Source organism: Ginglymostoma cirratum (assembly GCA_024137785.1). Classification (NCBI taxonomy): domain Eukaryota; kingdom Metazoa; phylum Chordata; class Chondrichthyes; order Orectolobiformes; family Ginglymostomatidae; genus Ginglymostoma; species Ginglymostoma cirratum. The sequence continues at coordinate 6,546,944 of JAHRHZ010000073.1, read as the reverse complement.
ATATTCAGAGACAGAAAATGAGGAGGTAATAATTCATGCTTGCCTCATTGTACAGAAAGTTGATTGAGATTTCAATATTCACATGTGATTAAGAAAGATGATAGAACAGACCTTAAAGAGATACTGTTCTGTTTTAAACGTTTGATTTCAATTGTAAGTGGTACTCTGAGGTGATGGATCTTCATTATCATAGAATTATTTTTTTCAGGATCATGGGTCATATCCCTCACTACACCATTACCATCAAGCCAGGGAATCAACCCTAGTTCAATGGAGAGCGCAGGACCCAGGAGCAGCATCAGGCACAGCTGAAAATGAGGTGTAAACATGGTGAAAGTACAAAACAGGACTACTGAGTGCCAAACAGCATAAGAAGCAAGTGATGGACAGGGCTAAGTCATTTTCCAAGCAAAGGATCAGATTTAAGCCCCTAGTCCTCCTACATTTAGTTGTGAAAGGTGGTGGACAACTAAACAACTCACTGGAGGAGTCAATAAATGTGAAGCTGGAAAAGCACATCAGGTCAGACAGCATCCAAGAAGCAGGGAAGTCAATGTTTCAGGCTGAAACCTTTCCTGACGAAGAGCTTCAGTCCGAAACATTGACTTCCCTACTCCTCGGGTGCTGTCTGACCTGCTGTGCTTTTCCAGCTTCACCTTTATTGACTCTAGCTACCAGCATCTGCAGTCCTTACTATCTCCAACGCACTGGAGGAGGAGGCTCCACAAACACCCCAGACTCAATGATAGAGGAGGCCAGTACAGCATTGCAAAAGTTGAGGCTGAAACATTCTCAACAATGTTCAGCCAGAAGTGCCAAGTTGACCTCTCGGCCTCTTCCAGAGACCCTCAGCATCACAGATGCCAGTCTTCAGCCAAATTTGTTTCCCTCCATGTGATATCAAGATACAGTTAGAGATACCAATAGTGCTAATGCTATGCGTCCTGACAACATTGCAATAATAGTACTGAAGACATGTGTTCCAGAACTCGTCACACCCATAGCAAAGCTCTTCCAGTACAGTTATAACACTGGTATCCACCCGACAATGCGGAAAATTGCACGGGTATGTCATGTACACAAAAAGCAGAACAAATCAAACCCGGCCAGTTCCTGCCCCATCAGTCTGCTCTTGATCATCAGTAAAGTGATGAAGGTGTCATCAACAGTGCTATCGAGCAGCACCTGCTCAGCAATAACCTGCTCAGTGACGCCCAGTTTGGGTTCTGCCAGGGCCGATCAGCTCCTGATCTCATTACAGCCTTTGTTCAAACATGGACAAAAGAGCTGAATTTCAGAGGTAAGGTGACAGTAACAGCCCTTGATATCAAGGCTGCGTTCAACTGAGTGTGACACCAAGGAGATCAAGCAAAACTGGAACCAATGGGAATCAGGGAAAACTTGACACTGGTTAGATTCATATCTCACATAAAGGAAGATGATTGTGCAGTTTGACATCAGTCATCTTGGCTCCAGGACATCTTTGCAAGAGTTCTGAAGAGTTGTACTGGAATCAAAATGTTAAATCTATTTCTCTCTCCACATACGGTGTCAGGCCTGCTGAATTTCTCCAGCATTCTCTGTGCTTGTTTCAGCAGGAATTCCTCAGGATTGTGTCCTTAGCCCAATCATCTTCAGTTGCTTCATCAATGACATCAGTTATAAGAAATAGGGATGTTTGGTAATGATTGCACCATGTATAATTCACAACTATTCAGATACAGAAGCAGCTCCTGCCAGCATGCAAGAAGACCTGTGAACAAGTCCAGCTTGGGATGATTTGATAAATGACAAGTAACATTCATGTCACACACGTGCCAAACAATGTGCATGTCCAACAAGAGAGAACCTAATCATTTCCCTATGACATTTAACAGAATTTGCTGAATTCCCAATGGTAAATATTCTAGAAGTTATCATTTACCAGAAACTGAACTGGACCAGCCATACAATTACTGAGACTACATTTTGCTTCAAGTAATTCACTTCCTGTCACCTAAGATCTGTCCAACATCCAAAAGGTTAGGATTGTGATAGAATACTCTCCACTTGCCTGAATGGATGCAGCACCAACAACAGTAAACTAGCTCAACATCATTCAGTGTAAACCAACCCTTTTTATTGGCGCCTCCACATTTACTCCCTCCACCACTCCCTCCACTGTGCATAACGACAGCTGAATATAGCAACTGCAAGGTGTACTGCTGAAACTCAAACAAGTTCCCTTGGTAGCAGGTTCCAATCCCACAGACTCTATCACTTAGAAAGGCAGGGCCAGCAGATACACAGGGTCACCACTACCCACAATTTCCCCTCCAAGCCAAACACCATTCTGATTCGGATCAGCATTTCCACTCTTTTGCTGCCACTGGCTCAAGATCCTGCAAATCCTTTCCTAACAACACTATATTGTGCGGGGGCGGGGGTGGGGGGGGGGGGAAGGGGGGGTCAGTTAGCTCATTTGGCTGGGCAGTTGGTTGACGATAGAGTGTGTTGCCAACAGCATGGGTTTAGCTCCCACACTGGCCGAAGTTACCATGAAAGACTTACCTTCTCAACCTTGCCCTTTGCATGTGGCTGATAACCCTCAGTATAAACTGCCACCAGTGATCTCTCTCTCCCTAATGAACGAGCAGCCCCATGGTCTGGTAGAACTATGGAAAGTTTATTTTTGCTATTGTGCCCATGGATTGCAGCCTTTCAAGTGGGCAGTTTAGAATATACAACAAATGCTGTCTTAGGCTATGATGCCTAAGTCCTGTGAAAGATTAAAAAATAGATTTGTGCAATTTTTCTCAATCCCAAATGGAGAATTACCTTTTCAAAAACGTGCCTTATCTCTCCCAAAGATGTCCAGTGACCAAATCCAAAGAGGAAACTCATCTCTCCAAAAGGGTACTTGGCTATCCATAGGAATGCACTTTGTGCTGAAAATCGAAAACTCTGTGTTGATATGTGTCATATGTGAAAACTGTAACAGAACATCGTATGGAGGATCAGGGTAACTCTGACAATGATTTCCGGATTTTCATTTTTAATTCTGCAAATGCAGGTGGCACAAGTTGCTACCTGTTCTGTACAGCAATGATGGGAGCATTAAGTTTCCCCACCATTACTATTGTCATTTCCATATTATAAATGTTTAAATGGTTGTGAAAGAACCTCAGTTTTGCTTGCACACAGTACCATTGTTACAGAAATTGTACAGTTATTGTGCCTCTTCTTCCTCAAGTAAATATGTATTTACCATTTTGTTCCTTTTAGCTTAGCCATGCAATGTTTGTCATAGAAGTCTTGATAGTATTATTATTAAACTGATTACGTTTATTTATGTTTTCTTTATCTATAACTCCACCAAATTAAAACATTATAAGACTGAGATAAAATAGTTGTTCCACAGAATTCCTATGGTATGGAAACAGGCCATTTGGCCCAACAAGTTCACACTGACTCTTTGAAGAGCAACCCACCCATCCCCTAACTCAGCACTTCCCATGGCGAACACACCTAACCGACATATCCCTGAACACTATGGATAATTTAGCATGATCAATCCACCTAACCTGAACAGCGGAAACACATGCAGATTTCACACAGAAGTCACCCAAGGGTGGAACTGAACCCAGGTCCCTGGCGCTGTGAGGCAGCTGAGCCACTGTGCCATCCTCAGGATATTAGTGAATCAGATGGGTTTTTCCTGATAATTGACAATGGTTTCATGGTCATCATTAGACTCTTATTTCCTGATTATTATTGAATTCAAATTCCACTTTGAGCCATCTGCCATGGTGGGATTCAAACCCAAGTCCCAGATCATTACATGGGGTCTCTGGATTAACAGTCTAGTGACAATACCACTAGGCCATCGCCTACCCTCAAGGGTAGTTGTTAGACTTTAGGATAAATTTTCCACATTTGTATTCCTGGCTTGGAGATTCACCTACTGGGTGTATATGTTTAGAATTTGGACTAGGTGGCTGGTGAGTTCTTCGAGGTATTCCATCTATTAATGGAAAACTCTGAACTGACTATTAGCCTCTAGTTCCAAATTCCTATCCATTGCCACAATGGGTAAATCTGAAAATAGAATAGAATACTAATTTATTGTCACGTGTATTTTTACAAAAAGTATAGTAAGAAATGTTTAAGTCACCATATTCAAGCACCTATGTTAATAACAGAAATCATACATAAAAAAGAATTAAGTCCAAGACCATTTTTGTTCAATTGGCAGCTCATTGGTGTCCAAAGTCAATGAAAAGACAGAAACAACATTCTCCACCACTACTGCTGAAAGCTGACACTGAAGCTGCCAAATCTCTGGCCATTGGAATCCTGGGCTGGACCACTGTGCCGCTGAAGACACCCAAAGCAGCTGCCTCAAGGACCCACTTTATCGTTGAAGCCGCTGCTGAAGCAGATCAACACGCTGGGCCATTGGAATCCTGTGCTGGACCCACCTCATCACCAAGTACATCTCTGATCCTGACCATTGGAATCCCGGCTGGACCCACCTCATCGCCAAGGACACGTCTGACCCTGGCCATTGGAATCTTGGCTGGACCCACCTCATCATCAAGGACACCTCTGACCCTGGCCATTGGAATCCTGGCTGGACCTACTATGCTGCCGAAAACACGGAAACAGACTACAACTCCGCATTACCCACCAGACCGCAGCCACAATGACAACGAGAAATAGACCACACTGCCATCACAGCTGCAGCAACCTCCCAAAACATTCTTCCCCTACCAAAGCCGTTAGAAGAAGGTAAGATGAATTTTGATGTTAAACATAAATAAATGAAAACATTTTTTAAAAAGAAGGATATCACAGACCTGGTGATCAGAAGCAGACAGGCTCAGGAGGCTAAAAACTTTCTACCCACTATGCTGCTGCCATCTTTAAAATTGAGAGGTGTGAATAGAGTAGATCAGGAGAAATTATTCCATGTAGGAGCACAAATTTGTCACATGTACCGAGGAATTTTATATTCACATATAATGCACACCTATCTTATCTGAAATTTGTTTTAAAATGTGGAATACACCCCATATATAAATTGTGCAATTGAAGTCTGTCTTTATTTTCTTGCAATTGCGCAAGACTGGTACATCATTTCAATGTGTGTTCTTTCGAATGTGTATGCATATCTAATACTGATCCACAAACTATGCATAGATGGACCATTTATCAATGTGAAATGTGCTTCTGAGTTGCAAACGTAGGCACTTAATCAGAAAATGTGCCAGATAAACAGGTCTCTTTCAGAAAAGGAAGTGCAAAATCGGTAGACTTCTGTGTTGTGTTCATGATGTGACTTATGTATCAATGCCATTTCAAATCATAAAAGTGAATGAGAGCTTTTAATCATTTTAACAGCAGAAAGCAAAAGATGAAAGGCATAAAGTTGATTCAGCAGTAAATTTGAGTGAAGCTGGATGAAGTTGAGAAATATTGAATACATATATATATAATATATAAAGCACTTGATCAAATTTCTACCTGCTGAACGTGGTAAAAGGCATTAAGTGTTGTACCATATTAGTAACCTCACTCCACATGCAGTTTTATACTGGGCCACAGTAATGCCTTTAATTACCTATTCAAATACAATAATGTTTAAGAAATCATTGATTATATTGCTTGTAATTTCTAAGTACCTTTACTGTCAAATACTTTGTTATTTAAGTCAAAATTAGAAAATCAAATTATTCATAAATGTTATTTTCGCTTGATTTTGTGTCAAAGTTTTTAAGATACTATTCTAGAAATGCTCAGTATTTCTGTTAGCATACTGGGGAGTATTCTTCTTAATGTTTGGAGAGCTGATTTCTTTTTAAAACAACAAAACGTGTATCATGATCATTAAATTATTTATTCCAAACATTAAAAACATGAACTATCTCCTGTTTTAAAAGGTAGTTAATTTATTTGATACTCATAGCTATGAAAGAAATTGTGTATGGATTTGTTAAGCATTTACACTAAACTTCACGCTACATAATTTCACAGCTTAAATGAAGTACATCTCCACGACAATAATGTTACTTTAAGGTAATGCAGACTGTGGTGTAGGCCAAGGGTGAGGAACCTTTTTACATTGGAAGGCCACACTTTATTTAACTGAGATCCTATTAGGCCACATGCTGAGAATTTGACATTTACAACAAAATGTCATATTTTTGTTGACATATTTACTAATTTTAATTAATGCCTGCTATAGCATGAGGACTTTAAACACAATAAAAACTCGGCAAGGATACAGTTATTTGTTCGGCAAAGTTGACAATAGAATTAATAATAAGTGAAAAACTTTGACAACAAACCATTTAATGACAATTCTGTGATCGCTTATTACAAGATGGGAATCGGATATTTGGTTCTAACATTGTTGACCGCAGCTTTAATTGATCCTCCAGGTGAATATCCATCATCGGAGATCTAAAGTGCGTTTTAATTTGTGTCACATATGAAAATGTTGATTCACAACAGAAGGTTGTGCCAAAACAAGGCAGCATTCGACAAGCATGTTGATGTAGATGTGGGTATTCAATGGCATTTTTCCATATCTCAATGGGATCCTTCTTAGCATCAAATAGAAACTTCAGAATATTATCTTCTGAAAGCTCAATCAATTCCATCTGTAAGTCATCAGGCACTTTGGAGACATCAGCCAGGTGTGGTTGAAAAGCCACTTTCAGTGTGAGATCATGTTTCTCAAAATCTGCAGAC
>JAHRHZ010000073.1:6421587-6535209 GCA_024137785.1 Ginglymostoma cirratum | reverse complement strand
TTTCCTGCTCCTATGATGCTGCTTGGCCTGCTGTGTTCATCCATCCCCACACCTTGTTATCCTGCATTTCCAGAATACAAGTTTCTCTTGTAGTTCTCCAACACTGCCAGAAGAGGGCAGAGTTGAAACAGTCAATTTAGCAAAATTGTAAGTTACAAAGATTTACCCTAGCTTTCAAACTGTTTTAATTCTGATCGAAGGCACCTTGATCATTGAGAACAAACTAACCGTTGTTTCACTCCTAATGTCTTATTTTCAGTTCTCCATATTTAACACAGATTGGGCTTTAGTCTTGTCATCTAACAAAGCTATTGCTCTCCCAGTGTGTTCAGTTCTCGATGTGAGAATACATCAAGGCCATTGAAGGAAAGAATTCGTGAAATCCAGTTATTCACTTGTTAACAGAGCTTGTTGATGAACCAACAATATTGTTCCAGAATGTTTGACCTTTGCTTTCTAAAATCTCAGCCCTCAATTTAGTAGATAAAATAAGAAGTTGAAAACATTACAAAACATTTATATATTCCATACTTTCAAGGTGGCACAAAATAAAATCGCTGGAAGTCGATTATTTTGACATGTACATCTCAGAAATCGACAGGACAAAATCTTGCCATAAAAGTTGGCTGCAGCATCCACTGATCTGTACAAAATTTGACTTCATTTTTATATTGCTCACAGATGCCCTAGGATCATATTTCTGGCATCCTACTGGATGGACAAACCATTACCTTTGAAGTGGTTGCCCATACTTGGAGACAGCAACTGCTTTTTAAAAATCTGGAATGTGCAGGATTGACAATAATATTTTTGCACTGTAGTCACTGATGTTTCACTGATAAATGTGATATTCAATTGTTCACGAGCAGCAATAAGAGAACAAAACAGAAGTGCATGCAGGTATAGATCATTTCATATTTCAGACCTGTTCCAGCATTCAGTATGATCATGGCTGATCTTCTGCCTCTTCTGCAAACATCTAGTATTACCCAGGAGACCAAAAATCCATCTATTACATCCATGAATTACCTGCTTAAAAATAATGTGCGTGAGCAAGAGAGGAGAGCAGGAGGTTGGCACTAAGTAATAGTGCTTTTTTAATGATGAGTTGCAGGCACAATGAGCTGAACACTTCTGTGATTCATAAAGGATTTAAAAACAAGAACAGAAGAAAGAAGGTCAGAATTGCACCTTGTGGTAATCAAGCAATTCAATGTGATCTTGGGATTCATCTTCACTTTCCCAACCACTCTCTGAGTTCCTCAATTCCCTGAGAGACCAAAGGTCTTCTAGCCCAGCTTTAACTGTAGTCAACAACGAAGTAAGCACAATCCTCTTTCCACTGTTTAAAGAATCTTTCTCTCATCCTCTACCCTATCAAGCCCCTCCAGAGCCTTGCTCATTTCAATGACAGTAACTCTCAACCTTCTAAACTCCAGGGAATGTAGACCCAATTTGTTCAGCCTCTCATCATAGGACAACTCCCTCATCCTGGGACTAATAAACTTTTGCTGCACCAACTCCAAAGTAATTAATAAGAAGAACAAAACTGCACATAATGCTCCAGGTGTGGTCTCATCAAAACCTTGTACGATTGTAACAAGGTTTCTGTATTGGTAATTTCCACAGATTCGCAATGCTCTCAGCGAAGTTATTTCTCCTCGTCTCACTCCTAAATGACCCACCCCTTGTCATGAGACTGCCCACATGTTCGAAATTCCCCAGTAAGTAGGAAATAACCATCCAGGGGAACTTTGATGAGTTGAATTTTTTTATGGCTTGAATTAAAAAATACATTTATCAATACACTGAAATCATACTGCTCTCTGAAAAAGATGTTATTGACTGTTTTACGTATGCCCGAATTGAAGGTTGTTCCAATCTTTTTTACTCAGCTTGGATGTAACATCTGCTTTCTTTTGCAGGACATGATAATTTCAGCATGAACTTGCAGATTGGTGGTGATTGTAGAGCCCAGATATGTGCAGCTATCAACAACTTTTAAATGTTGTAATTGAACCAGCCTTCACCAATTCCTCTGGCGGCTCCTTCCATACATGCACCACCCTCTGTGTGAAAACGTTGCCCATCGGGTCCCTTTTAAATCTTTCCTCTCTTACTTTAAACCTATGCCCTCTAATTTGGACTCCCCTATTCTGGGATAAAAGATCTTGGCTATCTATCACCCTATCTATGCCCCTCTTGATTTCATAAGCCTCTATAAGGTCATCCCGCAGCCTCCAAGGCACCAGGGAAAATAACCCTAGCTTATTCAGCTTCTCCCTATAGCTCAAGAACATGCCAAAGAAAGTTAATAGCAGAACAAAGCTCTGTTTGATCCCCCTACAGAGCCCTCAAATGGTTCAGTTATTGTCCTAACATAGCTGAGCTCACTCATCGTACTTGTCATGGAAAGAAGAGATCACATTGAGCATCATCAAACCAGTTTTCCTCAGCAGCTTAATTAGACTATTTCTGCTCACATGTTCAAATGCTTTGCTTAGATCTTTGAAGATAATATATAGAGGTCTCCTTTGACCACAGCGTTCTTCTAACAGCTGCTGGACTGTGAAGGTCACGTTAATTGTGGATCTTTCAGTTCTGAAACTTCACTGGGATTCAGGATAGAAGCTTTAAGCTGGGATCTGTAGTCTGACAAGGGCAATACTGAAAATACCTTTCCCACAATGCTCTGCTGGGTGACATCTATTTGTTGCAATCACTGTGGCTGCCCTAATTCTTGTGTAGGCTCACAGTCCTTGCATCATGCTTATCCTAAGGCACTGTGACCACCTCCGGCAGAGCCAATGAAGTTCACGCAGGCACAGCAGGAGTGCCAGATTCCATTGGGCCTGTCAAGCATGTCATTAACTTTAGCAGTACCTCCTGTACTGTGGGTTTGATCTCAAACTCTGCTACAGCAGACAGACTTCCTATGTCAGACTTCCTTGTTAACAGTGTTCTCCCTAGAGTGCCACTCAAGATGGATTCCACCCAGCTCTTCAACTGTTTATTACAGTTGATGATGGCCTCCACTGCCTTTGTTTTCAATGACATCATTTTTCTTTCTCTGGTAGCTTCAAAGCTCAAGTAGTCTGTCTGTTCTCAATTATCTTTTCCAGACCGTGCTATCCAAGGCAGGAAGACCAAACCCCTGCGGTCCATGCAGACTCTTGTGGTGAATTCTTTCAGAAGGTAAAGATGCTCTCACTAAGGAATTCCACTGGTAACAGTGTCAATCACACAATAGAACTGGCCTTTCAGCTCTGCGCGAGAGCACAGTGTTGGAGTATAGATGCTCAGGAGATTAATTGGCCCTGTTTGAATTGAGAAGTTGATGTAGAGAGCACAGTCCAATCCATTTGTGAGGCTTCTATCATCCAGAGTAGCAAGTCCCTTACAGAAAAACCTAAACCTTGCCTACATATCCCCTCTAAACTCTTCCCCATCGGACAAACATGTGGTGCTTTTCTTTCATTGATCTACTCTAACCAAGTAAGGTTTCTTTTAGGAAAGTGATATCAATGTACAGCCTATCAAGTTTCATAGTGATTGTATCTGTCTTGTGCATATTATTGACCTGCTGCAAGTTTTCTGTCAGCCCTGTGCACTAGTTCTTATCAGTTTGCCAACTGAAGAGTTGGCATCCTCTTCCTTGTGTTTGTTTTAATGGGTTACCTGGTGTGATACATTCTGTCTACTTGTTGATCTCCAAGCACCATTGAAGGAGCTAGACCAAACCACCACATCACCTACCCAAACCACCGCCCCACCCCAACCCACTGCCAGCCTGTGGTGGATCAGGTGTGCTACAGTTTAGGTGGGTAGCGACTGACAAGTGAAACACAATTGTCCCTCTGTAATTTATACCAATCAATTTATCACTCAATACTGCTGATCCTTGTGTTGTATTAACACTTGGATGTGAGCATGTCTACTCCCGGGCAAAACTTAGGGAAACCCTGAGCTGCCCAAACATCTGGAATCCCATTTCAGCCTCTATGGTTGAGTCCAAAGGAATGCAAAGCACTATATTCACCATTAACAGTTCCCGTTAACAGCTTTTCAGCCTCCTAGCATGATTGTTACCCACTCTCCTGTCAGTCCACTGTCCTTCTCGCTCTTTGGGCTCCATTTCCACCCATCATTTACTCCTTAGCCCCTTCCCCTATCCTATCTTCTGCATAAAAAATATTTTCCTGGCCACTATCTGTTCTGAGGAAGGGTCACTGGACCTGAAATGTTAACTCTGATTTCTTTCCTCAGATGCTGCCAGACCTACAGAGCTTTACCAGCAACCTCTGTTTTTGTTTTTGTTTGACACTGCTTCGGTTTCAGGAGTTGTCATAGTCCAGGATGTTGCCATATTTAGATATTGCTCTGCCTTTGGACTATACCTGCGATTTCTTTTGTCACTGTTGATTTTCGCAACTTTATCTCACAAGATATCCCAAAGGTAGTACAGCTATTTGCTCACAACTGGAAGCTTGCTTCTGTACTGCCAGGGACTGTCTATACATGGATGGGCCTACACTCTGTATATCTGCAAACAAACCTCCCTGAGTTCCACTGAAGCTTTAGCTTGGGACTGTAATGGACCCAGTTTCTGTGTGTGTCTCACAAAGAGGTACAGTGGAGAACTTATTGCTGGAGAAGCTTTGCACTGAGAGGAAGAGACTTACACATCTTACACAAGCTTTTTTCTTTCCATTGCCAGCAGTATAGGCTAAAAGTGAGAAACAAATTACTGCACAAAATCAGAAAGCATGGTAGCTCTCTTCATCTACATACTAGCCATATCACACTGACCTGTTGCCACCCTATTTTGTTTGAAGATAGCACCTCTGACTGTATAGCCCCTCTGGGTGGTACAACAAATTGCTAGCTTAGGCTATTTTCACAGGAATGGGGCCTAAAACCAGCAACTTATAAACTACTGGTTAAGCACAAGCTGGAATATTATGTTCAATTCTGGCATTTCAGGAAGAATGTCAGGCCCCTGGAGAGGATGCAGAGGCTCAAGAAGATCATTGATCTGGGTGTTATTGGCATCAAACCAGCTTTGGTTCAGTCAAGGAACAAACCCAATAGTAATTATGCAGGTATCTAGGGCAGCAGACTTCACTTGGCCCCAGTATACCTGGATGGAGATGCATCAGTTTGGGTTCTTGTTCCAGTGCATTGTTCAACTGAGCTCAAAACTATTCTCACAGCTCAAGATCCTTTAAGGCTGTAATATCCTTCAAGTAATATTCAGCTTCCTTCAGTTTTTTTTTAGGGTTTTCCAGTGTCTTGGTATCAGGCAGATGTTCATCACTGAGCGCAGGAGTCCTGCAATATTCACGACCCTTCATGGCCCACGTGACAAGCATGCCCCTCAAGTCTCTGACTTGGACAATGACATTGTCTAGGGTTGCCAATACCCAGATCTCTGGCTCTCCACATGGTCCTGAGTTGGTTCTTCTGGCAGAAAATCATGTTCATCACAATCAGGCCATGTTGGGTACAGTTGCTTAAGGCTAGTATGCTGTTGGTTTTGGTCTTCACCACAATATTTTTGCCAATAGTTCCACACCAGATTCCAGGTCATATCTAATCCAGGCATAAAAGTCACAAGAATGACCTTTTCATCACTGGGAGTGGAGGCAAGGTTGCCATTAAGATCAGTTTAGAACCTTTCCTTGACTTCATGGCCAGAGCCTAAATGCTAAAGGAGGCTAAATATGACAGTGAGAAATGTTGGTAACAGCTGATATATAGGCATGGGGCCATGAACTTCACATTGACACCAAAAGGGTGTTCAGGGAGCATGGCGATTATCCTGTTTCTAATGGTAAAACTAATTCTGTACTTACAGTCCGACGTTCATTTTCAGAAGAAAGTGGACCCACAAATGGCCATCCTCAGCTGCGTCTCAGCTACAGTTTCTGAAAGGCATGCTGGCCCAACATTGTTGGCCAATGAACATGATGCCATTTGCCAAATATGTTCAGAATCTTGGCTAGGAACCTTCACAGTCCTGCCACATTGCCAATCCTCCATCACCACAGTCCTTTGCTGAACATAGGCCTTCATGTGACACTGTTTAATGAGGGGTCTCCAATGCGCTATAAGACCCCACACAATCTTGACGGTTACTGGCCGAATTCAGTGGCAAAGCAAATGAAGATGACTAGGGCCACTTTCCTGCTCAAACAGTTCCCGTTAACAGCTTTTCAGCCTCCTAGCATGATTGTTACCCACTCTCCTGTCAGTCCACTGTCCTTCTCGCTCTTTGGGCTCCATTTCCACCCATCATTTACTCCTTAGCCCCTTCCCCTATCCTATCTTCTGCATAAAAAACATTTTCCTGGCCACTATCTGTTCTGAGGAAGGGTCACTGGACCTGAAATGTTAACTCTGATTTCTTTCCTCAGATGCTGCCAGACCTACAGAGCTTTACCAGCAACCTCTGTTTTTGTTTTTGTTTGACACTGCTTCGGTTTCAGGAGTTGTCATAGTCCAGGATGTTGCCATATTTAGATATTGCTCTGCCTTTGGACTTCAAACTTTCTTCTAACTTTACTGCTACTGGGGCTGCAGCCCTCTTTTTTATTTCAGATCTCTAGCATCATTATGTTTTGCGTTTGATTGTTGGGCCCCGGCTGGTTTACTGTTCAATCATTTGAATGAAAGAAGGATTTGAAGGATGGAAATAAATAGGAGTGTGCTTTGCAGTTACACACGTATGCTCTGTACACAAAGATCAGACATTATGCTTTTGTCAAGGCTCCATATCTATTTCATCATAACTGTCGATAAAACTTTAGGTTTGAATGGAAATCAGTTTTCCTGAAACATTAACTCTGTTTCTCTCTTGACACATACTACCTGATCTGCTGAGTATTTCTAGTACTTTATGTCTATATTTTACAAAATCTAGTCTTGGAGTCTGCTGGTCATACAAAGCCTGTGCTTTTGGAACATAAAATGATTTATGTTTTATAAAAACATCTAATGTTAAATGTGTGTTGTAAATCCTTGCATTTTTTTCTTATGTCATTGTTGCATTTTTACACTGTAATATTTGAAATGCAATGTGATATTTACTTGACAAATGTATGTTTTTAACAGATTCTTCTCTGAAAAATGGATAATGGAAGTGTGCCAGTTCAATAGTTAAAGGGATTTATCACAGCATTTTGCACTTTGTTAAGTCTGCAGTTGATAAATTTTAGTGAACGAATAAGCGTAATAATCAATAATAATTCAACTGCATTAAATTAGAGAATTTCACACCTTGTTATGTCTGCTATTTGGTGGTGTATTTATTGTTCAGTTCTTTTCAGGGAATGAGTAATGTTAGTAGAGATGGCTAACCACAGCCCAGCTCTAAACAAGTACTGTTTCCTCCCTTTAGTCAAATGGTCTGACTTGGAAGAAAAAAGGCAGGAGCTCAGCACACATTTGAATTATAAACATAGATTTTCTCATATGCTAGAGCAGTTGGAAAATTGAATAGGTCAAAATACAAGCATGTAAAAGACTCAGGAAAATTTGCCTTGTATCTTGATAAAAATCGTAGAGGATGCTATTTCAGGTGTTGCACCTGTACAAAATCTGAAAAGTTCAGTGAAAACCTTATTTTTCGTTTTAACTCATTTAAGTATTTCTATTCAAATATGTACCTGCTTTCCTTTTAAAAGCTAATTATGGATTTTACTTCTTTTAATGTTTCTGACAAGGCATTCCATATATACTGTCTTTCTTCAGTTTTTTCAATATTGACCTGAATTTTATATTCTGTTCATAAGTGCCCAGCAGAAGCATTTCCCCTATTTACCATGTCAATTATCTTTATCATTTTAAAATGTTTCTGTTCTCATGAAATAATCCAAATTTTCTTCCACATCCTGGAAATTAAAATCATGTTTGCTATCAATGTTATTGAGTCTCTTCTGTACCGTCTCTGTGGCCTTGACATCACTAATAAAATAAAGATCAATAATGATATTTAATGAGAAGAAGGTATAGTGGCAGAGGACTGTCTGAGTAATGCTATGCCAATATTTAAGAAAGGAATTAGAACATGCTTAGTGAACTCTAAATCAATCAGATTATTATCAATAGAAGGAAAATAAATGGGATTCTCATTAAACAGAAATGGAAAATAAACAGCAGAAACCAAAACATAACAATAAAGACTCATCATGAATTTCAAAGGGAACGTCTTGCATGGTCAATCTTACTGAATTCTTTGAAGAAGTTTTGAACAGCTGATAATGTGTTAGGTGGTACACACAACTGAGTTGTTAAATGAAAACTTTGCATGTGTTTTTATCTATAAGATAGATGTAGCCCAGGCCTATGGTGATGGGTAAGAAACCTCGCTCACCAAAAGTGTTTAAAATTGATGAGGAGGAGTTATTGGAGAGACTGTTGGTATTTAAGTTGATGAGGCAACAGGGCCAGATGAGATGTATCATAAGATTTGAAGGAAGTGAGAGTGGAAACTGCCGAGGCGCTGGTAATAACATTTCAGTCGTCCCTAGATTCAGTGGTGGAGAACTGGAGAATTCA
Source organism: Ginglymostoma cirratum (assembly GCA_024137785.1). Lineage (NCBI taxonomy): Eukaryota > Metazoa > Chordata > Chondrichthyes > Orectolobiformes > Ginglymostomatidae > Ginglymostoma > Ginglymostoma cirratum. Next base: position 6,526,650 of record JAHRHZ010000073.1, on the reverse strand, counting down.
AACGGTGGTCTTGTTCGAAAAAGGTTGTAAAGAGAGGCCCAGCAATTATAAACCAGCTAATTTAACTTTGGTGATGGAGAAACTTCTAGAAACAATTATTCAGAATAATGTTTATAGTTAAATGGAAAAATATGCATCAGCTCAGAAGAGTTTGGATTTGTTCAGTGAAAATCGTGTCCAACTAACTTGCTCGAGCTTTTTGAAGGGGTAACAGAAGGTTGGTGAGAGCAAGGCTATTGATGTGATGTATATGAACTTCAAAAAGGCCGTTAATACGGTACAATGTAACAAACCTGTGAGGAAAGTGACAGGTCATAGTAGAAAAGAGACAGTAGCACCATGGACGCAAAATTAATAGAGGGATGGGAGACAAACAGTATTGGTTAATGGATATTTTTCAGGCTGGAGGAATGCTCCCAAAGTATCAGTATTAGGACCCTTGTTTTTCCTGATACATAAATGACCTAAATCATGATGTACATGGTTAATTTCAAAGTTTGCAGATGACACAAAACTTGGAAGATTTGTAAACTGTCAGAACAGTGTAAGAAGTCAACAGACATTGACAAGTTGGTGGAATGGGCAGATAGGTGGCAGATGAAGTTCTATGTGGAGAAGTGTGAGATGACACACTTCTGTTGTAAAGAACATGGAGAGACAGTACAAAATAAGTAGTACTGTTCCAACTTTTGTGCCAATGTCTTTTGATGTTATGGTCCAATAGGTTTACGAGAACAGTTTCAAGGATGAGAAACTTCAAATATGCGAATAGATTGGAGAGGTTGGGACTGTTTTGCTTAGAGAGCAGAAGGTTGAGGAGAGATTTGATAGAAAAATTTCAATATCTTGAGTGGCCTGGACAGAATAGATAAGGAGCAACTGTTCACACTCATAAAAGGATCAAGAATCAGAGAGAATAGCTTTAAGCAGTTTTACAAAAGAAGGGAATGTGGGTGTGAAAAATTGAGGCTGAGAGTAGCCTGGGTTTGGAATGCACTCCCTGAAGTATAATGGAGGCAGGTTCAATTGAGGCATTTGAGGTGGCAATGAATGATTATTTACATGGAAACAATATTCAGGGTTACAGAAAAAGGCAGGAGCTGGTTGCAAAGTCAAAATGTTTAGGGAGCTAGTACAGGTTCAATGGGCTGAATGGCATCCATATTTGTGAAAGAGAATGGAATTTTATTACTTACTATTACCTACCTGAAAAAAGTAATAAAACTTGATGATACATACACAAACAAACACAGATTACAAAGGAATGGTGGAGGTGTAGAGAGCTGACTAGTCCAGGTTAAGGCAACTTCAATTTTCAGGTTTTTAATGAGTTTTTGAAATGCAAGAGTGAAACATGAGTCCTTGTCCTGTTTCTGGAACCAGTTGGAGCAGACAAGGCTGATGGACTAGACGTAACATCGAGATTTCCAAAAGGACTTTAATCAGGTATTGTAAAATAAACTAATGAGGAAGATCAAAGCTTGCAGAAACATGAGTAAAAACCAGATGCATAACTGGCTGGCTGAAAGACAAAGAACAAAGAGCGCAGGAAAAGGGTAGCTTTTCAACATGATGGAAGGTGACAAGTGGGATCTCACAAGGATTGGTGCTGTGGCCACTCTTGTTCAAAATCTATACAAGTAAATTGGACTTTAGAATCCAAAACGTAATGGGCTGGATTAAATGCATCCCATTGCAATGAGTAACACTGGGCTAACTTAATCAAGGGAGACGCTCTATGCAAGTATCTCAGTGAAAGTAAAACCTTTCCCAATGAGATTGGAAGATGGAAAGAACATAAAATGGCCCACTTATCCACCGAATAGAATTTGTTAATATTACAAAAAAGTTTGATTGAATAGGTACAGTTATTATGGGTGGAACTTACTTAAACCATTGACTTGGGAACCATGGAAGCTAGGCCCACTTAATCATGGGAGAGATGTCACACCAGCATCAAAACCATTCCCCTACCCCATGATTAAGTTGGAGGATTCCTGGCAGTCAGTTCATGATTCAGGAACCCATTGTTCCTGAGCCAGTTTGTTGCTGACTCAGAGATTAACCAAGGGTTTCAGAGCTTTCTATCATGTTTGCCAGCAGCTTCCCAAGAAGAATCCATCATTTGCAGGCACTCTATTCCTAGGCTGGCAATTCTACATCAAGTAAGTAACATCCTGAATCCTCTAAGTCTGTCGACTATCTATAGAGCACAAGTCAGAAGTGTAGTGGAATTCTGTGCACTAGCCTGGATAAATGCAGCTCCATCAACAGTCAAGAAGCCTCCACTGCCTTAAACAAGTACTTGCCTCACCGCCAATGCACTGTAGCAGTCTCTTTCACAACTTTGACCTCTTCCACTTAGAAGTTCAAGGATGCACAGGAATGTTACAATCTGCAAGTTCCCCTCAAGCCATGTAGCAACCTAATGAGAAACCATATCGCCATTCCATCAATGTCGCTGGTCCAAAACTTTGGATTTCCTTTCCTGATAACACTGTGGATGTAACTACTCTACATTAACTGTAGTATTTTAAGAAGACAGCTCACCACAATGTTCTCATGAGCATTTAGGGATGGGCAATAAATGTTGGTCTATCCAAAGTCGCACATATGAATTAAAAAAATAAAGGATTTGGCATTAGGAGGGTGACTGTTGAAAGCTACAGCTTTTCTTTACTCATGACTCCTTACTTACTCTCTTCCTCAACTCCCAATCATGGTCCCCATCCCCCACACTTTTACCTTTGACCCATGTTCCCTTGGTGATCATGCATTCCTGGCAAGTGTGGTGTTCAATATTTTAATGGATTGGTGTTTTATTATATTGGTCTAGTGATCGATTTCTGTTCACTGTACTTAATTGACTAAATCTTGGTGTAGCCTTTATGAGCATAATTAAACAAAAAGTTCCAGAAAGATCTATGGAGCCAATGTTTTGAACCTTTGGGGAGAAGGCAGTTCAGAGGAGTTTCACTAGGATGATCCCTGGTATGGAGGGATAGTCTTATGAGATAAGGTTAAACAGGTTGGAACTCTACTCACTGGAATTTAGAAGAATGAAAGGTGATCTCATTGAAACATATAGGATTCTGAAGGGGTTTGACAGGGTAAATGCTGAGGGGTATTTCCCCTCGTGGGAGAGTCCAGAAGATATGATCTTAGAATTAAGGGATACCAATTTAAAACTGAGATGAGGAGGAATTTCTTCTCTCAGAGGGTTGTGAGTCTTTGGAACTCCTTGTCAGAGAGGGCTGTAAGGGCACAGTCCTTGTATATGTTTAAAGTTGAGGAAGGTAGATTCTTGATCAGTAGGGGAATCAAGGATTAATGGAGAAAATGCAGGAAGGTGAACATAAAGAGGGTCGGATCAGTTGTGATCCTGTTGAATGGCGGAGCAGACTGGAGGGGTAGAACGGCATACTCCCGTTCCTATTTGTTATGGTCTTATGATCTGATGGCCTGCTATCAATCATCAGGAGTTTGGCAGACAGCTGGGTGGCAAATGCTATTCAGGGTCAGCTAATCAACTCTTCTGTAGTTCCAGCTTAGTTTTCTAGGTGAAAGAATCAGACAGAGAAGTTCAGTGTGAACAAAAATGGCAGATGGTCTCTTCTACATCCTTTTGATTTGAACACTTCTTAGCACCAGCTGATGCTACAATGGGAAAATCATGAGTATTGTAACAGTTGCTGTAATAATTGATCTCTAAGTTTTTCATTTGCTCCGTTATGCCCATTAGCTGTCTTTCTGTATCATTAATGGGCTTGCTGCCTCATTTTGGGTGCTTCACTATAAACCATCTCAGAGTCTTTGAAGCAGTCACCTTTCTGTAAGTTTTCCAGGGGTTTTGCTGCATAATTTGTGTTGTGGATTACACAAGTATAAGTAGTTTTGAGCACGTACTGTGTGGGTCCTCGTAGTTATTGCAAAATCTCATTGCTTTAGGCGAGATTACTGTACTCTGTGTGATCCCTGCCATATCATTTTTATTCTGGGGTGTTTTTGTACTGAACTGTTTTGTGGCTAAATCCGAGCCCCTTTAAAAACATTGGAAATAAGTGTGCTTTCTTCATTTTGTTATTAAAGAAGTAAAAACAGAAGTCAGTATGTTCAGTAAAGTGGGGAGTCTCAATGCAAGAAACACTGAGAATGCTGGAGAAACGCAATAGGTGTGTCAGTATCTGTGGAGTGAAATATAGAGTTAAAATCTTGATTGCGGTATAACTTTTCAGAACTTTTATTTTGCATTTTATCTCACTGCAAGGTCTGATTTGTAGCTCATTAATCTGCTGATATAGTAAACACTACTTTTCAGTCTTCGTGGTAAACTACACTGCTAATGTCCTTTGTCTGCTTGTCACATGGTCATTGTCTGTTCATTTAATTAACAGTAGAGACCGAGATTTCATGTTATGGTGTGTAACAAAAATATCCCCTTCACAATCAGCAGCATATCCATACATTGGGTCATGAGGACATAAGAAGGATTGGCTATTTAGCCCCTTAAGTCTGCACTGTTATTCATCAAGTCTATTGGCGATCTGTCCCAGGCCTCGCCTCTTCTATTTTACCAGCTTAGTAGAACTCCTTGATATTAAAAAAAACTATCTACCTTATCTTTAAGCATTTTTAGTGACCTAGCTTCCACAACTCTCCGAGTTCAAGAATTCCCAAAAGTCACGACCATCTTGGGGAAGAAATTCCTTCATTTCTCAACTTAAGTAAGTGTCCCTATTATACTGTAATTACATCCTAGGGTTCAAGATTTCTCCCCCCCCCCCCCCCCCCACATCTGGAAACATATTCTCCACACTGAGTCTGTTGAGCCTCTCAGAATCTTCTGTGCTTAAATAGGATCATGTCTCATTCTTTTAAACTGTAATGAATAAAGACCTAACCTGTTTAGCTATTCTTGATAAGTCAACGCCTTCATCCCAGAAAACAGCTTAGTGAATTTCCATTGAACAGCCTACAATGTTAATAGAGATCACAAGGCGTGGGGCTGGATGAACACAGCAGGTCAAGCAGCATTATAGGAGCAGGAAAACTTGACGTTTTGGGCCTAGACCCTTTATCAGAAATGGGGGAGGGGAAGAGGGTTCTGAAATAAATAGGGAGAGAGGGGGAGGCGGATAGAGGATGGATAGAGGAGAGGATAGGTGGAGAGGAGGCAGACAAGTTGAAGAGGCGGGGATGGAGCCTGTAAAGGTGAGTGTAGGTGGAGGGGTAGGGAGGAGATAGGTCAGTCCAGGGAGGATGGACAGGTCAAGGGGGCGGGATGATGTTAGTAGATAGGAGATGGGGGTGGGGCTTGAGGTGGGAAAACAGGTTAGGGAGGTGGAGATGAGCTAGGCTGGTTTTGGGATGCGGTTGGGGGAGGGGAGATTTTGAAGCTTGTGAAATCCACATTGATACCATTGGGCTGCAGGGTTCCCAGGCTGAATATGATTTGCTGTTCCTGCAGCCTTCGGGTGGCATCACTGTGGCATTGCAGGAGGCCCAGGATGGACATGTCGTCTGAGGAATGGGAGGGGAGTTGAAATGGTTCGCGACTGGGAGGTGCAGTTGTTTGTTGCGAACTGAGCGCAGGTGTTCTGCAAAGCGGTCCCCAAGCCTCCGCTTGGTTTTCCTGATGTACAGGAAGCCACAACGGGTACAGCAGATGCAGTATACCACATTGGCAGATGTGCAGGTGAACATCTGCCTGATGTGGAAAGTCTTCTTGGGGCCTGGGATTGGGGTGAGGGAGGAGGTGTGGGGGCAGGTGTAGCACTTCCTGCGGTTGCAGGGAAAAGTGCCGGGTGTGGTGGGGCTGGAGGGGAGTGTGGAGCGGACAAGGGAGTCGCGGAGGGAGTGGTCCCTCCGGAAGGCAGATAAGGGTGGGGAGGGAAAATGTCCTTGGGAGGTGGGGTCTGATTGCAGATGGCGGAAGTGTCGGAGGATGATGCGTTGGATCTGGAGGTTGGTGGGGTGGTATGTGAGGACGAGGGGGATTCCTTTTTGGTTATTGTTGCGGGGACGGGGCGTGAGGGATGTGTTACGGGAAATGCGGGAGACACGGTCGAGGGCGTTCTCGACCACTGTGGGGGGGAAGTTGCGGTCCTTGAAGAATGAGGACATCTGAGATGTACGGGAGTGGAATGTCTCATCCTGGGAGCAGATGCGGCGGAGGCGAAGGAATTGGGAATAGGGGATGGCATTTTTGCAGGAAGGTGGGCGGGAGGAGGTGTATTCCAGGTAGCTGTGGGAGTCAGTGGGCTTGAAATGGACATCGATTTCTCGGTGGTTACCCGAGATAGAGACAGAGAGGTCCAGGAAGGAGAGAGGAGTGTTGGAGATGGTCCAGGAGAAGTTCAGGATGGGGTGGAAGGTGTTGGTGAAGTGGATGAACTGTTCGAGCTCCTCGTGGGAGCACGAGGTGGCGCCGATCCAGTCATCAATGTAACGGAGGAAGAGGTGGGGTTGAGGGCCAGTGTAGGTACGGAAGAGGGATTGTTCCACGTAACCTACAAAGAGGCAGGCATAGCTTGGGCCCATGCGGGTACCCATGGCCACCCCCCTTGTCTGTAGGAAGTGGGCTACAATGTTAATATATGCTTTCTTCTTATATGGGGACTGAAACCATACCCAATACTCCACGTGCAGCCCCGCCAACACCATATAAAGTTATAAGAAGACTTCCTTGCTTTTAAACTCAAATGCCCTTTGAAAAACAGATCAAAATTCTTAAATTCAAGCTGCACTTGTCTGCTAACTTTTTGTGCTACATGCACAAGTACACCCAAATCCCTCTGTGCTGCATATTTTTGGAGTCTGTCTGCATTCAAATTATAGTTTGCCTTTTGATATATTGTTGCATCCAGACTGTCAATCCCTGGGATAATTTTATCATTTTCAATGAGATTATTTGCCATTTTTCTAAACTCCAATGAAAACAGGCCCAGTTACCTCAATCTCTTCTCATGTGAAGAAACCTACCAACCCAGAAATTAGTCTGATTAACCTCTGCTGCACTCCGTCAACGCAAAGTACATCTTTTCTTTTGTCAGGAGACCAAACCTGCGCACAATACTCCAATTGTGGTCTCACCAAGACTCTGTAGAGCTGTGGGAGGATCTCCTTGCTTCTGTACTCAAGTCATCTTGCAATGAAGGCCAAAAAAGCACTTTCTTTCTAAATTGCTTGCTGCATGTGAATGTCTGCTTTCATTGGCCAGTATACAGGGCACCCAGGTCCCTATGTGCATCAACATTCCTCAGACTACCACTATTTTAGCAATACTCAGCCATTCTGTTTTTCCTACAGAAATGGTCAACATCAAATTTATCCATGTTATTATTGCACCTGCCATGCATTTGTGTAAATTACCTGGAAGCATCTTTACCTCCTCCTCCCCAACTCAAAATCCCACCTCATTTTGTTTTGTCAGCAAACTTGAATTATTACATTTACTTCCTGCATCCAAGAAGTTGCTGAGCAATGTAAGTAGCTGGGGCCCGAGTAGTCAACCCAACTGTCATCACATTCCACTCCAAAAATAAAACTTCTTCATTTGTACTTTCCATTTCTTGTCTGTTAACCACTTCTCAATCCTCGGTCATATATTACCGTAACTCCTATGAGCTTTGACTCTGCATACCCATCTGTTAAATAGATTTTTATCAAAATCTTGCTTAAAATGCAAATACTCCAAATCCTCTGGCTGTCCCTTATCTAAAGAATAAAAAGATAAAGTCGATTTAGCCACAGAGAACCATAGGGCTTCTCACTCATTAAAGAAAGTTGAGCAGCGGTATGTTTAACCCAAGGGTCACCCTTTCTCGGATAAGGGATGTGATTGGGCAGACAGGGCCTTCATGGGAACCTCACCTATGTGCCTCAGCCAATCTTTCCCTCATCTACTTGACTAGTTATGAGTCAAAAAGCTTCAGTAAGTTTGTCAAACACAATTTCCCTTTTATAAATCCATCTTGGCCTAGTATAAACCCACCAGTACTTTCTAAGTATCTTGTTTTCACATCTTAGAGTCATAGAGCTGTACAGCTCGGAAACAGATCCTTTGGTCCAACTTGTCCATGCCAACCAGATATCCTAAATTAATGTAATCCCATTTGCCAGCATTTCACCCATATCTCTCTCAACCCTTCCTATTCATATGCCCATCCAGATGCCTTTTAAATGTTGTCATTGAACCAGCCTCTCCCACTTCTGTGGCAGTTCATTTCTTTCACGCACCAACCTCTGTGTGAAGAGGTTCTCCCTTAGGTCCCTTTTAAATCTTTCCCCTCTCATCACATCCTTTTAAGATAGAGCCCATCATTTTCCCTACTATCGATGTTAGACCATCTGGTCTATAATTAACAATTTTTCTCTGCACTTATTTAAATACTGGGGTTACATTTACCATCCTCAAATCTGCTGGAACTGTTCAAGATTCTACAGATTTTTTTCAAGCTAACAACCAATGCATCTACTTTTCCGTGGCCATCACCATTTGTGCAATGGGATATAGATTTTACGCCCTAGAAATGTATCAGCTTTCAGTTCTATGAATTTCTCCAGAACTTTTTTCTTGCTAATGATAACCTTCTTCAATTCCTCCTTCCAAAGGACCCGTGCTCCCCTTGCATTTCTGTGAAGTTATTTGTGTCTTCTTCTGTGAAGACAGACAAAAGTAGTTGTTATATTGCTTCACTATTTCCTTGTTCTGCGTTATCAATTCTCAAGACTGTAAGGGGCCTATGTATTGTTTTCACTAAATAAAACACTGAACGAACTGTGGATGATGTAAATCAGAAACAAAAACAAAAATTGCTGGAAAAGATCAGCAGGCCTGGCAGCATCTGTGGAAAGAAATCAGAGTTAACTTTTCAGGTCGCGTGACCCTTCCTCAGAATTGGTTCTCAGGAAGGGTCACTGGGCCTGAAATCTTAATTTCTCTACTGATGCATTTGTTTTTAAATATTTATTAAAGATCTTATCATCTACTTTTAATGTTACTTGAAAGTTATTCATATACCTTATTTTGCCTCTTAATCAATGTCTTGGTCCTCCTTTGCTGAATTCTTCCAGTCCACAACTTTGTTACTTTTGCTAACAACTTTATGTGACTCCTCTTTGGATTTAATGCTATCCTTAGTTTTTTGCTTGGTATCCATGGATGGGTCACTTTTCTGCTTGGCACTTGTCCCTTAATATTAACCATTGATTGTCCACTTCCGGGCGTGTTGGCAGCAGCTGGAGCAGTTCCTTCCTGGTGTGTTGGCAGGGGCTGGAACAGTTCCTTCCTGAGGGGTCGGCAGCGATGGCTTCCTTTGCTGAAATGGTGGTCCCGGGAGGCACTGGCTGCTTCAGCGTAGTGGGCCCAGCGTCGAGTTTGAGTCCAGTTCGGGATCTGGCAGCTTCAACAGTGGCTGCATTACCAAGATCAGCCCAGCGTGGACCCATGGCGGTGGAGGTAAGGTGGCACCAAAGAATAGTTCCAGCGGTGGCGGTGCGGCTCGAGGGCATGGCTCAGCCCAGTACCTGTTGGAAGCAGTGGCATTCCAGCTGCGGCAGCATGCAGGGACTTGGGGCACCTGCATGTTCACACACTGAGGGATGGACTTTGTGGCTTAGTTTTACTGGTGGTGAGGACTCATGGCGGAGGCTGGATAGTGATCTGGATGTTTCCTTTTCTTTTGCTTTTTTTAAGATTTCTGCTTCTATTGTTAATCCTGTCTTTTGTATGCTAAGACGGCACCTGAGGTTGGTTACTTTGTACACTTTTCACTGTGCTCCCATAGTCCTGTACTCAAGTACATGTGTGAATAAAATTTAAGAAATCATACATTTTTCATGAAGTTATGTAATGTATCACAGCCAACCCACATTTGTAGTTTCCTTTGCTTAGATTTAGGACCCTAGTCTTATAGTAGATTACTTCAATTTCTACATTGTTATGGCTACTTGTTCCAAAAATAAATCTTGTACACAGTCCAAAAATTCATCTACTACAGTATTATTACTGCTGTTGTTTGCACAACCTGTATATAGATTTAATCACCCATGATTGCTGCAGCATCATACGACATGAATCTCTAATTTCTTGTTTATTGCCATCTCCTACCTTATCACTGCTGCTTGGAGGCCAACTGACAACTCGCAGTGATGTTGTCTGCACCTTGTTGCTTAGCTCTACCCAAGCTGCATCCGTATCTAGATTTTCGTGCTAATATCCTTTCCAAATACTGCATTGTTTTCATCTTTCACTAAGTGCGTCAGCTCACTTCCTTTTCTGTTTTGCCCGTCTTTGCTAAAGATTGACCACTCTTGGATGTCCATTTCCAGGCCTTGGGCACCCCTAGGCCATGTCTCTGTAATCACAATTATATCATTTCTAATTACAAATATTGCACTGCTAATTCATCAACCTTATTACAAATGCTCCATTTATAATAATATTATCTATAATATCTACAAACTTGTCTTTTTAACATTTTTAAATTTTCTTGTACTGTAACCCTCTTTGCTGCTAAGCGCTTGTTTCTTTTGCTTTCCACCCTGCATTTCCAATTTTGCTTCCCTCACTCGGTTCCCTGCTCAGGTTTCCATTCCCCTGCCGTTCTAGTTTAAACAGATTTCATGGTTTGCTACAATGGGATTTGTATCTTTGTCCTCAGGTGATTACCTTGGGCCTCTGGATAACTAGTCCAGTGACATTCCCACTGTACCACCAGTTTTCACTTGACTGAGCTATGGTTTACTTTTGCTTGTGTGCACCAGTCAGTCAGTTGGATCCTTACTTTGATGAATCTTCTAGGAAAGTGGTTATATTAATTTGATTAAATCAAAAAATATTTTGGCCGAAAACCTATTGTTGCCTGCAGCAATGTGATGCCTATTTGAAACACATTCAACTGTTAACAGTTTCAGTTTCAGATGCTTTCAGATCTGAAAATGTAGCATTACTTCATTTATTGCTCTTGCAACATCAATACACAGGTGATCTCAATCTTTACAACTCTAATTTGCAACTATAACCTCCATTATATGAAAACATTATTGCTACAATGGAATGCTTGTTGACTGCTCCATTCCAGCTATTAAGAGACCTCAAGGCACATCAAAATGAACATCAGTAAAGCAAAAGGTCATATTTCAAGACCAAATTCAGATGGAATAAATAGTTAAACATTCAGTTTTTATAACCTCATGCCCCGTTATGATTTTAGAGCACAGGTTTCATTTGGTGGTGCACATTGTGGAAAAAGATAGAGCAGTTCACAATCTGCATCTGGAGTGCAATGCCGGATGAATCATTTGAGGTGAAGAACAGCCTGATATCTGTCACTTTCAGGAGCTCCGTGTTACTTCAAAATAACAAAGTACTTCAAAGAAAGTTGTCACTTCTGATGTGGTAGCAATGATTGGAATTCAGATAGCCTGAACATCACATGAGGCCAAAGACTGAGATGGCCTATTGCACAATGACATTGGGGATAGCGCAGAAAGCTATGACGAATTTTTCTTCTGCTTCTTTCCATCTCATCGAAAAAGGTGATCTTAGAATTACAGAGTCATAGAGTCACACTGCATGGAAACAGACCCTTCTGTCCAATCGGTCCATGCTGATCATAATCCCAAACTAAACTAGTCGCACCAGCCTACACTTGACTCATATCCCTCTAAACCTTTCTTATTCATGTACTTATTCGGATGTATTTTTCTAAATATTGTAACTGTATCCGCATATATCATGTTCTCTGGAGGCTCACTCCACAAATGTGCCACTCTGTGTCTAAAAAAAGTTGCCCCTTATGTCCTTTTTAAATCTTTCTCATCCCACCTTATATATATATGTCCATAGTCTTGAAATCCCCACCATAGGGAAAGACATCTGCCATTCACCTTATCTGTATTCCTCATGATTTCAAACACCTCTACAAGGTCACTCCTCAACCTCCTCTGCTCCAGTGAAAAAAGTGCCAATCTCTTCCTATAACTCAAACCTTCTATTCTTCACTGAATTTGGTACCCTGATCTCCTAACAGGTTGACCTGTTGCATTTCTTGCAGCAGTACAGGTGTTCTGGATTCTCAGAGAATAAACAAAAACATTACTCTATTGGAAAAGTACAATGGCATACATAACAATGTGGCTAACACCATTGACCATGTGAATAATTAGAGAATAAAATCTCTTTCTGCTCATGCTCATATGGAAGGTGGAACAGGCTCGAAAGGCTAGCTGTCCTACTCCTGCTTCTGTTTTAAGGGTTCTATGACAATGATTACAGCATTTTTAGATTGATCATTTGTAGCTACATGACATAAATAGTACCCTGCTCGGAAGAAGTTAATGACTTCATGAAAACAGAAAAAAAGAGAGTCACATGGAACTGAATAAACTCTGAGAAATGCCTTAGCAAGCTGCCTGTCATGTGTCCAATGTAGCAATGAACTGCTGACTGACTGAAGTGACTAATGTCACCACAAAACACATGGAAGCACCCAGACACATAAAAGCTAAATAGTTTTGTCATAGCCACAGATAAGGTAGTGTTCCTGATAGAAAGCAGCTGCAAGGCTGGTTCAAATCATTAGCTTATCTCTGTCATGGTATCAGGTCAAAATTGCAGTGATTTTCAAACACTGCAAGTCGTTCCATAGTTCAGATTCAATGACAGGGATACCATGGTCTAATATGGATTGCATGAATGACGTTGTTCACTGCCGGCTTCCATCTTTATCCCTTTCACGTTTTTATCCCTTGCCTCTTCATAGTGCAGGAACAATTGCATTCTCAGGAGGAAATCCATTACTTTATCGTACAGATGCTCCCTTTAAATTCTCAGCAAGGTTCACACAGTATTCAGAAATTGCAGCATCAAAATTATTGGAAATGATTGTCAATCAGAGACATATTTCTGTCTGAAATCTTCCCAATCTTTACCAGCCCGGGAGGTAGCAAGCATTGAGCTTAATGAAGGGCAAGGACCTGGCATAACCACCTGGTGAAAAACAAAATTGGCTAGTGCGTGAAACTAATTGATGTATTAATGTTGCCTATTTTGTACTCCTGTCAGAGACTAATTTTACCTCCACTGCATTTAAAGCACGTTAAAGGCAAACTTACATCGGGAAATAAATTATCCCAGACTCTGAAATGAGTAGTAAAAGTTGAAGTGTCAGAACAAGGGCATGCAGTCAAAGCACACTGTAAATACGGCAAGAAATATAAAACCTTTTGTGACGAAGACTTGCATCTGTGGAAATTCCTTACTCCCAGTCAATGAGGAGTGAAGAAGAAAGGAGCAAAACCAAAGACAGTCCCAAATAATGCTGACATGGATCTTGCAAAAATATTTTATGGGATAAAGACTAAATTTCAACACAGTCCAAAGTCAGGTGTGAGGACTGCAATGCATAATTTTGTCTGCTGCTTTGAATATAAGTATAATGCAAACTTTATTTTGCATGCTATCTTCAATAATTAGAGCAAAAAATTAATCATGAGAGGCTAAAACAAGGTAAAGCTAGCCTACCCTAATTAAAACCAGTACGAACCACTGAAGAGGCTGTGATATATACTGTTTCATATTGATTTGGATCTGACAAAGACAGAAGAATGGCACAGTGTGATAGCCTCCAAATTTTTCAAATATACCTCTGGAGGTCTTAGAGCATGTAGTGGGAAGGGGGAGAAGTGTTATCTGTTGAAAGATCAGAAGGCTCTCTCAACAAACCTTGCAAAAGAAATGGGAACAGATAGCCTTGGTAGTGAATGCCAGGAGTCAAGGAGCTGAATTTCAGCAACTTCACATGAGTGGTCAATGTCAGTGAACATACACCTTAAACAGCCTCACAAACTGCTGCAGGTACATCACTACCTACCGGCAATCACCTCACCCTCACACATAGAACACTGCTGTAAGCCTCACATCTCACAACTTGACAGTTGCTATGAAGCTCTTGGGAAGAAACAGTAAGATGTGCAATCACATTAGGAATTAGAGCTGCATGTGCTGTGAAAACATGAATCCTCTTTACTTCTCTTCCAACTAGACCCCCACTGTTAGTTTATCTATATATGGTACCTCAAGTGAACACAATGCATGAAGCAATTTTCAATACACTACAGCTACATCTGCCAAACAGTTTACACAATACTTACTGACAATCCTGCATTTCTCTTAAAGGAAAAGTTGATAGTCTGAGGCAATCCTACCCCAGGTACTCTAGTGGGGCCAGGCACACCTGCACGTTCATTCCTATGGAGGAGATATAGACATTTCTGGCTATCATCAGAGCAGCCATTACTGGGACCATGGCTAATGATTGGATTATAACTTTAAAAGATGATGTCACACTCATAGATAAACTTTGTTCAATAGCCCACTTAATCCTCATCCTGCAATCTCTTTGGATTTACCAGCTGCAAATAACACGCACCTCTTGATTACCACTTTCTCAGCTCATCACAGCACACCTTGCACCTTTTCTCTTTCTGCTACTCAGGAATTGTAATCAGTCCAGGCAGTGGTGGAAGGGGAAGATGTAGAAGACCAAGGTGACAGTGCTGAAAACGAAACACCCATCACTTGTTCTCACATATACACAGTCAACAGTTCAGCTACTGACTGTACTTTAGAGGATAGCTTGGAGATGGGATCTAGGTGTGGTGAGAGACTGGGCATGTGTGTTCAGTAGCCAAGACAGTGGGAATGATGCTGTAGGTGCCAGTTCACCATGGAGCAATCCAATTCAAGAATTTTGATGCAGAGAACTTAGATGAGCACACAGCAGGCTACAGAATAAGGATGCACAATACTGTGCTTGGTGCATTGACGTGCATCAATGTAATTAGCCCTTATCCAATAGTCAACCTATGGCTTCTCAGAGTGGCTAAAATTCAAGTGGTACTGCAGACCTCCATAGAATACATCTATCAACTCTGTTGAGAATAGGTGGTATTGAAACAAACAAGGTTCCTACAGAGCTTCCTATATTCTTTATTCATTCACAGGACAAGGGCATTGCTGACCAGGTAGCATTTATTGCCCATCCCTAATTGCCCAGAGGGCAGTTCAGAGTCAACCATGTTGCCGTGGGCCTGGAGTCACATGTAGGCCAGACCAGGTAAGGATGGCAGTTTCCTTCCCTAAAGGACATGAGTGAATCAGGTGGGTTTTTCCTGACAATTGATTCATGGTCAGTGTTAGATTGTTAATTTCAGGTATTTATTGAATTCAAATTCCAACATCTGCCATTGCAGGATTTGAACCCATGTCCCCAGAACATTACCTGAGTCTCTGGATTAACAGTCCAGCGATAATAACACTAGGCCATTGCCTACCTGACAGGTTATGTGTAGATAGGCTCTGTTACCTAGTTGTGGGAAATTTTAGGACCTGAGGGTATAATCTCAGAGTGAGGGATCAACCATTTAAGGTGGAGAACAGGACGAATTTCTTCTCTCAGAGTGTAGTGAATCAGTGGAATTCTTTACTACACAGGGCTGTCAAGGTTGGGTCATTAAGCAGTAAACATATTCAAGGCTGAGATAGGCAGATTTGTAATCAGTAAGAAAAGTCAAGGGTTATAGGGAAAAGGCAGGAAAGTGGAGTTGGGATTATCAAATCAGCCCTGATCTCTTTGATTGATGGAATAAAGTCAATGGACCAAATGGCTTATATCTGCTCCCCTGTTTTATGGTCAATGGCCTACTAGGATAAGCTCTTAAGGTCATACAGTACACCTCCCTGATGTTGAGGGATTGGAATCACAATGCACTATGGTACTTCTCAGCATTGACATACTGAACCTTAAAAATGATGTGCATCAGGGTGATACAGCAACCTGTATCATGTGAAAAACTATAATCCTTATGATACCATGTGCTCAAACAAAATGAAACCTATTCAGTTCTTGTAGAATACAAGTGCTTTGTGAAGAATCTTTGAAGTGAAGGTTAAGTCCTTCAACATGTCTTGCATCCCTCCCTACAGATGTCAGCAATGTTAAACTACTTTGGAAACCGTAGAACATTTCTATGATCACAGCTACAATCAGAAGAAGTCAATCAGCAGCTAACCTGAAAGCAGTTGATGATGTCTTCAAATAGCACTGATTGATAGAGATGAGGCTGGAGAAAGGGTATGTGAGTCCTTATTGCAGCTTTACGTGTATTTAGCTGAATGAGGCTAAGAGACAATGAGAGTTGGAGCATTTAATTCCAAAATGGCAGTATTGGTGTCAAATCAGCATTTCATGCTTTTTTTTAACATTACAATCTGCTTAAATATGCATATTTTTGATGGACAGTCCCTGCAAACATCATTAATTTCCTCACCAGTGGTTAATATCAGAAATGTACTCACAAAGCATTGATGCCAACCTCATTTTGAAAGGAAAACAACTTTCATGGCACTGAGATGTCGCGTGCAGTGGCGCTGTATTTATTGGCCCAGATGCCTTCATGGGGCTTGCCTATTATTATTGCCCTTTCCAATTCAAGTTCACCACTCACTGTGATAAATGAGAGCGCAGCAGGCCTTGGGGTACTGCTCTAGATATTTCAGTGAGCCAGTGCTGCAGTATTGGTCCCTATGAGGAACATTTTAATTTGCATTCAATCTGATTACAATATGGAATACATTTTGAGCCAACTAATCATTATTGTCATCTCAAAATTGCAAGCAACTTCATTCACTTTAATCTCCAGCTTTTGTATCAAGCTTTTGTCTTATCGATGTCATTAGTTACAGAAAAGCTATGTTATTGTTTTTCTGGATGCAGCAGGTGTAAGATGTTCTCAGGAAATAAAATATAAAAAAAAAGGAGCTATTATGCTGTGAAGCATTCCCTATTAGACTGCAGTAATCCCAACCATCTAAAGGAAGAGACAAATTTCATAAATTTCATTTTTATTGGATGATTTATTAGCTTATCACGCCGATTCATTAATTTCCTGGAACAGTGGTAGAACAAAGGTTTAGACCTGTAATTTCCTCTTGCCAAACTCCCACTGCTTGCGGGTAGGCATAATAAGGGACAGACCCAGAAGAACAGGCAACTCTTGTAGATCTCAGCAGCTGATTATACTGTGACACTGGCAGAGGTCTGAGAGAGCAGGTTACTTGAACTTTGCTTCAATAGAATTAAGTATGTGTCATACTTGAAATAAAGGGTGAAGCCAACATTTCTCTTAAAATATTTTTGCCTCAAACACTGTTTCTCACTACTGAAAATATTTCTATATCATTTCATCATTTGCAGAAGGTACCAGAAGTATGTCACTCCCAGGAGACAGAATCGAAAGGTATGCATTTTAAAAGGCTATATTTCACTTTTACCTTTGTGCTTGCATATCATTTCTAAATTTGTTCTTGACATAAATGCTGATACTTCTTCCCAAATCTTTAGATAGGTTTTGGATAAATTTTGCAGTTGTTAGTTTCCATATAAACATGAACAAAGTAAACAGTTCACCCTGGCAAGACTTGCCAACTGGTATCAAACTGAGATCCACTATCCAAATCCCTTTCTATGAAGTTCCTGTTAGAGGCAGCAGCTGCTACTATCAAACAAGCTAAAGTATACCATTCTAAGTGGGGTGCAGGGCCAGAGGGACCTGGGTGTATATGTGCACAGATCATTGAAATTGACAGGACAGGTAGAGACAGCAGTAAGTAAAGGATACAGTACCCATGGCTTTATTAGTAGGAACATAGAGTACACGAGCAAGGAGGTGATGTTGAATTTGTATTAGACACTGGTTTGACATCAGCTAGAGTATTGTGTACAGTTTTGGGCACCACATTACAGGAAGGATATGAACATATTGGAGAGGGTTCAAAAGCGTTTTACAAAAATGGTTCCAGGTATGAAAAACTTCAGTTATGAGGGTAGATTGAAGAAGTTGGAACTGTTCTACTTGGAGAGAAGAAGATTAATAGGAGCACTGATAGAAGTTTCCAAATCATGAGTGGGCTGGATATAATAGATACGGAGAAACTATTCCTGCTTATAAAAGGAACCATAACAAAAGTGTATTGTTTTAAAGTTATCAGCAAAAGAAGCGAGGTTGAAGTGAGGAAAATCTTTTTTCATTCAGTGAATGGTTAGGGTGTGGAATGTATTACCTGGAAGTTTGGTGGAGGCAGGTTCAACTGAGCCTTTCAAGAGGACATTGGATGATTATTTGGATAAAAGAAATGCATGGGCATGGGGGAGAAAGCAGGAATTGGCATGAGGAAATGATGCACATTTCAGAAGCCAGTGCAGGCACAATGGGCCAAATGGCCTCCTTCTGTGCTGTAACACTTCTGAGATTCTGTGAAATCCCTAACCTAGTATTATTCAATACCCTTAGAGCAAAGAGAAGATAACTGATGGAAAAGTGATCAAAGCCTAGAAATTCCAGTGGAATCCTTCATATTCCCATGCTCACTTAGAATGCCGAGTTGTCCTTTGGCTCCAGAAATGCTGCAGGATCAATCGTGGGCTCCCACATTGTTTGAGTTCATTTCAAAGTTAAACCAGCTGGCCTTTAGAAATTTTCATCAACCTGGTCAGACACATAATGACACATATCTGGAGCAAGTGGGACTTGAACCTGGATCTTCTGCCCCAGATGTAGGGGCATTACCAATGAAATTCAAGAGTCCTGCATGCTGGTCTTTGTACCAAATCATAGGGATAATTTAGAAATAGCTCGTATCTGGTAACAGTATCTCAGAGAGACTTACCATGTTGACAAATCAGGATTTAGATCCGTAAGGATGGGCGCATTGGCCACTCTGTACAAGAAAACGAAGACATCCAGCTCATCTACTGCTTCTTTGATGGCAGGATCCAGGTTCAAATGACAATTGAACCAGCTTGGTATATTGCATTCTACTTATTAGCGTCCATATAAGGCTTACATGGCATGACCACTTGCTTCTTGAATCATTGAAACAAGTGCATCCAGTGGTAATTCCTACCAGTCCTCAAGACTGATATTGGGATGAGGAGGTGAACAAAAGGGGAACTCACCCCTTCCTGATTGGAAGTTGTTGAGTGACGGACAGAGGGTCAGACACTTAGTGAGATGAAGTATCTGATTTTCTCGTGAGTCATAAATTGTTTCGAAGCATTTAAAGCATGATTTAATGAGATGAGGATCATACAGGAGAAACTTGATGGAGCTCTGGACCCATTCCTTCCCTGCCTGTGCTGTTTTGCCGTATGAATTTAAGTTCACCTGGTAGTGAATAGACCTGTGATAATGGCAGAAATTCTGTTGTCTGGCAAAAATCCAGTTAAATGCCTTTGTAGCTACATTAAAACCAAGAGTAATTTTTACATCATTTACAGGATGTGATCGCTGGCAACACAGCATGAAACTGCTGGCACACCTTCCTGACAATATAGTACATTGTTAGGCCATTTTAGAGGGCAGTTAAGACAACTAGATTGCTGTAGCTTTGGAGGCACATATAGGTTAAACCAAGTAAAGACAGTAGATATGCCTTCTTAAAGGAAATTAGTGAACATGATATTTAAAAATAAGAATGTGGCAATTCACCAACTACCATTACTGATTTTAGCTTTTTATTTAAAATTTTTTAAATTAAAATTTTTGTCAGAGTGGGATTTGAAATCTTGGCTCTGAACCATTAGCTCATGGCTCTGAATGACTAGCCCAGTAGAATATGCCACCAGTATTTTAATGCTGAAAGATTATGTAGATCCTGGAATACCAGTTTTGGAAGGAATTGGGCATTAAGAGTAAAATGAATGATGAGGTTAGAAAAAGATTTGCATGTTTGAGATTTACAGAACTGCAAATAGAACACATAAAGGACATTGAATATTAACCAATTTCGAAAGGTTCTCACTCAAAATGCCAGTTTGTCCTTCTTCTCCACAAATGGACCTACTGTGAGTTCTAGCATTGTCTGTGTTCATTTCAAAGTTAAACCAACAGATTAAGCAGCAAAACACTGTCAGCATTCAGGCTTTGGCTGAGAAGTGGCAAGCAATGTTCATGTCACAAAAATAGTATACAATGACCACATCCAACAAGACAGAATCTAACCATCATCTATTGTCCTTTAACGGTATTATCATCACTATCAACATTGTGGAGTTTACCACTGACCAGCTCTGAAAAGGACCAGTTTTAAGAATTCTGTGGTTACAGGAATCGGCTAGAGGTTAGGATCTGCAGTGAGTAACTCACCTCCTGTCTCCCTAATATCCTTCGACTGCATCTTCTATATCTGTAACTTACCTCACCGCAACCTCTACCACCTGGAATGCCAAAGGCAACAGTTGCTTGGAAATACCACCACTGAAAGTTCCCCTCCAAGTCAGGCTTTGACTTGGAGGGGATATTGCTGATCCTTCACTTTCACTCAGTTAGTATCCTAGAACTCCTTTGTCTGTAGCATTTTGGATGTGCCTGTACTGTAAGCAGGATTGCAGCAGTTTGAGAAGGTATATTTTCCAGAGCAATTAGCGATAGACAATAAATGTTGGCCTAGTCAATTGCGCCCAATCTCTTGAACAAATGAAAAAAAAAAGATTAAGAGCTACACTGAGAGTTGAAAATGTCCAGAACGTGTAGGGCAATTGACCCCCATTACATGCACACAATAATCATTACACCTCAGCTTCATTTATAGTAGCTTTGTGGTTAATTATGTTATGAAACTAGTAATCCAGAGTGGCATTTACTAATGATGGTCAATCAACCATTTGTGCAGAAAGTAAACAATTTCAACTGCTGAGTCTCATTCCCTCACTTAGAAAATTGTTGTTGGAAGTTTAAGAAAAGGGCATGTTTAATAAATCTTTCCTTTCTGATTCTTTTTTCTCTTCTTTAATGCAATCTTATTGTCCCCTTATTTCTAGGAGCTGAGGAAGTAGAGGTATGGATGGAGCTTGCTGTCTACACTTTGGGTGTGGGCCACCAGAAAGATTGTACAATGTACAAGGGTATGTACTGCACATGTGAGAAAATCAAAGATCAGCACGAGGGCATACTGATGTTAACCAACAATAACCATAATCTGTGTCAAGATGACTGGACAAAAATTGTCCCAGCAACAAATAACACAGGATATGATGGGACAAGAGCCCCATTCATGGGAAGGTCTTATAAAATCTGGGACATTGGCTACTCTGACCTGATTTACCTTTAATACATCACCCTCTGCCCCCTCAGTTTATTTCTCAATGCTTATATCACATTGGTTAAGGAGAAATAGTTCTGATCTTATCATTCACCCAGAGGTACTCGACAATTTCTGGTTACTCTGTTGTGAACTTACACTTCTGGCAAATTACAATGCAAAGATTTTCTGATTTGAAGCATGGAAATGTCTAATTAAGGGCAAATCTGCGAGATGCCCTGTTTTGATGGGTTTTGAGGTGAAATGATCCAATTTATAATGGGTCCCCAATTCCTTTAGTCCATTATAAGTTTCAATGGACTTCCATACCATGCTTAAAAATGGTAGTATTTTATCTTCCACTAATTGATTCTCTAGTCAAAAATCAATATACTTAATAGGCAATTTTGACACCATTCCTACAATAAAAGACCAATTGAAGAATACAGTTCAAATTCACTCTGCAAAGGGAAGCGAAAATATATTTTTCATTAATACCTTCTATCAATATACTTTTATTTAGTGTACCCTCTGGAGAGATATTCACATGCTTGCTGGCATCAAGTTTGCAATGTGATCACATATATCTAAGAGTAATAATCTACTTGGTACATTTATCAGGCAAAAATAGTCACTTCATTCTCAAATATAAAATTCCCTCATAATTTTTGTTCTCTTTCACATCTATTGTAAATGAATTGGATGTTATAGTTTGTCACAAGCTTTGCTCACTCACAGTTTTTGAAGAAACACTGGGTATACATATACTGGCTGAGCTTTCAAGTTCCAGCGGTTGGCTTTCAAATGGCCCATTTCATGGCATAATTAAAACATTGATCTCGTTGAATCATATTTATTTTCCATCATTGTCAACCTGTTAATTCTTCAACTACTCTGTAGATCTGAAAACAAAGGCGTGTTGTACGTTTGATTTGTGAGATATTTCATTGTGATCAGCCAAAACCACATTTCCCTCAGTTTTGAAATGTTAACAGTTGTCAGAGGTGTGGCTTGATTCCTAAGGGTACACTGTTTTTAATTTCCTCAACTAACAACACCTACCTAAGGATTTCAAAACCTTAATCAAGTTTCTTCACCCTGTACCACTGATCAAATACCATTTCTTTTTCTCTAGTAAATGCTGCACAAGTTTATTCTGTCTCTTCTTCAGATTTCTAAATGTTTACCTATGGGCTTCTGGGACTCTGAAATGCACATGAGGCACAATAGTCTTAATTGTATCAAATCTGTAGATTTATTCAGAAAGAATCAAATAAAACTCAAACATTTTGCCTTCCAAACCACAGTGCAATAAAAATCACCTAAATTTATTTTAGCCACTGTAATTTTTGTAACAATTTTCTCAAATGAGCCAAAAACCATTTCAAGTCCTTTCTCACTGAATTCAGGCATTAGGTGAATATAGCTTGCCAAATCAAAACCAGGAATTAAGTATGATCCATCAAAAAATAAACAAAAAGATCTTGGATGCTGAAAACCTGAAACAAAAACAGAGATTGCCGGAGAAACACAGCAGGTCGGGCGGCATCTATGGAGACAAAGCAGACCTAAAATTTTGCGTCCAGTGATACTACATCAGGACTGAAGAAGAGTTACTGGACCCAAAACTTTAAACTTCTCTGTCCTCAGATGCAGCTAAGTACAACCTATTTTCGAGTCTGCTTGTTATTCTCTGGTCACATCATCAAAATCTCTGTGTCTATGTTGGATTTCCAGGCTTTTCTTTATCTTTGCGATTAAAGGATTTCCTTTACTTTTAGAAGGTCTATCTCTTTGCCTAATCCTTCCCTTCTTCTGATTTTTTTAATATTTGGAATTCAATTTCAAGTTGCTTAATCTACCAAATCAAACTGTGTTTTATCTAGATTAAACTTTGCTTCATCAAATGTTGAAACAATATTGCAAACATCATTAATGTCTGTTTTTAAATCTATTTCTCACTCTTCTGCCACTGCTTTTAAACTAACTTTGTTAACTGACGCAAGTATACGCAGACATTTTCTCTCTTTTGTGGAATACTATAAGAGCAGACTGAAGCATATTAATTTTACAATAAATACATCAAAATTCGCTGAAATCTTGTTTGTATAACTCCAGCAAAATCTAATGTATTTATTTTAGCTTGTATATTCAAATTCTTACAAGAACCTCCAATTTGTAATGTACCCCTTGGAACCCATGACTTTTAAAAGCAGAAATCCATTTAATAACTGGAAGGATAACACAATAAGATTTCATAGAATCATAGAGATATATAGCATGGAAACAGACCCTTTGGTCTAACCTGTCCATGCTGACCAGATATCCTACACAAATCTAGTCCCATTTGCAAGCATTTGGCCAAGATCCCTTTAAACCCTTCCTGTTCATATACACATCCAGAAGCCTTTTAAATGTTGTAATTGGGCCAGCATTCACCACTTCTTCGGCTGTTATTTCTGTACACCACCCTCTATGTGAAAATGTTACCCCTTAGATCCCCTTTTAAGTCTTACCCTTCTCACCTTAAACCTCTGCTCTCTCGTTTTGGACTCCTCCACCCCAGGGAAAAGGTCTATTTACCCTATCCATGTCCCTCATGATTTTATGAACCTCTATAAGGTCACCCCTCAGCCTCTGATGCTCCAGAGAAAATAGCCCCAGCCTATTTAACCTCTCCCTATTGCTTAAACCCTCCAACCCTGGCAACATGCTCGTAAATCTTTTCTAAACCCTTTCAAGTTCCACAACATCCATCTTATAGCAGGGAGACCAGAATCACACACAGTATTCCAACTGTGGCCTAACCAACGTCCTGTACAGCCGCAACATAACCTCCCAACTCCCATATTCAATGCACTGACCAATAAAGATAAGCATACCAAATGCCTTCTTCACTATCCTGTCTACCTGGGACTTTACTTTTCAGGAACTATGAACCTGCACTCCAAGGTCTCTTTGTTCAGCAACGCTCCCCAGGGTCTTACCATTAAGCGTATAAGTCCTGCCCTGATTTGCCTTTCCATAATGTAGCACGTCACATTTATCTAAATCAAATTCCATCTGCCGTACCTTGGCCTATTGGCCCATTTGATCAAGATACCGTTGTACTCTGAGGTAACCATGTTTGTTGTCCACTACACCTGCAATTTTGGTGTCATCTGCAAACTTACTAACCATACTTCCTATGTTCACATCCAAATCATTTACATACATGATGAAACTAGTGGACCCAGCACTGATCCTTGTGATACACTGCTGGTCATAAGCTTCCTTTCTGAAAAACAACCCTCCACCACCACACTTCGTCTTCTTCCTTCGAGCCAGTTCTATATCTAAATAGCTAGCTCTCCCTGTATTCCATGTGATCTAACCTTGCTAACTAGTCTACCATGAGAAAACTTGTTGAACGCCTTGCTGAAGTCCATATAGGTCATTTCCACTGCTCTGCCCTCATCTTCGTTACTTTCCCAAAAAGCTCAGCCAAGTTATTGAGATATGATTTCCCATGCACAAAACCACGTTGACTCTCCCTAATCAGTCTTTGCCTTTCCAAATACATGTAAGTCCTGTCCCTCAGGATTCCTTCCAACAACTTGCCCACCACCGATGTCAGACTCACTGGTCTATAGTTCCCTGGTTTTTCCTTACCACCTTTCTTAAATATTGGCACCACATTAGCCAAGTTCCATTCTTCTAGCACCTTGCCTGTGGCTATCGATGATACAAATATCTCAGCAAGGGGCCCAGCAATCACTTCCCTACCATCCCACAGAGTTCTAGGGTACACCTGATCATTTCCCAGGGATTTATCCACCTTCATGCATTTTAAGACATCCAGCACCACCTCCTATGTAATATAGGGACATCTTTTAACAGTTTACTGAAATAAAAAGATAAACGTACTATTGATTCAACATTATTTTTTGTAGGCAATTTATACTTTAAACTACAGAACAAATCCATAATTAGTTATAAATTATACCGCATTTTAACTAGACATTCAAATCTCTTAGAATCACCCAAAATGATTCTGAGCTCCTGATGATTTGCCTCCACTCTTCTTTCCTTTCTGTCTTCCTGGATAATTTTTAACCCCTGAACTGTCCTCCACAGTAAGTATATTACTGGAGATCTTACCTCTACTGTATGTTAGGCAAATCCCCGTTTTACTTCTCAGAAATTTGTTCTTTTCAACCTGAGTGCAGTGTTTCATTCAAATTCTACCATGCAGAACCATACAGACTTTTGGTCTTTAGTTGTTCTTTCTCTCTCTTCCTCTCTCTCTCTCTCTCTCTCTCTCTCTCTTTCTCTCTCTCACTCTCTCTCTCCCCCTGTCTATACTAGCCAGGGATATTCAGCAATATTTTAGGGAAGTTTATAATCCAGTATAATAATGGTTTCTTCTGTACTCTTTCCATCTGAAAGCAAATCCATCACCATGGCAACAAGATTCACATGGACCTTATATCCAGGTAGAAATGCTGACTACCTATCCTCAAGGGCCCAAGTATCTTTCATAGTGAAAATAAATGAATAGTTTATAGCACAACTATGCACAATCTAACATTCTTGATTTATTTTCTCCCAGTCTACTGCCATTGCTTCAAATCTTATACACATTTCCTCTTATTTCAAGTAAAGAAATTTAGATTCCCTCAAATTTCTAACAATCACTTGTTGTCAGGCAGACTTTAGAACAAATCATACAATATTCTTCATTTAATCTTAAATTAAAGACACAGTCCCAAAACATGACAATCCAATTGTTGCATAGTTGGATAGAGTATTTGCAGATTGGGAGGCAGGAAGTTAGAATTTGGTGTTTGTAAAATGCGAGGGGCGAAAGCATTACATGGTCCCTTTAAAAGACAATGTGATTTTTCAATGCTTAGATATTTAAAATAGATGCCTGTGAGCAGCAACTTGGAAGTTTGCAAGTGTACAGACAGCATCTGAATTGAAACATTTGTATCACAAGGCTGTACAGTTAGCACGCCAAGCAGCAGTTTTTTTTTAACCAAGACGACAGGCTTTTGAATTTAGCCAATCAATTTGAACCAAGCAGTTAGATAACAAAAAACAAACAAATTTGAGTCTGATGGTTTTGATACCTATAGGACCAATCCTATTCTAACAATATTGATACGTCATCAAGGGTATAAAGGAAGGGGGCAGTTGGACGAAGACACAGAGCTAACTGCCAGTCACCAGAGCTAGCAGCCCTCAGCTCTCAAAATCACTGGCTCTCACAGCCTCCTCTATGTCATAGAGAAAGCACCATCTAAGTACGAACGGCATAACTAGTTAATATTTCTGGCAGAAGAATTGATGGAGAAAGCTGGTCAATCTCTGCCTTATAACACAATAAAATCAAAATTGTAACATATTCATGTCTAGAACAAAAAGCTTTCCTACCTTGCAACTTCCTCCAGTCCTATATTCACCATTATCTCTTTACTCCTCTAGCTCTGGCTCATTACACATTGACATTTCCTTAGACTGACCATAGTCCTTCAATAATGTAGATCTTCAACTCTGAGACTTCTTTCCTCGTCTGTTGAGTCTCCACTTCCCTCTCCCACCCCCCAAAAACCACTTAATCAATTTTTTGTCACCCCACTAAGTAACTTTTTTTACATCTAATTGTATTGTTGTGAAACAACATGGGATATCGAAAGCATCAAATAAGTGTAACTCAGTGATATTCTCTATAAGTTTAAAAAAATCACATGTAATTATAGATCTGAGCAAAATACCATTCAAAACTGTTGGTAAGATATAAATGTTATTAAATAACAACATTAATAAAAACTTTTTCCAGAGCTAATACAGGCAAAACCTGTGCTTTTTAAAATGAATAGGCAATATTGTACTTAGAATCATCAGAAATGAACTTGGAACGACCCATGCTCAGCTTTTACCAAGGACAGAGAGCACCTCAGGGACTGTTAAATCTAGTTTATCTGTCAATGTCCATTTCTGTACACAGATATTTATGGACCAAACAATAAAAACATTTCTGCAAAGTCATATGTTTTTGAAATGGGACTGTGTGTCAAAGTATCAAACCATACTACAAAATTGATATTCCATTTGAAAAAAAACTTGACAGACTTGGAAATGCAACTTAGAAAAACCAAGTTGGATTTTGATTTTCACAGGAATGAATCAAACGGAAAGAGGAAAGCACTGTTAAATTACTTAAGGTTTTATGAAATAAAAATAATTTCCATCCTCGTTTTTGATTAAGTAATTCCCAATGAGGACTAAATGAGACTATTTCATCATAGCAGACTAATAGATATTGAAATTTAAAACATCATAAATTCATTCATTCATTTTTAATCTGAATTTACTTCAATTTTATACATGACTATCTGAATTAAACATCTGAATTTATTTCAGCTTTTAAAAAAATTATACCTAAATGGTCAGATAATTATTTCTCATCTGCAAATTCACAATGAGATTTCAGTTCCCGATGTTTTTGTAAGCTGCAATTTGATCCTAGTGAACAGCTAAAAGGGTAGCATTAGCACACACTTGAGTTCTAGGTGCACAGGAATATTGCAGCACATAATTTAGGTCTATAATGCAAGGGGATCACAAATAAATCACCATAGAATGGCGCTTAATTTTAATCCCCGGATTCTTGTATACATAACATGGATTTAGTCAATAAGAACTAAGTAACAGGGCTCAGTTAAAAAAAACTGTTGACTCAGACAACTGTTTTGACCAGCACATCTGATACGTTTTTGGTAAAAATTTAAGAAGCCTGCAACTTTCTACTAATGAAATTCCATCAATAAGGAATGGCAGTTATGTACCAATTCCACCATTACAGCATTCAGCCTGGGACTATGCACATTGTTTCTGAAGAGACATATTTATTTATGAAGTCAAATATCTGTTTATCATTATCTTTCTGAATTTATTTGGGGTTGTATTTATGTGTCACAATTCAGTCGACATTTTCAATATCTGCAATGAATTCAGGGGAATCAATCTTATTTATGGGACGATACTTAATTACTTTTTGGGCAGAATTATCCTTCTTTTGTTAATGAATGAGAATGTCTTGGGCGTGGCCCTTTGACATATTGGTAACTACCCAATGCTTTTGCTGAAGACTCAAAGGGACAAAATCAATAAGGGAGTTATGATAACGTTATTTGGATCTGAATTATTATGCTGGCGCAAACTGTGAAGAATTGAATTAGCTTTTTTGTTCTACATTTTGAGAAATATGAATCAAACTTAGATCATCCAAGATCTATAAAAAAAACACAAAATATATGGTTTTGAAAGGTTTTTTGAGGGGATCTATTAACAATCATGAACTATAAATTTCCAACAATCTGTTAACACTAAACAGTCTACTGCCTCCAACATGACTCTTAGATATTGCTGCTTATGTATTTATTAAGGTCAAATTAGAATTACATCATACATTTAGTGCCAGAGATAACCAGGTGTAGAGCTGGATGAATACAGCAGGCCAAGCAGCATCAGAGCAGCAGGAAAGCTGAAGTATCGGGCCTAGACCCTTCTTCAGAAATGGGGGAAGGGAAGGGGGTTCTGAAATAAATAGGGAGAGAGGTGGAGGCAGAAAAAAGATGGATAAGGGAGAAGATAGGTGGAGAGGAGACAGACAGTTCAAAGAGGTAGGGATGGAGCCAGTAAAGGTGAGTGTAGGTGGGGGTTAGGGAAGGGATAGGTCAGTCCAGGGAGGACGGACAGGTCAAGGGGGCGGGATAAGGTTAGTAGGTAGGAGCTGGGGGTGGGGCTTGAGGTGGGAGGAGGGGATAGGTGGGAGGAAGGACAGGTTAGGGAGGCGGGGACAAGCTGAGCTGGTTTTGGTATGCGGCAGAGGGAGGGAAGATTTTGAAGCTTGTGAAGTCCACATTGATACCATTGGGCTGCAGGGCTCCCAAGTGAAATATGAGGTGCTGCTCCTGCAGCCTTCAGGTGGCATCGTTGTGGCACTGCAGGAGGACCAGGATGGACATGTCATCTGAGGAGTGGGAGGGGGAGTTGAAATGGTTCACAACTGGGAGGTGCAGTTGTTTAGTGCGGACCAAGCGTAGGTGTTCTGCAAAGTGGTCCCCAAGCCTCCGTGTGCCATTTGCTTGAAATTGGGTATAAAATTCTAAGATTGTGGCTTGCTTTAAAATTCCCAATTCTAGCATGAGAGGTGAGGAAAGAGAGTTTTATTTCACAATTAAATGCTAATACTATAATGCCACAACTGCAGAATTTTTCTGAAGAAAGGCCCAGACCCGAAACATCAGCTTTTCTGCTCCTCTGATGCTGCTTGGCCTGCTGTGTTCATCCAGCTCGATACTTTGTTATTGCAGATTCTCCAGCATCGGCAGTTCCTACTATCTCTGTAGAATATGTATGCTGTTTCTTTCATTAAAAGGCAATTTTGGCTGAATCATACAAATACTACATGCCAGCTACTGAAACAGCTGTGTAAAGTGGCTTTAAGCCATGGTGAATGACCCATAAAGTCTTACAGTCACTAAGTTAACATATTCTAGAATGAGAAATATTGTCCCAACTTTTCTTATGACAACAGTCAGGGCTTTTAAGTGCAAAATCTAAAAAATTATTACATCACTCATATTTGACTTGAATGCAAGAATGTGACCAGAAAATCATCTAAATTTGATAAAGGCTAATGTCCTCCTTCAAAATATCATTAAATTAAATGGTTATGAAAAATTACAATAAACTAAAGATTTAAGAAAATGGAATAAAGGATATCCGAAAAGGATTCTGTACATTTTAATGTAGTGAATTGTTATGTCATTGGTTTGTCACCAGAAACAGTGACTAAAGCAGAATGCATATTGGCTTTAAAATGGAAGTGGATTAATGTTTAACTGAGGGAAAAATTTAAATGAGATAGGAAAGGGCAAGTCAATTAAATGAAGAGCAGAGCTATTTCAGAGAAGTTGTGTAGCCAGTTGAGTTGACAGGCATCTTCTGTACAGTGATATTCTATGTCTGCAATTAACTAATTCACCAACAGATAAATAATTATAAATTAGAGGAAACATTAAATTGAACTTTAAGGAATTATTCATGCTGAATTTAATCAAACACGACTTGCTATAATAGTTACAAATTTATCAAATCCCCAATGTGCGAAGCTTTTTTATTGTTAAAAAAATAATTTAACAAAATACTCTATACTGACAACACATCTATAATGATTATGACCATTCTGTCTGTCTTTATGAAATATTGCACTTATATTATCTGTCAGATGTTATATCAGTGACTTCTCATAACTGTTCACATGTCTGATTGATGGCAAATTGATTGTGAAGGTGCTGATGTGTCATCTAGCAACCATTTTAGGTTTATTATTTTAGGTGAGACAGACTTAATGGAGTGATACATCTGTAAATCCTACTTATTGTGTAATCTGTGTATTTGACTTTTTTTTCTTTATAATAGTGTAACTTTACGATCTATTTGCAAGATCGGAGAATGAATACGTGCATTTTATCAAAGGAAGCAACATTTATAAAATAACAAAAAGCCATTGATACCAATTCCCTGCAGCAGGATGATGGACAAAGTGGAAAATTTGTTACAATGACCACAAGAAATTTCTTTTTGTCTTACAGGGCAACTTCACATTCCTTGAGGTAGCAGGAGTGAACAAAAAGGAGCTGTTGTATCTGCATGTCCATATGTTCATGGTGCTGCATTATTCATTAACAGGATGTCTATGGCTGAAACTATCAAAGATTAGGGTATGCTTACATGTAACAGCCCTTCTCACATCCCACCTCTCCCCTTTTACAAAACATTCTTTCCGAGCTACAGATGAGGTAAGCATGCACTTGTCCCACACAACCAGCCTCACTGCAGATTTATGCTGCACTCTTCTCCTTTGGATGCTTTGAAAATTCTTATATAATCTCACTTCAATCTCTTTTCAAAACAATTAAACTAAATTAATCAAATTAAACCAAATTAAAGTGTGATAGCTCTTAAAGGGGCATTGTTACAGAAGTCGAATATTGAAATGAAACATTCAAAATCCAATTTAAAATTTGGTTATGGTTTATACAAGGTCAAGTGAAACCCCAATGACTGCCTTTCACTGGTAAATATTTAAACAAATACATAGTGAAACTACAAAGTTTACTCTTTAAATAACCAAATAAGTCACTTAATCATTAATGTTACAACTGCAGTATGGTATGATGGAAATATGTTTATATTCAGTCTTTGTCGCGTAATACATGAAAAGATTAATTCAAGAAGCTTGTGTCAACTACCTGCTCAGGGTCCAAATTCTGAGTTCTGACGACAAACTTTTGGCACCTGCACTATCTACCACAGTAGCTCAGTGGTTATCTCCACTGCCTCACAGTGGCAGGGACCTGGGTTTAATTTCACCCTTCGGTAACTGTCTGTGTGGAGTTTGCACGTTCTCCCTGTGTCTGTCTGGGTGCTCTGGATTTCTCCCATGCTGCAAAGATGTGCAGGTTAGGTGGCCATGCTCCAGTACCCATAGTATCCAGGGATGTACATGGTAGATGGATTAGCCATGGGAAAATGTAGGGTTACAGGGTTGGGTGTGGGTCTGTGTGGAATGCTCTTCAGAGGATTGGTGCAGACTTGATGGACTGAACGGCCTGTTTCCGCAACTGGAGGGATTCTGTGATATATTATTTTAGCACGGGTTGACCAGTAAAACCCTCTCATAGTAGAGTATTTTAGTACATAACCAGGCAAATTCACTAAACCGTCAACAATCTCTCTGCCAATAATGTGACTTTTGAAGCTTCTCTCTGCAAGCAATGTGGTTTTTTTTTGAAGTGTTTCATTGGGCTCTGGAGAATTTGGATCAAACATTTTGCACTCATGTATTTTCTGACTGCTCGTATCTCTGAGGTGTTCAACACTTCTCTGGATTTAAACGGAATGCTACTTTCCTTCAATTCTCGGTCTAAAACTGTGTTCAGTCACATAGTACTTTTCCTGTGTGAGGACGTTATCATTCCATTTTCCTATTGTTAGTTCTCAATTGCATAGACCAATGAAAATAGGTGGAGACTCTGCTTCTAAGCAAACCCAGCTGCTCAAAAGGAGCTGGCAATAACTTTCTAAAGCATTCCTACGTTTTCCGCCATGCCCAGAAGTCTTGGCAGTGTAAAAAATCTGAATTCTGTAACCATTAAGATGAGAGGATGAACCATTCTCATATTTTCCGAACTGTTGTATTCTCACAAACTGCACTGCCCACCCTTGTTTCAAATAGACATTTTAAAGGTAAAATTAAAGCATTTTGCTTTAGATATTTTTTTGGAAAGATGGTGATTGACAGTTAAAAATAAACTTTCCAAATATAAATGAAATGGGTATAGTGATTACAGGATTGTGAATTAACAGTATTGAGACTGTCTTATTGTGATGGTACAAAGTTTGAAATCTATGATATTGACACCCCATTAAAGCCTGCGAGAGGCATTTCTTGATCTGCTTTTTTTTTGTGAAAAGCTAACTTAATTATGATGGTATTGGTTCTGAGACTTTAATTGCAGAACGCGCAGTCTTGTAATTTGTAATCTTAGTATTAACCCAGAGAAGCAATTAGTGAATAGGAGTCAAGGTGAGTGGCAAACCCCCGGATCTCAGTAGAGTGAAGGCACACAATGTCAACTTCTGAGGCCACATCTGTGTGGCCCTGGAACAGTTGAGGAGCTTAGTTGTCAGGCAGGCAGGGCACTATTTCAAGTGGCAAAAGATCGTCAAGTATCAGTACCTGCATTTGGTAGGTTGTTTCGGTGATGGAGTGGTGAGATTGGTGCAAAAGAGATTATATCATATGGATCCCAGAAAGTATTCCTCCTCATTCTGAACCCACAAGAAAAGTCAACAATAGTCAGAGGAATTTTTGAGTCTATACTAGTCCCATTTTTGTTTCCAATCACTGACCATTAATCACTCAGGCCCAGGAAAGAAAGTCATGGAAGTTGAAATCATATATCTGCAACAGCACCTTAGCTCCAATTAGCAACTGTTTTTTTGTTGGCCTGATCTGCATAGCAACTTAAAATCAGACAGTATACATCATTGCAGATTGTAGATGACACTGGTTGCACAATCGTTGACAAAGGCTTGAAATGCTTGTAGGTGTGACTCCTGCTACAATTCCAGTAAAGTAACAGTAATGAAGTTGGAGCAAATCTGAGAAAGTTCCCACCCATAATGTACCTCAATTAATTTCTTTAGTAGTGCAATCTACAGCTTCACTCAGAATAAGTGTATTTTCTCCACGCTCTGTTCTAAATCTCTTATCTTTACTCTCGTAGCCATGTCTCTGATTCTCAGGACCTGCTTTATCTCCTGTTTCTCAACCGAACAGAATTTCATGCACCTTGATTTAAATTAGCAGATAATCAGATCACAAAAATAGCAGTAGCAATCTTCCAGGTTCTTTTTTCACAATTCTGTTTCCTTAGTCCAGGTTGTATTGCTTTCAGTCCCCTCTTTTCCTTCTTTTGCCTCAATATTCCTTCCA
This sequence comes from Ginglymostoma cirratum, assembly GCA_024137785.1. Lineage (NCBI taxonomy): Eukaryota > Metazoa > Chordata > Chondrichthyes > Orectolobiformes > Ginglymostomatidae > Ginglymostoma > Ginglymostoma cirratum. The sequence goes on along the minus strand of JAHRHZ010000073.1, from coordinate 6,492,949 downwards.
AAATTGAGGACACTACAGCTGTGAACAGGGTTCAAATGGTTGTTTCACTAAGACGTAATCCAGATTCATTACTCCAACTCAATAATATACATTATATCTGTGGCTATAAAACTCAGTATTCCATCAGCTTTGTTTTCTCTCAGACTTTGTCTACTTATGTGCTGCATAAAATCTTGTAAACATGAATTTATAATCCTTCTGTTGTTCCATTTGCCAGTTACTGATTGTTCTCACTACTATTTTTGACAGTGACACTAAGCAGGGCACATTTTGACAGGTGTCAGAAGCCAAAATGACCATTCTTCAGGCCGAAACTGGACAGCGAGCGATGGTCTAGTCACTTACAGGAAATGCCTTAATCAAACTTAATTCACTTCTCATCCAATATTCACACTTGAACTTTCCATCAAAGAGCACAAAGTACAAGAAATACAGTTGCTTTACTCTGTTCTCCAGTCCAATAACAGTGATGTCCATAGTTTATTCAATCTATTCAGGTTAAATTAGTTGGATTAAACAAAATGTGCTTTTTATTGTCCTTTGTGTGATGCTACTTTCTAAACCACTGTGTAATTTGTTAGATTTTGTTGCATATGTAGTTGATTAGCAGGATAATTAGTGTCTTCTTAAAGATGTCAATACAATCAAGAAACTCACTGACATGCCTGTCAGTTGTTGATTGAGACTGACCTCCATTACCAGCAATGACTGATCAGATAACACTGAGCTTAATCTCTGTAAAGAGAAACATTGACCCAGGTATATTTTGGAGACAGCAATGTGGGGGGGTTTGATTGGAGAGTTTGATGAGGGGACTGACCTGAAAATCTTACAGCTGTCACATCCTGCTCAAACTAACAGCAAGTCCTCTGGCCGTAAAACATAGTTTCCCACTAGCTGTTTTACTCATCATCACGATAACCATCTTCCACTTCCCATTGGATAATCAATTAGATTTTCAGGTAGGTTGGGGATGTGTTCCCTTATGATTAATTTTAAACACTCTCCTGCCCATTACAGGCGTTAAAATCAACGAGATAGACACATAAATTAGAAGCAAGATGCATTTGGGTCTTTCAAGGCTTCTCTACCATTTAGGTCATGGTTCATCTGATTGTGACCTCAGTTCTACTTTCCTGTATAGCCCCCCAATACTTTTTGATTCCTTTGTTAGACAAAGAGGTATGTAATTCTGCTTTACTGAGTGGTTAATGGATTATGACCAATCAGAACATAAAAAGAGAAAATTTTACTCTTTACAGCTCGATGAATCAACATGTTCATATTTCCAGCACGTACACTTAAAAACTTTCTTTGTTTCTTTTTATTTTAAAAGTATGAAATTCCTTTTTAATCAATCATTTAAATTATGATTCATTAATATGTTTCACAGATCAAGCAAAATTGTTTGATGAATATTGATAAGATTGACCATAAGGTCCTGAATGATACTTCCTCCAAATGGAGATAAAAGGGATGGCAGTAGATAAGCAGTGGCATACAGCTAAGCAGCTGTTTCCTAACTTTCAATAAAGATATACGCAATTCAAAAGAATGGTTTTGAGAAGAATGAACAATCTGAGGCTAAGTAAGGAAATCAAAGAAGACATTGCTTGAAAGAAAAGGTGTACAATGCTGCAGAGATTACTACTAGGACAGCATTATGAAAACTTTAGAACGTAGTAAAGGATAATTAAAAACAAATAAGGAGGCAGAAATAAGAATATGAGAGTAAAGCAGCAAGAAATATAAAAGCAAAAATTTAGAGCTACTACATGTACATAAAATGGAAGACTAAAAGTAACGGTTGATCCGTTAGAAGACAAGACTAAGTAATTAATATGAGAAACAAGGAAATAATCGAGTTCTGAATGGTATATCATGGCAGACCTCATAAAATTCATTGTAAAAAATAAGTTGATAATCAGGAGGAGAAAGGGAGGAACTTTAAATGATACCCATTGCAAGAGAAAATGTCAAGGAAATGTACTAGAATCAGGACTAAATAGAGAGGGCAAGTCCTAATACCTAGTGTAAATATCTTGTCTGAGCTGCCTATGGTTGGCTACTTACCCAACTTTCATCTTTTTCTTGGTTGACAGATCTTTAACTTTAATGTGATGAGACTTCTGCTGTTGTGTGGAAGGAAGTCCCATGTCTGTGACCTGCATACCAGTTAGAGGCCAACGGCTCTGCAGTTACTGCAGTGCCACTGGGAGCGACAACCAAGGCCATTATTGCAGCTAGGCCCTAAAATACTGCCAAGTTCAAGGTGTTGCCAGGTCCAGGGTGCAACTTTAAGTTGGACAGTCTGTAGAGTCCTGTGTGGGAGAACTAATGGGTCAAAGGGCTGACAAATCTGTGGATAAGTGAATGAAATGAGAGTGAATGCACTGGTTTTAATCTTTCAGAATTTCCTACATTCAGGAAATATGTCAGCAGTTTGGAAAACCGCAAATGTAACATCCTTATTCAAGAAAGGATAAATCTTGGGTATCTACGCTCAAAGGGAGGGTGCATTGATAAATCAACACTATAATGTTATCATTCTCTTATCAACAGTTTCTTCAAATATGCTGCCAGTTGGTAAATGTGGGAATATTTTAACATGCCGGGCAGAATTTTATAAACCTGAAGCTAGTATTAGTATTTGGAGGAGGTGGGGGTAGTGTAGAGGTTTAGGATCTGACATGTCAGCTAGCCCCTAAGCACCAGGTGACCTATTGAAACCATTAGGCAACCTATTAAGGCCCCTCTTCCATGCTGACAGACTGGAATTTGACAGTTTGCATGCAGGCCCACTGTGAAAGATGGAATATGGTTAGTGAGAGGATGTAGGCTGCCTGTGGCAGAGAGGTTTGGGGCAGTGTGAGGCAGATGCGGACAACATTCCTGAGGCATTCAAAAACATCCCGTACTCCTACCCCAATGCCAATACAAAATGTGTTCACCTGCAGTTGCAGGCCTCATTTTTGAGCCATTTTCCTTCCCAAAGATTGGTCTGGCAGGTGTGTCCTTTATTGTTTTCAAAGATCATAAAAGCCCTGAGAGGGTGTTCTCCCTTTGCCTTCCTTGCAGTAGCAGGCTACAGTTTTCTCACTCCTGGACTGTATCTTATTGGCTTCCAGCGTGTCACCATCCTTAACTGGACCGTCATCTCTTGTTTTTATTTTGATTTGTTGCCACATTACTATTGTACAATACCAATTTAAAAAGCTTTTTGTACTGCTATTATTCCGCATCAAATGCTGAATGGGTCAGTTGGAGAGATCAGGAGGAGCAGCAGAATTTTTCATCTGTTTGAAAAGTAAAATCTACCTTTCCATGCTCATTGAGACAGTTCAACATTTCATTGAATTTTATTGCTTTTTTTTCTTTTCTGTTCAATTTTACAAATGAAATGGATATTCAGTATGTTCAGGCATTGTGCTAAAGCTTGCACAATATTTTGCTTTTCAAAATGGAAGCTAATTTGTCATGAACAAAACACCTTCTGTGTAACTATTGCACAAAAAATAAGGGTGAAGCAAATCACTGGGATCAGAGAAGTTGAGAGAGGGGTGGGCGTGCTCATTGCAATCAACATGCTCTGCATTCTACAAAAGCTATATTCTCCAGTGATAAAAAATTGTAGGTTTGTTTGGCAAGCTGCAGGGTGAACCTGGGCACAGTGCAATCTAAAGTCATTAAAATCAAATTATTCAGGACTAATTGGCAATCTCACTTCTGCCCTCATTAAATTACGCATTTGGGCCAAGTACTATGCTGAAGTTTTCATCAAGCCTGTCCCAGATGTATGCTATAATACCCTTGATGCTACTTGAGCCTCGAGTGTATTGTACAATCTTCAAGAAGTGCTAGTACTGTATTTTCTTTGTGTTGGCCATTACAAATCTTACCTTTCTCCTGTTTTGTAAATCATTCGGGCATCAACCACTGTCATTTTGTTTTTCTAAATCGCTGATTGGAATGATGTCTTCAGAGATTTGACAAAGGTTAACATCAGGGCCAGAAGGAAACAAAAATCATATCAGATCAATGTATGGCATTATGACTGGCTATACATCCACATATAAACTTGCCTTTTATAGTACATTTAATGGAGCGAACTGTATCAAATCATTACACCTAGGTCAGTGCAGCGGTAGGATCGTTACAAAGATCCATGGTAAAAACAATATTTTTTAGAAAGCTTTAAAATCTGATCAAAGTACCAATCTCACAATTTTTATGCTGAGATTAAGGCCCAGGTATCTGAAAATTCTATTATGGAAGGGGGGTGGCTGGGGGACATATGCAAAGTCAGATGTAAAAGGCAGCCTGTGCAGGTGGGGTTTTAGTATCGAAGGACATTGTTTCACAGAAAAGGATAGTGCCTGAATTTTGTGGTGAGCGGTGAAGCAAGGACATTTTCCACCAACCCTTAAGAAAACAAGAATCCCTGTTAAATCTCTTGCTGCAGTCTTTAATGCAGATTCCCAACAAGGAGGTGTAATTATGTTATCATGCTGCAAAGCAGTCAATTATGTGAAATAATTTTCACAGCCAATCAGGAAAGGAAAAGTAATAAAATCAAATCACTTAATATTTATGAAAAATCAGCTAATCTGCAGAGAGGGCACATAAATAGGACAGGTGGTTAGCTCTGCCACCTTACCCACCTAACCTGTCACCTATGACATCTTGGGCAGGTAAACGTCTTAGACCCATTGAGGTCGTTAACTGGTTAGTTGACAGAATCTGGATTTGCAAAGCATCGTTGGAGAGGCTGGTGAAAGCAGATTCAATCATAGTTTCCAAAGCAAATTGGATAAGCTACTGAAAGTTAAAAACAATTACAAGCTAATTTGCAGGACAGGATAGTGGGAATAGCTAACTCAAGAGTGCTCACATGGCTTTAATGGGCTGAATTACCTCTGTCTGTGCTGTAAAATTCCTATTATTCTATGATTCTATGATACTCGGACTTCAGTGATAAAGTTAAAGAAAAAAATGACAATTTTACTCCCCAGAATAAAAAAGAAGATTGATAAGTGAATGGACCATGCTTTTCAAGATACTAACAGGAACACATAGATTTCAGAGAGAAACTGCTTTCACTGGTTAGGCAGACTAGAACTAGTCCTGCTGAAATATCATTGAGCTGAACTTCAATTTTGTTTCTCACTCTGCTACTTAACCTGCCGAATATTTCCAGCATTTTCTGTTTTATTGTAGAATCAATGGTCAGTGTAAAATTTAGTGTCAGTCCTTTTAGGAGTGATTTGAAGTAAAACATCAGAACACAACAGCTACTGGTAATTCATAGTTCATTTCCAAAACTCAGAACTGGTTCTGGATAAAATACAAATTGTATATCTGAGATTGGTAAATCCTTGGTAACCATAAGGCACAAGTCAGGAGTCTGATGGAATACACCACTTTTGCCTGGATGAGCGCAGCTCCAAAAACACCCAAGAAGCTTGACACCATCAAGTACAAAGCAGCCCTTTGACTGCCACCACATCTACAAAATTCACTCACTGTACCACCTCACAGTATATTCCTCAGATGCACTGCAGAAATTTACCAATGCTACTCAGACAGCACCTTCCAAATCACTACCATCTCGAAGAAAAGGGCACCATTATCTGCAAGTTCCCCACTGAGCCACACGTTCTTTTGGCTCCTGTAATTATATCATGGTGGCTCAGTGGTTAGCACTGCTGCCTCACAGCGCCAGGGACCCAGTTTCGATTCCAGCCTCAGGCGACTGTTTGTGTGGAGTTTGCACATTCTTCCCATGTCTGCGTGGGCTTCCTCCAGGTGCTCCAGTTTCCTCCCACAGTCCAAAGATGTGCAGGCTAGGAAGATTGTCCATGCTAAGTTGCCCATAGTGTTCAGGGGTGTGTGGGTTATTGGGGGATGGGTCTGGGTGGGATGCTCCAAGGGTCAGTGTGGACTTGTTGGGCTGAAGGGCCTGTTTCCACACAGTAGGGATTCTATGATTATGATTCTATGATCACTGTTCCTTCAATGTCACTAGATAAAAATTCTAGAAATCCCTCCTATCGATTTCATGGATCTACAAACTTCAAATTGATGGCAGTGGTTCAAGAAGGCAGCTCACTACCACCTTCTCAAGGCCAATTAGGAATCAGCAATAAATACTGGCCTGGCCAGTGATGCACACACTCCATGAATGAACAAGGAAAGTTGCAGATGAAGGCATATGGGGTTAAGTTGCAGATCAACCACTTGCTTTCCTATGTTCCTATACTGACAAGCTCAATACCCCAGTTTGTGTTGGAAAGTGGATCCAACAATTCACAGGACAAGTTCATTCAAAAGTTGTTTAAGCCCATACTTGGCATATGAGTTGATCACCCTTTACCAGGAAATATATATTTAGGGCTACATTTGCATTAGGCTCCCTCCTCAATTTTTAATTTAGAAGTATATGTTTGGGGTTAAACTCCCAGGAGTTAACTGTGTTCATGCAGAGTAGACTGCGCATGGCGAGCAAATAACAGAAACGGAGCTTTTTGCAAAAGGAATGAATTAAAAAGCCATCTTCAAGCCAAATTTCATAACTTTTATGAACTCATCAAATAATTTTGCTGTTGTGAGGAAATTCAATGTTAATTAAAGTCTTGTGAGAGAATAGAAGAAGGAGGAATTTACTCCGAAGAATTTGCCAAAGTCCAAATGAGATATAAGAACACAGACTTTGGCCTGTTTTAAGAAGTATGTCTTTGAAAACATTCTCAAAAATTGTTAGAATGGTTGCATTATCGCTGGATATGCAATGCGTATGTGTGCACTTAATTGGATGAAGTCACACCCTGAATCCAGCAAATATTTCACAGCAACAGTTAGTTATGTAGCTGCTCTATGTCTTTTGCAGTAGAAGATCCAGCTGGCCGAGAAACTACCAAAACAACTTGATGCCAAAATGACCAGTTTCCAGTGATTCACCACCAGACAGCACCAAAATCACAAATGCTCATTTTGTCACATCAGCAACATGATTGAAGCACTTTTCAAAAAAAATATATGTTTTAATATATGTTATGTTTTAAAATATATGGCTACCTGGCTAAGCTAAGTCCATCCCTAATTGTCAAGACGTCAGTTCAGAATGACCCATGGGTCTGATGTCACATGTAGGCCAGACTGGGTAAAGATGGCAGATTTCCTCATCTGCCATGGCGGAATTCAAACCCATGTCCTCCAGAGCACTGGCCTGGGCCTCTGAATTGCTAGTCCAGTGACATTACTACTATGTATATCCCCAACAACCAAACTGCTGACAGGAAATATTCAAAAACAAGTTCAACGAGAATTCACAGGACACGATGAGACAATATCCACAATAGGTGCCGGCCTGCACACATGAATTATTTTGAAAATCAAATAAAAGCAAAGAACTGTGGATACTGGAGATACGAAATAAAAATAGAAATTGGTGGAGAAAGTAAGTAGGCCTAGCAGTGCATCTGAGAGAAACTGAGTTGAGACACATATTACTTTTCTGTTCAAGTTCCCTGCAGATGTTTTCAATGCATGCTCATGACCAGAGGTGAATGATGAGAATAGAGTAAAGCCATGGATCATTGGGAAATAATCTTTTCAGTGACCTACTAAAAAATATGCAACCTATTGTGGGAAACATGTACAGATCTAATATGACTGATGAGACCAAGAGGCGCCCATGTAGAAATAACACCCAAAATTAAGTTTATTTTTTGAGGGAGAATAAGAGCAACTTTCTGCCTGATCTTGGAAGAAATTCTGCACAGCACTGGACCTGAGGACTGGAAAAGTACTAAATACTTAATGTAAGTAGACAATGTAAATTTTTTAAAAGATAAACATAACAAATGAATAAAGTCAGCAGATTAGCTGAAAAAAAACATTTGCACCACATTAGAGGCTGTTCATTAGTATTAAAGATGAACTGCCCTGATCATCTAATCTCAAAAATTTTAACATTTTTGAAATAACTGAATTTCTAGTTTAATTAAGCAACAGCTCCAAGTTTAGAAACCAAAATCCAAAACTGAAATTATCCCAGCACAAGTGCTAATTTCTGTAATTAACAGTGATTATCTTATTTTAACATTCAACTACTTATGGTGCTATTAATTGCATCCTAGTAGGAAAGTTAGCATAACTTTCTGCAATTATGTCAGATCTTTACATGAACAGATACAACTGCAGTTGTGGCAAAATCCTCAGTTATGTCATCCTATGTGCTGTGAAATATTGCAGTCAGTAGGACCAGCGCCAGCATTCTGATATTATGGCTAACTTAGCTTTGGTTGGTAATGCCTTACAGGTGGTAATGACTTGGCCTACTTTACACATTGCTGGATATTTAATACAGTATAAAATGCACTAATCATGACTGATCCATTTTAACACATTTTATGCTATTACTGTGGGCCAATTTTACCTGCCCCTCCCTCAACCCCTTAATTTCATCGTCTAACTTGGGGAAAATGTTAGGAGGCTTCTGGTATGTTTGGGATGAACTGCTTCATTATTGTGCTTATTTTGATTACACTAAGATGTGAAGAGAAACCAGCCATAAACCAGAGTTTACTTCAGTTTGAGAGATTGAATAGCTGGGGCTCTTTTCTCTGGAGCATTGAAGGCTAAGGGGTGACCTTGTAGGGATTTATAAAATCATGAGGGGCATAGATAGCGTAAACAGACAAAGTCTATTCCCTGGGGTAGAAAAGTCCAAAACTAGAGGGCATAGGTTTAAGGTGAGAGGGGAAAGATTTAAAGAGGACCTAAGGGGCAATTTTTTCATGCAGAAGATGGTGCGTGTATGGAATGAGCAGCCAGAGGAATTGGTGGAGGTTGGTGCAATTATGACATTTAAAAGGCATTTGGATGGGTATATGAACAGGAAGGGTTTAGGGATATATGGGCCAAATGCTGGCAAATGAGACTAGATATATCTAGAATTTTTGGTCAGCATGGACTGGCTGGACTGAAGGGTCTGTTTCTGTGCTGTATGACTCTATAACTCCATAAAACAAACAAAATAAGACTATAAAAGTAAACTGCTTTGACTTCAAATACCTAGATTGATCATTAAAGCTGTCACAAATAAACACCATTAACATGCTTTGATTGATAATAATAGCTAACATAATTGTGATCACAGAGAAAGTTAAACACTTGCACAATAGAACACAACCATTTACTCAAAAGAATCTCCCAATCCCATTGAAGAAGAGAAAAATATACCTTGATGGATTTTTAAAAATTAATTCAGAAGATCTGGAAATCACTGACTAGGGCAGCACTAACTACCCAATGCTAATTGCTCTTGAGAAGGCAGTGGGAGGCTACCTTTTCAAACCATCGCCGTCCTTGGGGACACCTACTATGCTGTTATGAAGGGAACTCCAGGATGTTGACCTAATGGCAGTGAATGAACAGCAATATATTTCCAAGTAAGGATAATGTGTGACTTGGAGAAGAACTTGCAACTGGTGATGCTTCTCTGTATCAACTGCCTTTGACATTCTGGATGATCATGGGTTTACTCGATGCTATTAGCCTTGGCGAGTTGCTGTCCTCATTTCATTACAGGCTGTTTTGAAGTAATCACCACCTGGCCCCCAAATAATGATGAACAAAGTGACAGGCTTGCAATCTTGGCTGAGTGACAAGTTTGGCTAGATAGCCAAAGAATTCCCCAGTTCTTCCTTTAACATAGCCATGGATTTTCATTAAGTCTACACAGAGGACAGTTAGGGATTTTATTTAATGTGTCTTGATAGTGCAGTCCTCTCTCTGCACTCTGGTGTATAAGCCTTGAAGTTCTGCTCAAATCTCTGGAGCTGACTTTAAACCATTTCCTTCTGAATCAAAAGTCAGGCAGATATCTTTGAAGCAAGGTTCTGTAGGCTAAATATAAGCTCAAATATACATTATGCACATAATACAAAAGGATTAAAACACTGGATCTAAACTCAGTTACTCGATGACAGAAAAATGTTGTATTGGCAATTGAAGTAGAATGCTAGCCTGAAATTCTTCTATTATCCATTTTGCATATCTTGACATTGCTGTTAAAATAGCAGTGAGAGGAATCTCAGGTAAATCTGAAGGCTGTGTTTGTAGGAGCTTACTTTGCTGTAGTAAGCACTGAAATAAATTGAAATAAAGAAGGATAAATATCTAATAAATCCTTAAAAAATCATTAAGAGAAAAGATTTAAATAAAGTAGCTTTTAAAAAGTTAGAAATTAGCTTTATATTATGTACATGCATTTAAAAAATCAGAGGTGGGCACATGCGGTCATAATTTATCGTCAGATGATTGGTGTCAGCAGACATTCTCAAATATGAAATGTTGTGTGATACTGAGCAAGATCACACTGTAGTAATACTTCGAAACCAGCATTTTGCGCTTTACAAAATACAGGCTAGCAGCTTGTTTCTGGACAAGCCGAGTGCAATGTTGTACTCTCAGAAGTATTGGGTTTGACAGTAAGAGGGTACTTAATTTGACAGGGTGATCTCATATCTAAACCCGTAGCCTGCCTGTCTCCAGTAGCATTAGGTTTGGGGTGGAAAGGCCCATTCTCTGCCTTCCTGCTCCATGGGCAATTCAGGGCCATTTCACAGCTTCAGACCCATCACAGGAATTAACAAACTTGCTGTGCAGTGTGCCCGATGGTAAACCTGTGCAGGCAAGATGTCGGCTGGTGGATCATTCCACTTATCAAAGGCTTTCAGTGCCTCATCAAGGGACTATGTTGGCTGTGAGGAGGTGGGGGGGTTTGCTCTGTTGGGAACCATCCCCACCTTGGCTTCCGAATGCTCCAATGCTCCAATGCTTGCCCTCCCTTACTATTAACTTGCCTTACATCTTGGTCCTTTGTGACCCTCAGCAGCTTCTGGCAGCATCAACAGCCTCCTCTGTGGCACTGCTGGCAGCCAAGAGCCAAAGCCTTCTGACTGGCAAGCAGCTCTCATTGGATAAAACGCCCTCCCCTGCAGTCTTGGTTCTAAGAGAAGAGCTGCTGGTGACCTTGCCAATGCTCAATTTACATTAGATTTTGCTGGCCTTGCATCAAAGAGTTGGCACAGTGTTCTTGCTGGCAATCCATCTGACTGACAAGACCCCAACCTCCTCAAAGAATTCTGTCCTTCTACGCAAATGCAGGAGAAATTAATCTGTATTGTCGTTCTCATTTTTAATTAATCATGCAGCAAAACAATATATTAAGTTCAGAACATTCCAACAGAGAGAATTTCTTGTTTGCCAAATGGTTTTAAAAAAACTATTTGTTTCATCGGAACTAGTGACAAATTCGCAGGTCGGGAATATAATTAAATGCAACAGCAATGGAACATTTTCCAATCAGCACTAGTTAGTCCACAGTGTGCTAGGTAATCCAACACACTACTGAAAACTTTGCTAAGTTAAACAAAAAATTGCCCATTAGCACGATATTTTGTGGTCTTCCTTTACCCATGTGAAAGACTTCATAAATTATCTCCTCCTGTGAAGTTCACAACATTGGAGTCTTTCCCACAGTTGAAAGATGTTTCGTGATGCACAATTGGTCTTATATATATTTTATTTACATGTACTTTCAAGTTCCATTGAGAGTCTCTTTACTGCTCTTGATCTTACTAATAGAGATGGTAATAGAGAAATGGAGACATTTAGAGCTGGGAATCATAAAGCTCAGGGGTCCAGTTAAGGTTTTCTAGCTTCCTACTGTATAACAAGTTGGCCTTGGCATTTTAAGCCTTCTGTTCTCTCCAAAAGATTCTTCAATCTGAAATTCAAATGGTAACACTTCTATCCCTCCAAAGTTAGAACAAACTGTGCTATTTTCTGATATCGGACCTTCTTGCATCACTTTATTTCAGCTTACCATTGGTTGAGAATGCAATTCCTTGTGAAGTCTTAGTAATCATCATTCCCCATAATTGACTTGTTTGCCTGTGATGCATTACTGGTCTGACAGGAAATAGAGTAAGAGGTAGCAGAAAGCAGTAGGATTGGGGTAAGGGATGGCAGATTTAAAACAGAGATGAGGAGAAATTACTTCCCTCAAAGGGTTGTGAATCTGTGGAATTCACTACCCCAGAGTGGGGTGGATGCTGGGACATTGAATAAATTTAATAGGAAACAAGCGGATTTTTAATTAGTCATGGGTGGAAAGGTTATGAAAAGCAAGCAAGAAAGTGGATTTGAGGCCAAGATGAGATCAAATGGAGGAATATACTCGAGGCATTGAGAGGCTTGCTTCCAATCCTACTTCTTATGTTCTTACGAAATACAAGGGTCTCCTGTGAGTACAAATTTTAGACATTGAGCAGTAACTCGGCATTTAAATTCGGATCAATGACCTCAACTGTTTGTGCTGTTGTCTTCCACTTTCACAGGAAAATATGTTACTCTTGTATATTTAAGACTTGGTTTTACTATGAGTTTTGTGTTACCTTACATGCTAGAATCGCACAAAGACAGGTCATTCAATAAATTGTATCAAATTTCAGTAAGTGTTAGAGGACCACATCAAAAAGTTAACCTCTGATTACTTTAACTTTATGGACAAATCAACATGAAAATAAAGTTTTAAAATCACCATGTTAGAACTGACTGTTTCACATATTCATTAATTAAATCAAATGTGCAGTTAGAACTTGGGAACTAGATAGTGGAGAACTTTTATCCGCATGCTAACCTATACAAATCATTGGTTACATATTTCATTGTAGTAGTCTCTATTTCATTGAAAAAATTCATGTCAGAAACAAGGCACATATTCATGAATGCACAAATCAGCCAGCAAGGAAGATATGTCCTATAAATTGTGAATCACCGTAATTTGCAACTAATTTGCACTCTTCTACCGTAAACCTTTTGGGAACAGGTAACCTTGTAAGACTCTTGGTAACTTTCATGAACATGCTGCACAGTAGCCATCCTGTGAGATACAGCATAAAAAGTCCAGGAATTAACATCTTAAGTACCCTTTAATCGACAAGATAATTGTTAATTAATAGCAATTACCCTCTCTTGCCCAGAAAATGAATAATAATAGAATGGAGTCCTATTCTTTCTCTTGTGTTGCTTTTTTTTGTATTTAATAATGTCAAATTTTAAATGCTTTTTCTTACTTTTTCTTAATAACACTGTTTTCTGACCTTTTGAACTTTATTTCTCACTTGTCAAACCTGACACTGAATTCATCCACTCCAATTCACAACTTTTAGTGATTTTTCTGTTTATTTTTCAGCCATTTAATCTAACAGGTTAAAGTGATACCCTGCTTGACTCATTCATAAATATCCAGACGCCTTGTTGCCCTTGATCCAGTGTTATCATATTGAACTTCCAGTAACTTATTTGTAATAAATTCTGAGCCATTGTGTATAAATTTGAGAAACCAAGGTCATAGATATAGAAAAAAATCTACTAAACTCATATTCAAGCTAAAGTAATAAGAAAAAAATGACTTCAAGAAGGAGGAGGTATTGGAGGTCCTGAAAAACATTAAGGTAGTCAAGTCCCCACAGCCTAACGGGATATACTCCAGAATACTGAGAGAGGCAAGGGAGGAAATTGCTGGGGCCTTGAGGGAAATTTTTGTATCCTCACTGGCTGCAGGGGAGGTCTCAGAGGATTGGAGAATAGCCATTGTTGTTCCTTTGTTTAAGAAGGGTAGCAAGGATAATTCAGCTAATTACAGGCTGGTGAGCTATACGTCAGTGGTAGGGAAATTATTGGAGAGAGTTCTTTGAGACAGGATTTACTCCCACCTGGAAACCAGTGGGCGTATTAGTGACAGGCAATGTGGTTTTGTGAAGGGGAGGTTGTGCCTCACTAACTTGGTTAAGTTTTGTGAGGAAGTGATGAAGATGATCGATGAGGGTAGGGCAGTAGATGTTGTCTGCATGGACTTCAGTAAGGCCTTTGACAAGGTCCCTCATGGCAGGCTGATACAGAAGGTAAAGTCACATGGGGTCAGAGGTGAGCTTGCAAAATGGATAAAAATATGGCTCCGTCACAGAAGACAGAGGGTAGCAGTGGAAGGGTACATTTCTGAATGGAGGGCTGTGACTAGTGGCGTTCCTCAGGGATCAGTGTTGAGACCTTTACTGTTGTGATATATATAAAGAATTTGAAGGAATATATAACTGGTCTGATTAGTAAGTTTGCCAATACACAAATGTTGGTGGAATTGCAGATAGTGATGAGGACCGTTAAAGGGTACAGATGGATATAGATCAGTTGGTGGCTTGGGCGCAGAGATGGCAGATGGAGTTTAATCCAGAAAAATGTGAAGTAATGCATTTTGGAAGGTCTAATCCAGATTGAAAATTTATAGTAAATGGCAGAACCCTTAAGAGTACTGATAAGCAGAGGGATCTGGGTATACAGGTACACTGAAGGTGGCAACGCAGGTGGAAAACATAGTTAACGAGGCATATGGCATGCTTGCCTTCATCACCTGGGGCATTGAGTTTAAAAATTGCCAGGTAATGTTGCAACTTTATAGAACCTTAGTTAGGCTGCATTTGGAATATGGTGTTCAATTCTGGTCACCACACTAATAGAAGGATGTGGTGGCTTTGGAGAGGGTACAGAAAAGATTTACTAGGAAGTTGCCTGGTATGGAGGGCATTAGCTATGAGGAGATGTTGGAGAAACTTGGATTATTCTCACTGGAACGATGGAGGTTGAGGGGTGACCTGATAGAGGTCTACAAGATTATGAAGGGCATGGACAGACTGGACAGTCAGAAGCTTTTTCCCAGGGTGGAAGAGTCAGTTACCAGGTACCATGGGTTTAAGGTGCAAGGGGCAAGGTTTAAAGGTGATGTACGAGGCAAGTTTTTTACACAGAGGTTGGTGGGTGCCTGGACCTCGCCGCCAGGGGAGGTCGTGGAAGCAGATACTATAGTGACATTTAAAGGGCTTCTTGACAAATACATGAATAGGATGGGAATAGAGAGATATGGTCCCCAGAAGGGTAGGGGGCTTTAGTTGTGATGGGCAGCATGTCAGTGCAGGCTTAGAGGGCTGAAGGGCCTGTTCCCTTACAGTAATTTTCTTTGTTCTTTTTGTTCTAATTACTCAATGGGTCAGGCAACATCTGTAGTGAGCATCTTTTCATTATTGGAGAAAATAAGGAAGGGAGGTTTGATAAATATGGACTATGTTTCTTGTGTTGGGGGGAACATTTAATGAGAATCAGAAAAAATTTCCATTGATCTAGTCATGACCATGAGATAAACAAAAAGACATGTTTATGCAACATGGAAACAGTCATGGAAAGACATACTAGGGATAATACTTGATGCAGAAGTTAGCATTGTCATGACTCACTGTGATAGCATACTGGAAATCAAGACCTGATATTGCCAGAATTGTCATAAAATTTAAAGATTTTTAAAGGAGTAAAGGATTGAAGGTAGTCAAAGGTTGCAAACATTCTTTAACAACAGAAGTTTATTACACAAAGAGAAAAATAAACCAAAGTTATTCTTTTTGACAACTAGAAAGACCTTAACACAAACCGAATTTCAATCTGTTCTCCTATACTTTTATTTTATTCACCTATTTGTGTAATCAACCTGTTCAGAGATGTTATTACACACCTCTGGAGCAGGTGGGACTTGAATCCTTACCCAATTCCACAGAAAAATCAATTTTATCTCCTCTCTTTTAAATTTTATAAGTAAGTGATTCATCCCAGTTTCTTTTCCTTGGTCAGTGATTCCCTTTCATGTCCTTTAGAATGAACTGTTGGCAATTCTGATGGCTTAAACTTTTTTGGCTCTAACAACTTGAAATGTGCTTGAAATTTTGGCTGGAAAGTTTCACAAAATAACAATATTCCAGCTAGCATGACTAGTTCTCCTGAACAAAAACTTGGTTCTCTTGCTAGGAGAAACATTTGTCCATTCTGAACTGAACTCCTGACTTTTTCTAAACTAAGAACTTGAACAGTAATATCATAAGATATGAGGGCAGAATGAGACCATTCATACCATTGAGTCTGTACCTCCATTCCATCATAGTTGATATGTTTCTCAACTCCATTCTCCTGCCTTCTCCCCATAGCCCTTAATCCCTGACGAGTCTAGAATCAATCGATCTCTATCTTAAATAAAATCAATTACTTGGCCTCCACAGCCTTCTGCAGCAATGTGTTCCACAGATTATCCATCCTCTGGGTGAAGCAATTTCTCCTCATCTTAGTTCTAAGGGGTCATCATGTCACACTGAGGCTATGCCTTTGGGTCCTAGTCTCTCCTGCTGGTGGAAACATCTACTTCACATCCATTCTATCCAGGCGTGTGAATATTCTGTAAGTTACAGTGAAATTTCCCTCATCAAGTACAGACCCAGAGTCTTCTACTGCTTCTCATATGACAAGGTCCTCATCCCCGAGATCATTCTTGTAAATTTCCTCTCGAGCCCCTCCAAGGCCGACACATCTTTCCTTAGATATGGGGTCCAAAAGTGCTCACAATATTCCCAGGGCAGTCTGACCAGCCTTAGTAGTACATCCCTGCTTTTGTACTCGAACCCTTTTGAAATGAAAACAAACATTGTATTTTCTTTCCTAACTGTCAACTGAACTTACATGTTAATCCTAAGAGAATTGTAAAGTAGAACTTTGTGCTTCAGGTTTCCGAATCCTTTCCCCATTTAGAAAATTGCCCGTGCCTCAATTTTTCCTACCAAAGAGCATAATCTCACGGTGTCCCACATTGTATTTCCTCTTCTGATTCTTTGCCCCCTTGCCTAGCATGTCAAGTACTGCTGCAGCCTCCCCACTTCCTCAACACTATCTGTTCCTCCACCTATCTTTGTGTAATCTGCAAACTTAGCAACAATGTCCTCAATTGCTTTATCTAGATTGTTAATGTATAAGGTGAATAGTTGTGGGCCCAACTGTGACCCCTGCGGAACTTCACTAGTCAACGACCACCAGCCTGAAAAAGACCCATTATCCCCACTCCCTGCCTTCTGCCAGCCAGCCATTTCTCTATCCATGCCTGTACCTTGCCCCCAACGCTATGGGCTCTTATCTTATGGAGCAGTGCCTTGTCAAAGGCCTTATGGAAATGCAAAAAGACCACCTCCACTGGCTCTTCTTTGTCTAACGTGCTCGTTACCTCCTCAAAGACTTGAGGCAGCAGTAGTACCCATTCATGGCTGATGTGGCGGAGGCAAGTTTTGGTTCCTGGCTGCATCTGCATAAACGCAGATTCATGGAGGGGCAGTGGAGGCATGTTTGGGCCAATGCAGTACTCGATGGCATCAGTGGCATTGGCATTGGTAAGGTCCAGCGAGGACTCATAATGGCAAGGTCGTCGGTGGAGGTAAGCTGGTGCTGAACAGTGCCAGCTTTCATTCCAGTGGTGGCGCCTCAGTGAAGGAGACTCATGCCTGGTCACCCATAACTTGTTAAGTGCACTTAACAACAAGGACTGCAAAGTTGAAGACTTTTTCTTTATTTTTCTGCCTTTAAATTCTATGTTTTGGTTTATTTTTCTGTGTTTTAAGATAGTGCTTGTGAGCGGCGATACTTTCCAACTCTTCTCACTGTATTTTGTAACAAAATACACATGACAAAAAATAAATCAAATCGAATCAAATTGCAGATTTGTCAGGCATGACCTCCTCTTGACAAAGCCATGCTGACTTAACTCTATTTTACCCCGCACTTCCAAGTACACTGAAATCTTTCTGAATAATGGATTTGATAACCTTACCAATAACGGAGGTCAGGATAAGCAGCTTATAATTTCCTGTCTTCTGCCTCTCTCTTTTATTAAACAGGGGCATTACATTAACTCTTTTCCAGTCCTCTGGGTCTCTCCTTGACTCCAGTGATTCCTGGAAGATCACCACCAATGCCTCTACAATCTCCTCAACTATCTCATTCAGAACTCTGGGTTGTTGTTCATCTGATCCGGGTGATTTATCCATCTTAAGACCTCTTCAGTTTCCATAGCACCTTCTCATGAGTGATGGCCATTACACTCACCTCTACTCCGAACTTTCGTAAAATTTTTGCAATGCTGCTGGTATCTTCCACAGTGAAGACGGATGCAAAGTACCTGTTCAGTGTCTCTGCCACTCTTTGTTGCATATTACTACTTTTCCAGCCTCATTTTCCGATGGTACAATAAGACCATAAGACCATAAGACATAGGAGTAGAAGTAAGGCCATTTGGCCTATCGAGTCCAAACCGCCATTTAATCATGGCTGATGGGCATTTCAACTCCACTTACCCGCACTCTCCCCGTAGCCCTTGATTCCTTGCGAGATCAAGAATTTATCAATCTCTGCCTTGAAGACATTCAACGTCCCGGCCTCCACTGTGCTCCGTGGCAATGAATTCCACAGGCCCACCACTCTCTGGCTGAAAAAATGTCTCCTCATTTCCGTTCTAAATTGACCCCCTCTAATTCTAAGGCTGTGCCCACGGGTCCTAGTATCCCCACCTAACGGAAACAACTTCCCAGCGTCCACCCTTTCTAAGCCATGCATTATCTTGTAAGTTTCTATTAGATCTCCCCTCAACCTTCTAAACTCTAATGAATACAATCCCAGGATCCTCAGCCGTTCATCGTATGTTAGGCTACTGTTGTAGGCTACAATGTCTACTGTTACCTCTCTCTTACTTTTTATATATCTGAAAATATCTGGCAATCTTCTTTTATATTACTAGCTAGTTTACCATGCTGTTCCACCTTCTCCTCCCCGCCACCAACCCACCATTCGCCCGCCACCACCCAACCCCCCATATTGCTTTTATAGTGATCTTCTGCTGGTTTTTAAAGGCTTCCCTATTGTCTGGCTTTCCACTAGTCTTCAACACGTTGTGTATTTTTTCTTTTGCTTTTATGCTGTCCCTGACTTCACTTGTCATCCATGATTGCCTCATTCTCCCCTTCACATGTTTCTTCTTCCTTGCGATGAATTTCTGCTCTGCCTCCTGAATTATCCCAGAAACTCCTGCCATTGCTACTCCACTGTCTTCTCTGCTATGCTCTCCTTCCAATCAAGTCTGGCCAGTTCCTCCCTCATGCTTTTGTAGTTACCTTTACTCAATTATAATACCAGTACGTCTTATTCCAGCTTATCCTGCTCAAACTGCAGGATGAATTCTATTATATTATGGTCACTGCCCTCTTGGGGTTCCTTCAGTTAAGCTCCGTAATCAAGCCTGCCTCACTGCATATCACTAAATCTAGAAATGCCTGTTCCCTTGTGGGCTCTACCACAAGCTGCACCAAACAAAGTCTCATTGACATTCCATGAACTCCTTTTTTTGAAATCTTGATTTTCCCAGTCCAAGTTCCCCATGATTGTTGTAATACTGCCTTTCTTACATGCCTTTTCTATCACCTAATTTATTTTCTTCCCCACCCCTGACTACTCTTAGGACACTGGACACAACTCCATTAGGGACTTTTTCCCTTTGTGGATTCTCAAATCTATCCACACAGATTCCACACCTTCCAACTCTATATCACTTCTTGCTAACAATTTAATGTCATTTCTTATGAACAAGGCAAACCTGCCCCTCTGACCATCTGCCTGTCCTTTCAATAGGATGTGTAACCTTGAATATTTTGCTGCCAGCCCTGATCCCCTTGCAGCCATGCTTCTGTGATATGCACAATCTGCCAATATCAACCAGCACCACGTGCTCATTTATATTGTTTCATATATTGAGTGCATTTAAGTACAACACTCTCAATACTGCATTGACTGCCCCCTCTTATATTTGTCTCCTTATCTGCTGTGCCTCAAGTTATATTTGCTATCCTTTCCTTATTCTGTCCAATTACTTGTTCTGAAAACTTTAATAAGCTCTGCTGAACCCTACCCATTTTAATCTTTTCTATAATTTTCCATGCAACTGAACCTCCCTGCACATCCCGACTCATGTTGGTTTCTGAATCTGGTCCCAGCCTGATTCGGGTAAAGCCTGTCCCATCGGAACAGCTCCCTGCTTTCCCAGTACTTGTACCAATGTCTCATGAATTTGAACCCATTTCTCCCACACCAATCTTTCAGTCACGCTTTTACCTCTTTAATCTTGTTGACTCTGTGCCAGATTGCTTGTGGCTCATGTAGTAATCCAGAGACGATTACCTTTTTTGGTTCCGCTTTTAAATTTAGCCCCTGGTTGCTCACATTGCCTCAGCAGAACCTCTTTCCTCTTTCTACTCATATCATTGGTACCAACGTGGACCACAATGACTGGATCTTTCCCCTCCCACTCCAAGTTCCTCCATAGCCCAGACGAGATTTCCTGAACCTGGGCAACAGGGAGGCAACACAGCCTTTGAGAATCCTGGCCACAGAGAACAGTGTCTATTCCTTGACTATACTATCCCCAGTTATGGACAAATGTGAGGTGATGCATTTTGGAAGGGCAATTACAGGTTGAAATTATACAGTGAATGGCAGAACCCTTAGGTGTAGTGATATGCAGAGGGATCTGGGTATGCAGGATTGCAAATCACTGAAAGTGGCAGTGCAGGTAGATAAAGTAGCTAAACGAAGTCTATGGCATGCTTGCCTTTATTGAAAGGGGCATTGAGTATAAGGATAGGCACGTTATGCTGCAGATTTATAGAACTTTAGTTAAGCCACATTTGGAATATTGTATACAGTTCTGGTCACCACACTACCAAAAGGATGTAAATGCTTTGGAGATGATACAGAAAAGGTTTACCAGGATGTTTGCTGGTATGGAGAATTTTAGCTATGAATAAAAGTTGCTTAGACTGGGATAACAAGGTGTAGAGCTGGATGAACACAGCAGGCCAGGCAGCATCAGAGGAGCAGGAAAGTTGATGTTTCGGGTCTGGATCTAAAACATCAGCTTTCCTGCTTCTCTGATGCTGCCTGGCCTGCTGTGTTCATCCAGCTGTACATCTTGTTATCTCAGACTCCAGCATCGGCAGTTCCTACTATATCTTGGATAGACTGGGTTTGTTTTCACTGGAATACAATTTGTGGGGTGACCTAATGGAAATTTATAAGATTGTGAATGGCATGGACAGAGTGGAACATATGAGGCTTTTTCCCAGGGTGGAGGGATCAATTACGAGACAATACAGGTTCAAGGTGTTAAGGGGAGTGGAGATAAAGTTTAAAAGAGATGTGTGAGTCAAGTTTTTCCACACAAAGGGTCAGGACTGTCTGGAGCATGCTGCCAGAGGAGGTGGTGGAAGCAGATACAATAGCTGCATTCAAGAAACACCTGGACGAATACATGAATAGGAAGGGAATGGAGGGACATGGATCCTGTAAGTGAAGACAGTTTTAGTATGGAAGGGCAAAATGCATCGGCGCAGGCTTGGAGGGTCGAAGGACCCGTTCCTGTGCTGTATTGTTTTTTGTTCTTTGTTTTTAACTGCATTTCTCGTTTCACTCCCTCTTGAATTGCTTACTACTGCAGTGCTATGGTCAGTTTGCTCATCCTCCCCATAACCCTGCTCTCATCTACACAGGGAGCAAGAATCTCAAACCTGTTAGGTCATCTCAAGGGCTGATGCTCCTTCAACACTATAGCCCCTCTATCCGCCTTGCTCATAGTCACATCCTCCTGTCCCTGACTGCTGTCCAAATTTGAGGTAGTTAGTCTAAGTTGTGTGCCTGCCTCCTGAAATACAACATCTCGGTAACTCTCCTCCTTCTTGATATGTCACAGTTTTCAAAGCTCAGACTTCAGCTCATTAACCCTGAGCCGGAGATCATCAAGCCAGCAACACTTGCTACAGATGTGGTCGCAATGTGGAAACAATGAGTCAAAAAAAAAGCCAACAAAAAGCACCTCTTCCCTCTGCACCAAATTCCCACATTTCCTCCTAATTCCCTGAATCATTTGCTCACTCAGGCTGTATCTCAATCCACAGAACCATCGTCTGGTCATGCTTACTAGTCACGCATTTTCAACAGGTCCTTTCTTAAATAGAGCTAAGGCAAGCTGCAATGACTCAAACTAGTTAAGCATTGATAGTAATTAACACATATTGAGAAAAAAAAAGAACTGCAGATGCTGTAAATCGGAAACAAAATCAGAAGTTGCTGGAAAAGCACAGCAGGTCTGGCAGCATCTGTAAATAAAAAATCAAAGTTAATGTTTCTGGTCCAGTGACCTTTCCTTCTGAGGAAGGGCCCCAACTCGAAGCGTCAGCTTTCCTGCTCCTCTGATGCTGCCTGAACAAATGGCTATCTGTTCTATTGTAAACTCAGCTGAATAAACATTCCATCTATTATACACAAGGGAAAGAGTGCAACTGGTGGGTTGAAGAAGTCATTGTATAAGGAGAGGCTCCAATAAATGCTGTATATCGTTTGCATAGGGCTTCTCCTCAGCACTTTATTGCAGTTACATGCAATTCGATTCCACCCTTCGGCAACTGTCTGTGTGGAGTTTGCACGTTCTCCTTGTGTCTATGTGGGTTTCCTCCAGGTGGTCCAGTTTCCTCCCACAGTCCAAAGATGTGCAGGTTAGGTGGATTGGCCAATGCTGAGTTGCCCATAGTGTTCAGGAATGTGTAGATTAGGTGGGTTGTAGGAGGATGGTCTGGGTGGGATGCTCTGAGGGTCGGTGTGGACTTGTTGGGCTGAAGAGCCTGTTTCCACACTGTAGGGATTTAATGATTCTACGCAGGATAGCACAAGGGAAAGCATGCAGCTGATGGGTTGAGGAAATCATTGTGTAGGGAGTGGCTCCAATAGAAGCTATTAATGAAAGCTATATATTGTCGGCCTAAAAAAAAAGTCAGGGAGTTGCGTTATTGTGTATTGGATACATCATTAAAAAGAACTAATTGGATTTCATCTTTAAATCAGACTGTAGCTTCAATTGGATGATCCCATTGCACTTTTATGAAGTAGACCAGGAGAGTTCCCTCTACTGTTCTGGACAATTATTGTCTTCAATTCAAAGTATTGAAACAGATGAACTGCTTGTACCATATTGCTGAACTTGCTGAAGACAAATTGTCAGCCATGTTTCCATATAGAAATGACAATACTTCTGATTGCTCCAATGTAAAATGGCTTAGTAAGTCATGAGACTGTGAAGAGTGCATCCTAAATAAAAGCTCTTTGATCCCAAATCTACCATAATTAATTTGTTAATGTTAAAATCTGAGTCGTGTTGGAATCTTCACCAATTTGTGATTTTTAACTTCAAGCTTTTACGTTTAAATCACTTACAATAAATCCCCATCCTGATATGTTCAAGTCAGCAAAACCTTTTACATAAGATTTTTATTTGTGCTCACTGCTTCATTGTGGATTTAAAAATACATCATTAGAAAATGTGGAACTGACTAACCTTCGCAAGCTTAAAGCTATCAACAGTCCCTTCTACAGATAATACTTTCTACTTCAGTTATTGCATTTTTCCCTTGTCAAACTGCGCACTGCTCTGATTTGAGTCTGTCAGCTAATTTCCAATTTCCTTTGCAAGTGTGAAGAAGGGAAAATGTGCCTGCTTCAAACTTCCGTGGGTGGATCAAGTCTGCATGCACACTCATCACTTATGGGATATTATCCCTAAAGAAGAACTGACTCTCACAATTGCTCACTCTTGCCTTAGTGATAGTTTTTCTGTTGTCTACCAACATATTAAATGTTTAAAATGAAAAAGAAAGCTGTGAAAACAGATAATATCCATTGCAGAGGAGTGTTATCAGCCTGCAGCTGCTTCAACTGTCAGGTAAGGAGGGGAAAAAAAGCAGACTCCTCCGCACTCATATAATCTCTCTGTCATGCTTTTTTTTAACAGCCTCGCTCTTCCCAGGAGCATCCTATCACTGTAAGTGCAGGGGCAGGAGCAGGGAGGGCCAATCATAATCTGCAGACAAACAAAATGTTGCAATTACCTCAGGGGAAAATACAATCAGCTTGAGCATGTTGAGGAAAAACACTGGAATCAAAGACGAAGCATTTTGCTTCTTCCTCTTGTTCTTAAAAGAATTTTGTGGAATAACTTTAATCACCAGATGATCTCCTATTAGGTATCCTTCCCAGATAATATACTTATTTCCATTTTATATTATCTCTGTTTCATATCCTAGACAGAAATATGCTTTAAATTGCATAATTCATGAGACTTTATGCCCTTTTTATTAACTCTGATCTAAACTGGATAATGTTCTTACCAGCATGTCTCAGGACTTGTGTGTACTATCTTTATAATTAAATAAAGTGAACTCACCTTCAACATTCAGCTTCGTAATAATCCATCCCACCCCAGTGCTACAGCTACTGCTTATAATTAATTAAGAAGGTTCACAATCTTCCAAAAATGGAGCATATTTCCTATCCTTTGAGACATATTCAGTGTAAATTGTGAATTAATGTGCCATTTTTCAAAAAAAAATTCTGAATATCTCTGCGATTTCTTCTGGCATTTCAAACGAGATTTTCTAACAGATTGCAGACACTCAACATGGTGGAAGTATTATATATAAAAGAAGGGAAACTTGATGTCTGGACACACGTAGCCTGCTAGAAAAGGGTCTTATTTCACTTTCTGACAAGTGCAGTGGTGTGGTTATCAGGATTTCCCAAGGGACAGTCTCACTTAAAAAAAAATCAATATCAACTCTTGACACATTTTCATTTACATCAGTGTGTGGCTTTCAATTCAAGTACAAATCAATACAGGGCTTTTAACACTTTTCTACCAGCCTGTTCCCTACAAAGTGGGAGGAACTTAGCCTCTGTAATTTTTTTTATTCCACATTGGGAATTTTGACTTCCTTGTGATTAACACTAATCTCTGAAGGCAGAGATTTGAGCAGAATGTATGCACATTGTACAGTTGAGTTCAGAATTAGTTCTAACTTTCGAAGAAACTTAATACAGTGTTGTGGAATGCAATGGTGGGAGAAGAGAGTTTAGGTTGCAAAGTTAGTGTTTTGAAATGAACAGATTGGGAAACAAAAATTGCAAATAATGCTGAATGGCATTATCTAATTGGGCGCACTGTCATTTTGGTTTAAACTTCAAAAGTTTTGTTTTGACAGTTAAACTGTGATACCTCAGCTGAGAGAAATTCTATAGCTACCTAATATTTCATAGGAAGAAAAAAATCTGTCCAGTGAACAAATAACACGCTCTGTACCATATAACTTTTTTAAAGACAGTTAGGTTCATTCTGTAGTACACGATCCAACTGACTTATTGGATAATTTAAATTGTTACACATTACATTTAGATTACTTAAATGATGAAAAATTAAATGTTTTAAGGGTTCTGGTCTTTAAAATGCAGTCCGGAGCTTAACCTTGGCTGCAGTTGTTGAAATATAGGGGGATGAAAATGACAAGGAAGTACAGAGCATCACTATTCTACTTATTAATGTTTATTTATATTTTATAGAAAGCACATTAGCACTGCAAAACCATCCAGTTTTACCAGAGGATGTATTTCCATGTATGTATGACAGGTTGTGCTTGAATGCCTTTACTGAAGGAGTGAAGAAGGGAATACTCACGACACCTCTTGAATAATGAATTAGATTTCTTGCCTGCCTCATTTTAAACCACATTCTAAAAGTACGTCCTTGGATTTAAAGAGAAATGGACTCGGAATAGCACAAGGAAAAATTTCCTCTGATGTGAAAGTCCACTCATATTGATCTGTTCCATCCGATTAAACCTTTGTGCAAAATTCTCAGCTATTTATACAGAATATGGTTGAAAAACTGCATCAGTTTAATTATTCTCAGGGCACTAAGAATAATTCCTCAGTCCCTGTAAGTGAGGAAACAATCATAACAATAAGACCCTCCTGTGAATAAGCAGTTAGCAGGATCCCAGCATCTCAATAAAAAACAAACCCCAGGGATTGGTGAGGGCTTGGAACCATGTCAACTTTTTGACAGTTATTTAAGCATGTGAAGACTTGTCAATGACAGTGAATTCAGAAGGACTGCACTGTATACTGATAAGGTATTGCAATAAAAATGTCCTGGAGGCGCGAAAAGTGACATGAAATGGCATGAAATAGCAACGTTGGGCTGAATTTTCACAGCCTAATGGCAACCGGTTGTGGCATGGGATGGCTGGCAAAATAGGAGAGTGAGAGGAGGGTTATTGGCAGCACAGACATGCACTAAGTGTCAAATTAAGTTGCTTAAGTAATCAATTGGGGGCCACTTCCCATTTCCACTGGCATTTTGCTCAAAATTGAAGGGCCTGCCAATGTGTGCAGAGACTGCTGTATTACTCATGGTGACAACCCAGTCCACTCTCGATGGTATCCTCCTTTACAGACACTTGATCGGCCACGGGGGGTGGTGTTGATCATGGCAGTGGGGGAGGAGAGTGACACATAATGGCCACATCAGAATGGCCAGCCATTTACAACTTCATGACCAAGTGATTGACTGTTAGCTCTCTGCTCCCAGCAGTACCACCAGGAATTCCCAATGGATATCATTGCTAGAGTCTAGTGGGGAGGTAAATTGGGGATCGTGATCTGGGGGAACCAGGCCCTGAAGACCCAGGGACGGTAGTGGAATCACAGTGTTAGGCACAAGGAGAGAGGAAACCTGGGGTGGGAGGAAACCTTGAGGTGGCCTCAGATGGGCCTGGGCAGGCAATAACAGAGGTAAACCCAGTTTCACCCAAGGAGTGATATGCCCCGGGCCTCAATTTGGTGCCGGTCTCTCTCTGGTGTGGTTAAAATTAATTCTGGAGTACTAAGACACTCTTGAAAGGCCCCAGCTGGTCCCAGGATAAGATGGTATTCTGCAACACCTCCCCCACCATGTGTTAAGTTGTTGTGGATTCAGGAGTGAGAGTTTCCCAATTTCACACTCTGCCTGCTGGACGACCCACCCTGGATGATTTGCAAAATTGCTGCCCAGTTTACCATCTGCCCTGGAAGGTAAATAAGTCAATCCCTTCATCCATCTCTGTTGTTAGTTTCTTTTTCTAAGTAATTTCAATCATGCAATTATTAATAACTTTGGAACTGTATGACTTTGACTCATGCTTATACTCAGAACACACTGTTGGCATGCATTAAAATACTGACATGATCATTGTAAGCTTACTGTGCACTAGCATAACTTTGTCAAGTACTAATTAACAATCATTTGCTGCCATATACCTAAGATCTTAGTGGCACAACCCTTTAATTTTCTATTACTGGCACAGTACTATTTTAAATACCTATTTCCACATGGTTAGGTATGATTATATTGTTGACATTTTGGGATTTTCAGTTTTACTCCTCTTATTGCTTTTTGTAATGCCTCCCTGTGTAAAATTTTAATCAGACCAAGACAGTTGAGTGAGTTTCTGCTTTGGTTCTGCTGCACATTAAGATTTAGTCTTTTACCATTGGGATGATACTTTGGCTTTAAGAAGTGTATTTAGTACTGGTTTATTTTACAAAGAAAGGTTGAGATAGTTGCCGAGCAGTCTGCTCAAAGCCAACAAAGTAAAAAGCTTGTGAGGCCTTGGGATTTTTTTTTAAGGCTGGAACAATAAAAGCAGTCTGAATGGGTGGTGCCAAGCTACTACAGAACAAGGATTATTAGTTGTAACTTTCTTCAGTTGTTGGGGTCTTGAAGTTGGATGTGGAAGCACTTATTTTCTCTCTCGGTTACAGATAAAAGCTGGGGTTCACTTCCTCTTGCTGAATTGCATGTGAGACAATCCACTTTACCAAATTTGCCTTTGTCAAGGGTGCGTTTATGGGAACAAAAACAGAAATTGCTGGAAAAGCTCATCAGGTTTGGTAGCATCTGTGGAGAGAAATCAGTGTTAACGTTTCTGGTTGAGTGATTCTTCCTTAGACCACTTGACTTTAAGCAAAACATGCTATCTTTACACTACAGTTCTGAGGAATATTCACCCAAAACGTTAACTTTGATTTCTCTCCACAGGTGCTGCCAGACCTGCTGAGTTTTTCAAGCAATTTCTGTGTTTGTTTTTGATTTACAACATTTGCAGTTCTTTCAGTTTGTGTTTATAAGATGTTATTATATTGGAACAGCTAATTGGTAGTGTTTTATATATATTATTTTGTTAAGCATTTTGATAGAGTTACAGTTAAGCCAATCCTTTTATTTTTATTTTGTCTATATTTTAACTGTAGTGTAAAAATAGTGTGTTTTGCCTAAAGTCAGATGTTTGACCAATGGAATTCATCTGGAATACAATGCTTTACACTTACCTATAAAATAAGTAAAAGGTAGGGTCTAAGGCTATCTTCTTACTATATTTTCAAGGGGTTCGGTCTGGTCCATAACACCATAATGTTTACTCCTCAGATTATATATTCTTCAAAACACTACTGATTAGTAATTTTACAAATAAGTCAAAAATGAAGTAAATGATAAATTAGTTTTGAAAA
Organism: Ginglymostoma cirratum; assembly: GCA_024137785.1. Classification (NCBI taxonomy): domain Eukaryota; kingdom Metazoa; phylum Chordata; class Chondrichthyes; order Orectolobiformes; family Ginglymostomatidae; genus Ginglymostoma; species Ginglymostoma cirratum. The sequence goes on along the minus strand of JAHRHZ010000073.1, from coordinate 6,464,551 downwards.
GATGACAAACTTAACAAACTTCAAATTATCTTTGAAACATATAATATGTGCTTCAGATTTGGTATTAAAGCTGACGATACTGTTGCCGCATTTAGTCACCTTAATTAGGAATTAGGGAATGGTATACAGAATAGAAGCACTGTTTCATCACAAATTGAATGTAAAAATCAGTCAGCTCAAGTGGAAATTGGCAATGTCTCACAAAAAGGAAAGCCATTGAGGTTTTATCTTGCCGCCCATTATGATGTTTAGAAATAATACGCTGAAACTGGGAACGTCCTCGATATTTTTGTAACCTTTTTACGAGGTTCCATATTCGGAAACACAGATTGACAACTGAGGCCTGTTTTAAGATGTATAAACGCACAAACTTTGAATTCAATCAAATGACGCATGCTAGGTTTGATTTCCCGAAACATTCTTGTTTGAAAATATAACTAAGAAATAATTCTAATCAGACAATCAAAATACAGAAACAGGGATACTTACTTTCTTCTGAGAACACTTTTCTCCTTGGAGATTAATAATATGAGCGCACACTCTCCGTAAGGATTAATAAAATGACAGAGATATAGGTAGCTGTGAACTAAACCAGTTTCAAATTGGATCCAGAGGGAAGTGATGATAAGTTGCCATGGTTCAGGTTAGACTGGGATATATAATTAGTGCAATTATTTTTGAGTTCTTCAAGGAAATGTCTAATAAAAATAACACACACTATAATCTTATAGCAAGACATGAAATTTGAAAAGCAAGAAGAAAATTAAGTTGCAGTGTCTATTATTTTCTGATTTAGAACCAATCCATTGAATAATTATTTTCTCCATTGTTTGGTCAATTACACGATGTACATTGGGCTAGATTGTCTAGTCTTCGGATTGTTGGAGACTATTTGTACAACTGAAATGTGCATTTGGATCCTGATGTGTTGACCTCCATGGGAATTTTCCAGGAATTTTCAACTTCCCTTTCTCCCTGGAATCTTTTGCAAAAGTCTCTGACATTGAGTTGGAATTGAGGACATGGCGCAGATTTGATGTACTTATCTGAATAGGTACGCAAGAAACACTGAACAGATTAAAATCTAACATAATATTCCTGGGTAACTATACAACTGTTCCTCAATCAGAAATCAGCCCCCTCCAAACCCCCACAACCCACTCTGGCTACCCTTCGATCCTTCAAATACCATCCCAACTCCCTAACTACACTTCTGACCAGACCTGACTTTCCAGTTACTAACCTCATCCAGCTAATCCACCTCACCCATCTCCTTGTTTAATAACATTCAAACTGGACATATAAACATTCAAAAAAAACCAAACGAACTGTGGATGCTGGAAATCAGAAATAAAAACAGAAATTGCTGGAAAAACTCAGCAGGTCTGGCAGCACCTGTAGTGAGAAAGCAGAATTAACACTTTGGGTCCAGTGACCCTTCTTCAGAAACTGATAGTAACTAGAAAAACATTGACCTTTATGCAGAAGATGGAGTGGGGTGTCTGGGGAGGAGTAATCGATAGGTGCAGATAGAGTTGAAAGAAAGAGAAAAACAGTTGGACAGACAAAGAACTGGATAAAGCCAGTCTAGAAGAATGGATAGCTGCTAATGGGGACTATTGGTAGCTGACAATGGGTTGTGTGTGGTAGCAGCCCATGTGATGATGTGTTGGAGTTGGGGTAAGGACATGGGAGAAGGTGTTCAAGAACTAAAATTGTTGAACTTGAAATTGAGTCCTGAAAGCTGCAGAGTTTCCAAGCAGAAACTGAGGTGCTGTTCTTTCAGCTTGTGCTGAACTTCGCTGGAGCATTGCAGCAAACCTGAGACAGAGATGTTGACCATGGAATATGGTGATGTGTTGAAGTGGCTGGCAACTGGAAGCTCTGGGTTTTTTTGGCAGACAGACCATAGGAGTTCTGTGAAATGATCACCCAGTCTGCACTTCATTTTCCCAATGTACAGCAGACCACATTGTGAGCAGCAAAAACAATAGTGTGGATAGAGTGAGGTGCAGGTAAAGCACTGCTTAACCTGGAAGCCTTGAGTAGTCAGGAGGGAGAAAGTAAATGTGCAGGTGTTACACCTTCTGCGATTGCAGGGGAAAGTGCCATGTGGGTAAGGGGACATGTTGGAAATGAAGGAGGAATGGACCAGGGTGTCCCGTAGTGAATGGTCCCTGCAGTAGGCTAACAAGGGAGGAGAGGGGAATGTGTGTCTGGTGGTGACATCTCGCTGGAGGTGGCAGAAATGGCATCTGATTATCTTCTGGATGTGGATACTGTGGGATGGTAGGTCAGGACAAGGGGGACCCTATCGCTATTGTGGGAGGGAAAAGAAGGGGTGAGGGCGGAAGTGCGGGAAATGGGTTGAACCCAGCTGAAGCTACTGTCAACCCCGGTGCTGGGAAATCCTTGGTTGAAGAGGAAGGTGGACATTTTGGAGGCCATCTTGTCAAAATTTGCATCACCAGAACAGATGCAAAGGAGACGGAGGACATGGGAGAAAATGGAATAGATTCCTTACCACCTCCACCTCCCCAACCCTATCTTCTGCATATAAACTGACATTTTCCTAGCTACCATCAGTTCTGAGGAAGGGTCACTTGACCTGAAACATTAACTCCCATCTCGCTCCACAGATGCGCCAAACCTGCTGAGCTTTTCTAGCAATTTCTATTTTTATTTCTGATTTTACAGCATCTGCAGCTTTATCGGTTTTAGAAACCAGGAGAATGGAATAGAGTCTTTACAGAAAGCAGGGTGTAAGGATATATAGTCAAGGTAACTGGGAGAGTTAGTGGAAATTGGTGGCCAGCCTATCTCTGGAAATGGAAAGAGAGATTTCGAGGACAGGAAGGGAAGAGTCAGAGATGGACCAGATGAGGGTGAGAATGGGGTGGAAAATGGAACGAAATTGAAAATCCTTTCCAATTATGGACAAAAGAGGAGAGCAGCATCGATGATGTTATCAATATACTGGAGAAAGATTTGTGGGTGAGGGCAGGAGTAGGGCTGGAACAAGGAATATAAACTTTCAACATGGCACCTGATGCTGTAAAGAGGGGATGTACCTTGTCTTCCTATGATGCTGCTATGACCTAATTGAGACCTTTGGGCACAAATCACTCCATATTTTGGGACTGCTGGTTTGGCAGACCCTGGGAGAAATGTGAGTTAGGGAATATGTTAAGCAGCAATTTGACATAATGGCAACTGGAACATTGGCATTTATTGCGACAGGAATGGAATACAAGGGATGCAAATGTTCCCGCAACAGTACAGAGCCTCTGGACAGGCAGGACCAATCCTCATGCCTTGGCGGTCTCCATTCAGAGAGGCCACACCTCAATGATGAAACTCAACATCGCCTCAAGTGTGTCAGTGCAGCTTTTGCCCACCTGAGGAACAGCTCAAATCACCCAAGAAGTATCACCTAGGGTTGCCTCTTTAGAATTCTGCCAGTTCGCAGGGCTGGTGCTCCAGTATCAGTGTTTTCCCTCATGCCAACAGTCTGGGCATTGAAATGTTGATTACAATCAATCAGCTACATGCCTGACACACAATTCCGAAAACAAACTGTCTCTTCTAAACACCACCTCTGAAAGCAGTTACCAGGAGGGCAGCACAAATAATTCAATGATATCTTCAAGACCTTCCTGAAATGATATCATATTCCCATGGGAATTGCTTGCTCAAGACCATCCAGAAGCATTCATGAAGGTGTCAACCATCTTGAGAATCTCCGACAGGCGCAGATAGGTCAAGCACAAAAAGTGCCTGGAAACCCACCTCACCAAACACCATGCCACCCCCTGCATCCCCTCACCACCACCCCTCCACCATGGCAGGATGTACAATCCAGGCATGGACTATTTAGATATCTGAGGACCCACAATTCCAGAGTGGAAGAAATTCATCTACAATCTCAAAGGACTGCCTAAGAAGAAGAGGCTAAATCTGAAACACTGCGTCTAATTTTGTTGTCCTTGTTGGAAAATGCATATAAATAGTTCACAGCAGGTTCACTCAACTCATTCCTAGGATGAATTGCTTTCTTATGAGTAAAAGTGGTACAGTTTGGGCCTAAACCACTGGAGTCTAAAAGAATGAGAGATGCCTTTGTTGAAACATATAAGATGTTGAGGAGACTTATTAAATTGATACTGGGGAGATGTTTCTTCTTGTGATGACTCGAATTTGGTGACACATATAAGAATAAGCAGACTACCCTTTTATGTCAGAATTGAAGAGCTTTATTTTTACTCTCAGAAGTGTGTAGAATTCTCTTCCCCAGAAAATATTGGAGTCACTGGGCCATTGAATTCATTCAAAATAAGGTGAGATAGATTTCTAACAGACATGGGGGCGGAGGTTCTGGATGGCAGACAGGGGGTTGGAATTGAGACCTCCACTAGATTTATCATGACTTTATCAGCTGATGACGTGGGTTCAAAGTGCCAAATGGCCTATTCCTGCTGTAGGTTCTTTGCTCCCTACGTTCCTGAAGCATTGGAATGTCCAGTAGTTGTGAAAGGCACCTTATGAATGTCAGATTCTTCCTGTGAAATTGAGGCCTATTACTTACCGATTTAAAAGCACGTCCCTGAAACATTGTTGAATCAACATTTGAAAGATCAATTGAGAAGAGGAGACTGAATGCCAGAGGGGAAAAAATAGAATGATCAGCCAATTGGAATACCTAGCCTTCCTGATGAACCCAGAAACCGAGGAATTGTTTAAAAAAAACACTAGAAGCAGCAATGGTAAGTGTGAAATTGTTCAGAATTCATGAATATAATGAGTCAAATGGAGCAATATCTTGTGATGACATTTAATGAAAGAAAATAACACAGCAGATACAAAAATTGAAACATGGGAAAGATAAATGGTGACATCAATGACAAAGATTTTTAAAATGTCTTCAATGGCAAGGCTTGATGTCAATCTGATACAATATAATACCCAGTTTATTGATAACCAATTTCCCGATAACTTCTTAAAATGTATGGTACGAATCATATGTCATCCTGGGTGATTTTCCTATTCTATAATAAACACGATGGCCTTGTGTTACTGCATTACTTAACCTTTGTAATTTACTTCCAAAACTTCAAGCTTATTTCCACAATGGGAAAGTAGGATTTATTTGAAAGAAAATCCTTCTGGAAAGGGGTTAATTTGCTGAACATGAAGACTAAGAAAAAAATTAATTCTCAAGGCAAGATATTGTGGTTTGGCAACAATGTTGAGAGTGCTGAACTGGCAGGATAAAATTCATAATTAAGTGTCTTGTGTCTCTATCTTGAGGAGTGTAGAGTATATTAGACAGCATTGAAGGGGTCAGGTAGGTTATGTTGATACAGTCCCTGAATCTCCAGTTTTTATATAGCCCATACCGTGAACAACATTAAAAAAATTATTTGATAAATACATGTGTCCTGACTATAAACTGAGCTCACCATCAATACTGAAAAAGTTGCATAATTTTAATTCTGCAATTCAACGTTTTTTGAAATAGAATAGTTTCTGACAATTTATGTTGGAATTGGGGGTGGTGCTGCGGTTGGAAGATTCAACTCTAGAGCTAATTTTAAGCCACTTGGCACTAGATGGACATTATCTGTGTGGCTGTCACGTTCAGCACCATCTCCACAAGTGGTTTTTAGGTAGTGTTAGAGGGCCTCGCCCACAGTTGGGGAAAAGACTCAGAAGTGGACCGCCAGTATCCAGTGACACCACCAGAACCCTAACGCAATTTTAACACACAGTCGTGGGTTTGCTGCCTGGTGCTGACAAATCTGCTGCTAGCTACATGGTCTCCCACCGAGACTGCACTTTCATTGATGACCATTTGTTGTGAAGTTGAGTAGCGTACTTGTAGATTGGAAGGCAGGATGTTAGAATTTGGTGTTTGTAAAATGCTTGGGAGAAAGCAGTGCGTGGCCCCTTTAAAAGATGATGCGCTTTTTCCATGTTGAAACATTTAATAAATGGATGTCTGTGAGCAGCTTGTGGGTTTGCAGGTGCGCACAGAGCACTCGAATTGAAACATTTGTATCAAAAGACTATACAGTTAGTAAACCAAGCAGCAGTTTTGTTTTGTGACCAAGACAATGAGTTTTGAATTTTGCCAGTCAATTTGAATCAGGTACTTAGAGACCCCAAATCAATTAAATTTAAATCTGATGGTTTTGACAACTTAGGACCAATTCTATTGTATGAAATTGATATGTCTTCAAGGGTATAAAAGAAGGGGCAGTTGGGCAAAGACAGGAGATCTAACTGCCATCTGAGAAGGGCTCACTGCCATCTGATTGAGATAACAGCTCTCAGCTCTTAGAAAAAGCACCATCTATTCACAACAGTATCACGACACTCTGAGATAAGATTCCCAACGGAGGAATTTACAGTCATTTCACGTGGATGGGACAACACAGTGCTACTAACTTGAATGTATTTTGGATGAGCGTCTGGCACATCAGTCTTCCTGCCTGTTACATCTGGTGTTTCTGGAACTACAAGTGATAGTCATTATCAAAGGTTGACTCCAATTATGATTCTGGATTATCTTTTGTCAGACTTTCATATGTGGCAAACATGTGAATCAGGAAGAAGATTATGACCTTAGAAACCTGTGGAAAGGGTATAACTTAGAAGATCTCTGAGCAGTGCAGATATTTGAAACATTGAATTAAGGTAAAGAGTCATGCTCAATATGGAACTTGCTAATTCCATGGGTTTTGTCGAGTTACACACATCTTCTGTCCATGACTCCCAGAATGATATCATTAGCCGGGGGTGAAAAGGAACTCCAACATCTCTCAGGAGCCGGGGATAGTAGGAACTGCAGATGCTGGAGAATCTGAGATAACAATGTGGAGAGCTGGATGAACACAGCAGGCCAAGCAGCATCATAGGAGCAGGAAAGCCGACATTTCGGGCCTAGACCCTTCTTCAGAAATGGATTTCTGAATTGAGAGATAACATTGTTATCTCTCAGGAGCCATCGTTTTAGTCCTTTATAATGTTCAAAGAAGAGTAGTTGCTGAACTGGCAGGATAAAATTCATAATTAAGTGTCTTGTGTCTCTATCGTGAGGAGTGTAGAGTATATTAGACAGCATTGAAAGAGTCAAGTAGGTTATGTTGGTGTATTGCATATATACCCTTGGGCTTAGTGGCATTGATTTCATAGTTCGTTAATTTTTTTCCCTCTGCTTCCAATGTACTGAGGAGCCTTATCCTGCAGCTGAACCCAGGTACACCAAGATACCTTGTGAATCATGGAAAATCAGGTGGGTATGGAAAGCTTGCCTGAAAAGGAACTATCTGATTTTCCTTTTATTTAAGTGTGCTTAGACACAGATGAAGGAAGATGTTCTGTATAAGTTCCTGAACATGTTTTCTTCCATTTTACCATTTCAGGGTGTGATAAACCATATTGATCAGTGTTCAAACTCTATTAATTCACTAGTTAAGATCTTGAGGTGTTCCTTTTCAATGGGCTTCTTTTTCAGCGGTTTACTGCGGTAATATGACCATCAGCTATGACACGTGCTAGCACTCTCACCCCTGAGCCAGAAGATTATGCATTCAAGTCCGAGTCCGGTGTGTTGGGCATATGATCTGGATTTACACGATGGAGCAGCTGTGACAGATACCATCTTTTGGAATGAAACATTAAACCAAGGCTTTAGTTACCTTTTCAAGTGGATGTTGAAGATATTATGGTACTGTTAAAGAATATCAAATGATCTTACCAGTGTCTTAACCAATTCATCTCTAATAGTATAATTAAAATAAATAACAGCATGTGTTATAGTTGACTGTATACAAATTGGCTGTCATATTTTCTTAGATTAGAACAGTCATTATATTTCAAAACTCTGAAACACTTTCACATCGTGATGTTGCGAGATTTGTTATATAAATGCAAGGTCTTTCAATACTATTTTTGAATTACTTTTTACGATGAATTAAAAGCAAAGAACTCTAAAATAATATGTCAAAATTACAGCGCTAGGATTAGAGATTGAGCTGATTTTGTTTTATTTATTATAGGGATGTTGGCTTTTCATTCACTGTCCTTCCCTAGTTGCCCTTGAGAAGGTGATGGTGAGCTGCCTTTCTCAACACTGCAGTCCATGTGGTGTAGGTACAGCCATGGCAGTGTTAGGGAGGGAGTTCCAAGATTTGAACACAACAACAGCAAAGGAATGGTAAGATGTTTCTAAGTCCGGATCATGTGTGGATTACAGGGGAAATCTAGCAGGTGGTGATATTCCTATGTATCTTGCTGCCCTTGTGGTAGGTGGTAAAGGTGGGTTTATAATGTACTGTCTAAAGAGCCTTGTAAATAATACACATTGTGTCAGTGGTGGGTAGAATAAATGTTGAAGGTGGCAAATGTGGTGCAGATCAAGTGCACCGCTTTGTCCATCCTCTTTAGTGTTGTTGGAACTACTCATCCACACAACAGAGGAGTATTCCATTACGTTCCTGACTTGTGCCTTGTACATGGTGGAAAGGCTTTAGAGAGTCAGGAGGTGAGTTACTTACCTCAGAATTCCTAGCTTCTGACCTGCTCTTGTAGCCATAGTATTTATATGGCTCGTCAAGTTCAGTTGCTGGTCAATGGTAAAACCCAGGATATTGATGGTCAGGAATTAAATGACATTAATGCTGTTGCAAATCAAGTGAAGATGGCTAGTTTTTTTTTACTTGTTGTAAATGATAATTGCTTGGATCTTGTACGATATGAATTTTACTTGTCATTTATCAATCAAGCTTGAATGTTCACCAGGTATTCTCACATGCTGTCAATTAATGCTGTAGGATTTGAGGAATCCCAAATGATACTGAAGTTGCAGTCATCACTGGACATGCCCAATTCTGACATTTATGACAGAAGGATGGTCATTCATGAAGCAGTTGGAGATGCAACTCATGACCAAAACATTGCAAAACATGACCACCGTAGTCTTTAAGGTAGATTATTCTTTGCAAAACTTGGCTATATTTGTGCTCCTTATTGAGATTGTACTGTAATTTATGAAATCTTAAAACAAAAAACCAGCATTGATCTCAATTATTTTGCTCATGCTATTTTCTGAGCTGATTGAGCTGTTGTTATCTTAAGACAAATCCAGAACATATCCCATATGAAACATTGCTTGCAGCAACCCTCCAGTCAATTTGATTTAATTGGGCTGAGCAATATGTTTTTTGTCTTACATGTGATTTACACTCAGGGTTGTTTTTGGATAGTCATTTTGCCATGTGGCCGAGCAAGTTTTATCTCTATATTTTACCAAACTGCCTCACTAACAACCTGCCCTACGGTATTCCTATATAGTCCAATCCTAGCCTCATCTTACCACACTCCATTCCCAAAACAATTCGCCGTTCATTGGATACCAGGAATTGACCGGCATCCATGGTATCAGCGCTAATTTAAAAAAACCCATTGTGAACTTGGTCATGCATTGTCAGTCTGGACTGCCCTGTATGATTCCTGATATTTGTCCTAGACATGCTAAGCATAGGAAAGTTGGCACATTTCTTGCAACCCTAAAGGGCCTACTGGATGGTGAAGTATTCAGACAAGATGCCCTCTTCTCCCATGACCAGCAGTGGAGCCATAACACCAGACCATGTTGTCACCTGAGTCAGTGCAGTCCTACCTGTCTGTAGGAACGCACAGCAATTTAGGAAGAAAGTCTTTGGCCTCCTGGCATAGTAAATGCCACTATCTTTTCTTTAATATCTCATACTCACTCTATCTCTGCTACTGTGCCCACCTCCCACCAAGGCTTACGCTCTCCCACTCTCACTACTGCCTGCAGCGTCTTCCTGCATTTGCTATCTCTCACTCCAACCCCTGACAGCACCAAACCTACATGTTCTATGTGCTGCCTACTCACCTTCTTGGGAGCTTTTCCTAACTGCACCAAAGTAACAGCTGTGCCACCCATTTTCAGACCCCATTGCCTTAATACCTGCCTCTCACACATTCTCCAGGAGGAAACTAGCCCACAAAAAGGCAGAAAGCAGCAAGAGAGGTCATAGGCTGCCTGACATTTGAGTCTTCATTCTTTTTGTGGCGAGCATCTTGACTCTGACTGTTCTGAGTGTCAGACTGACTGTGTCCAAGCGCCTGGACTGGTAACAGAGGCTGCTCTTGACCTACCTTGCTGGGTGTCCCTGAGTGACGTCTACTTGCTTTGTCCTGACTGAAGACTGCTGACAACAGGCTTCTTGGCTTTGTGTTTGTTCTGTGGTGTAAGGCAAGACAGAAGTGCTCTGAGCCTGGTACCTCTGTTGGAAGGGAAGAATTGCAAAAAGACATGGCAAGGCAATGCAGGAAAAGTGTGAACACTCAGGTAGTGAGTGAGCTTTATGACAGCAAGGAAACAGGCTGGAGCTACAGCCTGGTCCTGCCCATGAGCAGTGTGCATATCGCTGAGTGCACGTTGCCCTTGCAGCAGCATTACAATGATGGTTACTGGTGCAGTGTTAAAGTGTAGGAGCCCAATGTAGGAAGATCAGCAATGTGGCATGAGTGTTCTCAGAGGATGGTACATATTGAAAGCCAATACTTTGCATGCCCTGAGATCTTGGTGCCCATTGTCCAATGTAGAGATCTTCTGGAGTAAGGGGTGAGCTGAAGTCACCAGGACCTGCTCTGACTTTCATGTTGAGAAAACTTGACATCTAGTTTGCTCATTGTGTTTGGTAAGGAGGAAACTGCGGATTAATGAGGTGAGTTGTGGCTTTAATACACTAATCTTCCTTTTAGCAACCCCCAGCTGCTTAATGACAAACTTACCTTGCCACTCAGCAAACACATAAAAGATGCAGCCAGTTGCTCCTAATGTCGAGACAGACCTCGCTAAACCTCTTTCACGATTTCATAAATCTCACTATCATCCACGTCTCCCAGGTTTTTCTAAGATTCTGCCCATAAATACTGGTCTTTTGAGCAAAAGTACTATCACAATTATAATCAGACATGATCTATATTTTTAATAAATGCTTTAACACATGAAGCAATTAATTATTCTGACTCTAAATATAATACCTGTTTATAGAATTGATTATTCCAGCCTCCAAATTCTGATATTTCACATATCTTTTGGCAATTACCATAATTTTCAGTTTACATGCTAAAAATGTTAACTGTTATGAAGATAAATATATTTAAAGATGCAACAAGACAATGTTTATATAATTATCAGCATAAACCACCAGCACAGAAAAAGTCCAGTGTTATCCCCCAGGAACTCAGTGTCCAGCGCTCTTGTCCCTGAATGAGAGGAATGTGGGTTCAATCTCCATTGACCACAAATTTCAGACTGACTTTCCATTACAGTATTGTGGGAACCAGTGTCATAAATGTTATCTTTCAGATGACATCTTAAACAAAATACTTATTTTCTCTCTCAGGTAGATATAAGAGATCCTACAGTGCACAATAAAGAACAGGAAATTTCTCTCTTATGTGGTTGTAATACATGTCCCATAACCAACACTTTATGTACTTCGTTATCACATGCCACTCCTTGAGGGACTGCAAACAAAGCCAAAATCTAGTCAAGCTTTGGGATGACTGCATGAGATGAGGTCAATGTAACTATTTCTAAGGCTGAGAGTCTGCTTTATTTTTCAATGACAACAAGCAGGGTGTCCTCCAATGTGCAAATCTGTGCAAACAGCACCAACTTCAGTTCATGGTCCCACAGGTAGGTTAGACATCGAGAGTGGATCATGAAGATTTGACATTATACTTGCTTGACACAGAAAACACTGATTAATCTATGATCTGATCAATTCCTTGGAACCATATCTTTTCCCTAAGGACTTAATTAGTTTTGACAATTCCATAGTGACGTTCATGTGCTTTATCAACAACACAGTCCCTGAATGGTTGCAGAATGACAGGACAGTTGCTGAGTAACACAAGGTCAGATATGGTTGTTACAGTGAACTCAATTCAACCATTTCAAGACCTTGGTAGTGTGTGAATTATTTTGTTTGTGGATGTTATGTTGATCATATCACTCCAGATATCCTTGATTGTCGGTGCCAAATATTTTTCTTGCTTTCTGGCTTGGTTTGGTTATTGCATGTTAAAATAGAATTTAATCTGGTTTTTGACCTTGGGTTTCTTGGTAAATTATATGGATGAGAACCAAAGGAATAGCCTCATCCCGAACTTTCTCAATAATGTCAGTATAAAGTAGACACAGTCTGTCTGCTTTCTGATGTGAAATGTTATTTATTGCCAGTAGTGCATGACTGGGGGTATATTCGGATCTACATGCAGCTCATAAGCAACACCTCGCAATTTGTCGATAGCAACGAAGAAGCAATTTAAAAAGTTTGTGTTATGCGTAGGAATTATATATGTGACTGCAATAATATAAATCTGTTGCTTTGTCAAATTTGATCATTATCACTTTTTTGCAATACGATGAAAACTACTAAGTTCAAAAGTACTATGAGCCTTCACTGGTTTGATGCTACTGTAAGGGCAAATTTTGTACTACCTAGTTTCCAAACAATGGTGTAATCCTGAAGCTTGGTGAGCAGGTCTTCCCCCAATACATTAGCAGATGGTCCTAAATCTATGAAAACATCAATGACTAGGAATCCAGTGGTCACTGTCAAAAGTAACTGGTTGCTGTGTCTGAAAGAGAGCACAGATGTATAGTCAGGTAATGCACATCTGCACTGGTGTCTTTCTCTTGCCCTTGTGGTGTGGCAATACATTGGTAGCACCCTTTTAGTGGTACTGGCACTTAAAGTTGATTTATGAGGGAAATGGTTTAGTGTTCCACAAGCTTCACAATGTTTACCAGCAACAGGACACTCCAGCTAATTTGGGTGAAAGTTGTCACAACGGAATCATTTGTGAACAATGCTTGTGAAGACACGACTGCGTGAGACTCATGTTGTTACAGAGATGGTTTCCGGGCATATAAATGTTTAATATTGTTCATAGGAGTTGAACTTGGAGTGCAGTAGTCACTTCTGGCGGCCTCAGCTCCCAGAGCTCTGGATTCTGGAAGTGATTATGATTTTGCTAACCCCAGATCTGACAGCTTTCAGACTTTCTCAATTGCTTTGTAGTTGTTGAGAGAGACAATCTTTGATTATCTGGAATTTGATTTCCTGCTTGAAATGTTCCAAAGCACCAAAGTGATACTTGGTTCCTAATTGCCTTAGCCTTGGGCAGCATTGGTCAATTATTTCATTTGCTTCTTGCTTAGCACATCAGCGTACAACTGTTTTGCATATTGTATTTTTGTTAGGCGCAAAATAGATTGAGAATTTTTTGCTGAGTCATTTCTTTTTTGTCTTGAAGGACTAAATGTTTCAAAAATATCTCATAATTGTTCACCTCTAAGTGTAGAAATAAAGCCTTTTTGTGATCTGTGCTTATGAAACCTCTCATTACGCCTAGTGCTAATGTGAGAATACAAGTGACGGCTCAGAATGCCCATCAAAATATAACAGATTTGGCATGGACAATCCCATTCTCATCTGGAGTGAAATGATAGTGCGTGATCAAGGAGCCAGGATTGCATTCCCATCAAAGACAAACCTCTCTGTGATGATGCGAGATAAATTGCTTTTCTTTGGATAGTTAATTTGACCTGATCAGTGTGTGTCGATTTTTAAACCCAAGCTGCGGTGCCTCTTCTGTGTCTAACCACACGCTACTGCCTCAATGTGTTCCTTTCTAAATCTCCAACTTAAAATGCTGTCTGTAGAATGTAAACAAAGACCATCCAAAAGTTTCATAACTGAAGCAATGTTCCCTGTTTCTTACATTTTTGTTACCATTGTGAAGTTCTTTGGAAGAAACAGTAACAGTCAGTATTCAGAAGCAGAACTGCACTTTCTGTTAAAATTTGGTTTTCTTTACTCTCCGTTCAGACTCTCTCTATTGTAACATGTGCAGCCTTCAATGAACAAAATGCATAATGCAATTTTGAACACATTACGTTGACTTCATGAAAGGTATTCTATAAATACAAGTCTTCTTTCATCACAGCCCTGTGGATAAATTATAAACGGACTTTTCACATTGACAAACATTGCTGTAACACATTGTTACCCATCTATGTCAGATATATATTCCAGCTATCAAGGCCAGTGGTACAATAGATTTCTCAAAAATAGAAATATGGCTCAGATGTGCATAATTGAATTTCTGCCACTTTAATCAAAGTACAATATTACTGCCAGTAATTTAGTCATGGTTGGGGTGATGTCCAAAAGATTCTAATGTTCTCAAATGAAGCATAGCAAAATTTTCCATCTGTTTGAAATGAAATTAGGCTGACTGATTTATTTAACCACTTGGACTGAGCTCATCTTCACTTTACTCAGAATTTTTTGTCATTAGCTGATACAGCAGGTGAGATGCGGCAGAAAGCCCCACCTTCCCCCCACCATTGACTGCAACAGGTGCTTTTAAAGGATTAGTCTTTTTTTCACTAATTCAGTGAGCATTTAACTGTTGAAGCACGGTGACTGTAAAAACAATACATGTTTTCTGGTAAGTTTATCAGTAACAAGGAAATAGTCTTTATTCATTGCACAATAAACCCAAACTCATGAGCAACAAAATAATAAAAATTCTTTGATGTTCACTCACAAACACTTTCAGAATGTTTACACTCACGCGGACAAATAAATCTCAAAGAGGAAGGGTTAATAAATTACTTCAGAATCGCAAAAGCGAGTTAATCATGTAATAATCCTGTAAATTGCTGACTTCAATAACTTCAAGTTGGATTTAGTGATTTTTCCAGATTCTGCATTGAAACAATTTGAAAAAACTGGTCTGCTGACACACCACCCATTGTTAGCCACTAATCAACCCTATTAGTAGTTATTCATTCTCCGAGGCTAATCATAATCCACTCCTTTGAATTCCCAACTGTTCTTCTCTGTCATAAAAACTAAAAGAACTGTGGATGCTGTGAATCTAAGACAAAAGCAGAAGTTGCTAGAAAAGCTCAGCAGGTCCGGCGGCGTTTGTGAAGAGATATTAGAGTTAACATTTTGGGTCCGCTGACTCTTCGTCTGACCTTCTGAAGAAGGGACACCGGACCCGAAATGTTAACTCTGATTTCTCTTCACAGATGCTGCCAGACCTACTGAGCTTTTCTAGCAACTTCTGTTTTTATTCTCTCTCTTTGGGATCAATTGCCACCTATTGTTTACTCCTTCCACACCACACTCACCCTATCTTCTGCATAAAAATGAACTTTTTCCTAGATTCCATCAGCTCTAAGGAAGGTTCACCGGACCCAAAACATTAACTTGACAGATGCTGTCAGGCTTGTTGAGCTTTTCCAGAAATTTCTGTTTTTGTTTCTGATTTCCAGCATCTGCAGTTCTTTTAGTCTTTATTTTGAAAAGTTGACTACTGATCTGTCTTTTAATGTTGGAGTCAGAAGCTGCTTGTTTACATTAAAAAAAAAGTTGCCTGTGGAGGTCAGAATACATGCAGGGTGTCCTTGCAGAATTAGAGGACCCAGAGGGAGACAGACAGAAAGAGAGAAAGAGAGAGAGAGAGAGAGACTGAGGGCTAACATAGTGTGGAGTTGGAGGAACACAGCAGGCCAGGCAACATCAGAAAAGCAGGAAAGTTGACGTTTTGGTTCGGGACCCTTCTTCAGAAGTTTGGGACCCTTCATTTGCTGAAGAAGGGTCCTGACCCAAAAAGACAACTTTCCTGCTCCTCTTTTCCTGTTATCTCTGACTCCAGCATTGGCAGTTCTTACTATCTCCGAGAGACTGAGGGTGCTTGCTTTACTGTTACCCACACATGGTCTTTCGAGTATGCCTTACTGATCTTGGAAAAAATGATTGAAATAGAGATAGCTAAGCAATTAAACACATACTTTGGTTCTGCCGTCACAAAGAAAGACACAAGTAACATCCCAGAAAAAATGGGAGAACACAGGATCTAGCAGGAAGGAGGAATTGCAAGAAATTAATGCTAGTAGGGAAATGGTGTTGGGAAACTAATGTAATTAAAGGAAGATAAATCCCCAGGGAGCTGATAGCCTTCTTCCTGGAATACTTAAGGAAGTGGCCCTAGAAACAGATCACCATAGTAATCAACTTCCAAAATGCTATAGATTCTTGAACACTTCCTATCGTTTGAAGGGTAGATGATGTAACCCAACTAACTAAGAAGGGAGGCAGAGAGAAAGCAGTGAATTATAACTGATTAACTTGACATCAATAGTGAGGAAAATGCTGGAGTCCACTACAATGGATGTAATAGAAGAGCATTTTGAAGATAAGACAGAGTTGGGATGGATTTATGAAGGGGAAGTTATATTTGACAGATCTGCTGGAACATTTTGAGGATATAATAAGCAGAGTGGATAAAGTGTGTGAGAAGCAGAGTGATGTGATTTATTTGGATTTTCAGAAGGCTTATGATGAGAGATTAGTATGTAAAATTAAAGCACATGGGATTGAGGATAGTGTACTAACATGGATAAAGAATTGGATGACAGATAGAAAATAAAGAGCAGGAATAAACAGGTCATTTTCTGAGTGGCAGACAGTAACTAGTGGGGTACCACAGGGATCAGTGATTGGACCTTAGCTATTCACAATACAGATTCATGATTTTGATGAGGAAACTTTGTGTCATACCTCCAAATTTGCAGATGACACAAAGCTGGGTGGGAGGGTAGGCTATGATAAGGATGCAGAGAAGCTTCGGCCTGTTAGGGCAATTTATGTAAATGGACAAATATGAGGCAGATGCCATGTAATGTGGATAAATGGGAAGTTATCCACTTTGATAGAAGAACAGGCAGACGGGTTATTATTTGAAAGATGATGGATTGGGGAAGGGCATGGTGTAACATGACCTGGGTGCCCTCATACACCAGTTGCTGAAAGTATGCATATAGGTGCAGTAGGAGGTAAGTAAGGCAAATGATACATTGGCCTTCATATTGAGAAGTTTTAAATATAGGAGCAGAGATGTCTTACTGCAATTGCACAGAGCATTCGCAAGATCACATTTATTTAGTGCAATTTTATCTTTTTCAGTTTTATCTCCTTATCTGTGCGAGGATGATCTGGCTATTGAAGGAATGAAAAGGTTTACGAGATTGAGTCCTGGGATTGGGGAACTGACATATGGGGAGAGACTGAATCAGTTAGGACTATATCCACTAAATTTTAGAAGAATGAGGGGTACCTCATGGAAACCTGTAAAATTCTAACAGGACAAGGTAGATGCAAGAAATGTATTGTAAGGGTATAATACAAAATTTATTTGAAACCAAAACTGCTGAATATTTTCTGGTAACTCTCCAAAGATCAATTGGAATTAATGAACTTTCCAAGCCTTCAGATGAACAATCCATACAGAGAGAAATGAAAAGGACCTTTTACAACATAAAAGTTTGTTGGTGTACAAAATTAGCTTGAAGAAAGCAGACAGAGGGTGATGGTGGATGATTGTTTTTTGGACTGGAGGCCTGTGACCAGCTGTGAGCTGCAAGGATTGGTGCTGGGTCCACTGCTTTTTGTCACTTCAGTAAACTATTTTGCTGTGAATATAGGAGGAATGGTTAGTAAGTTTGCAGATGACACCAAAATTGGTGGTGTAGTGGACAGTGAAGAAGATTGTCTCAGTGCGCAATGGGACCTTAATCAGATGGGGTGATGGGCCAAGGAGTGGCAGATGGAGTTTAATTTAGATAAATGTTAGATGTTGCATTTTAGTAAGGCAAACCAGGCAGAACTTATACAGCTAATGGTAGAGTCCTGGGTCGTGTTTCCAAACAAAGACACCTTGGGTTGCAGGTTCATAGTTCCTTGAAGGTGGACTCTCAGGTAGACAGGGTAACGAAGAAGGCATTTGGTATCATGTTGCAGCTGTACAGGACATTGTTTAAGCCACATTTGGAATACCGTATTCAATTCCGGTCTTCCTGTCACAGGGAAGATGTTATTACACTTGAAGTGGTGCAGAAATGATTTACAAGAATGTTCCCAGGATTGGAGGGTTTGAGCTATAGGGAGAGGCTCAGTAGGCTGGGGCTATTTTCTGTAGGACTGTCAGAGGTTGAGTGGTGAACTTATTGAGGTTTATAAAATCATGAGGGGCATGGATAGGGTGAATAGCCAAGATCTTTATCCCAAGGCATAAGAGTCCAAAACTAGAGGATATAGGTTTAAGATGAGAGGGGAAAGATTTAAAAAGGACCTAAGGGGCAACTTTTTTCATGCAGAGGCTGGTGCATGTATGGAATGAGCTGCCAGAGGAAGCAATGGAGGCTGGTACAGATTACAACATTTAAAAAGCATCTGGGTGTGTACTTGAATAGGAAGAGTTTAGTGGGATATGGGCTAAATGCTGGCATATGAGATTAGATTAAATTAGGATATCTGGTTTGCATGGATGAGTTGGACAAAGGGTCTGTTTCTGTGCTATACAACTCAGTGACTCTGTGAATGGCCAGGCATTTCCGTGTAATTTAACTTTAAGTGAAGCAGCAGGACAAAGCTCTGAAGTGCTCCAAATATAATGGCCCTAAAATTAGGCATGTTAAAGTGGGTGAAGTGACAGTGGTGGAATATTCAAGGAAAAGTAGAACCAATTCTGACTAAAGTGATGTAAGCTGAATGCGGGGATGCCAGCATGATCAGTAGGAACCAGAGTTGGGGTGTCTATCTGGGTTAATGCAATAGCCATTTGTCCAGCTGACTACATGTATCCGTTGATGGTCAGCCAATGTTGGTGTGAGTGAGTTGCAGAATTTTTCGAATTACTGTAAGGACGCCTCAGCTTTCAGTTATCATCGGAATAACTTATGTCAGTAATTGTGAAGATCACCTCCTCACTATCCCTGTTTTATTTCAGTTTGCCATAGGAACTAATTGCTATTTTCAGGGGAAATTCTATATTTCAAGAGAACAAATTGGATGGTTATAAGTTTTGATCCTACAAAATGACACTTGGACTTGGAGGGTTACAATGTGAGCACAAATTGCATAAAATGAAATGACTCGCTTAAACATGGGAGATTGACAAATATTCAGATAAATTATGAAATCATTTGAAAGAAATTAATGGGTTAGATAGTGAGAAACTATTTCTCTGAATGGGGGGGAAGGGTGGTAGGGACCAGGGGATGATGGTCAGGGCAAAAATAGAAGACATGGGACTGCATTTTGCTGAATTTTGGAGTCATGTTACTGGACCAGTACTCTAGAATCCAAGGCTACCAGTCCAACAAAGTTTGGACTTGTAGATGGTGAAATTTGAATTCAGTGAAAATCACAAAATCACAAAATCACAGTGAAAATTCACTAACAGTCACAAAAAAAATCTGGTTCATTAATAGTCTGTACAGAAGGAATTCTGCCATCCTTACTTGGCTTGGCCTATATTAAACGCCAGAACCTCAGCAATCTGGTTGACTCTTAAATGCCCTGTTGGTATTTAGGGTAGGTCATTGGATGTTGGCCTAGTCAATGAAATTCACATTGTATCAATACATTTCTTTTAAAGAAACAATGCGCCAATCCTAACATCATTACTGGAATAGTGTGTCATTTCTGTTAGGCTTGAACAATGTGCATTTTCAGCTAGAAGTTAGACTTTAAACAAGCATTTTTGGGTGTTTTGGCTGCACCTCGAGCCTGGAATATACACAACCTCTCAAATAAGATATTTGGATAGCTGCCCAGGGCAGCTATTTAATGCCCAGCGATTTGGGCAGCACACTGATTCCCAAGGCGTTGAGCACCTTGGGAGGATCTTTCTGGGATTGTCAACAATAAATGCAAGGGATAGGTTGAAGGGGAGGGAGAGCTGAGACATCAGTGCGAATCAGAGAAAAATTTGCGACGGAGGAATGGTGAGTGAACATCCAGGATTCTCCTTGCAAAACCAGGATAAATGGTCACCCAGCCCTGATCCCAATTGTCAAACCTCCTCACTACTGACTCATCCTTGCCAGTCCCAAGCTTCTAGGCAAGAATCCATTCTATTACTCCCTTCCCGTGCACCAACTGACCTTACACACCACTGCACAAGGTTGACACCTACATGACACGTTTAACCAATTGTGAATGAGATTCATTTGTGCCACTGATTTTAACTTGAAGTTAGGCTTTTATTGAAACCTGTTTCATATTAGGGAGTATTCATGATATGCAAATATATGACAAATGTGAAGCCACCATGTGTCAGCGTAATTTTCAACAGGCCACACACATCTCTGGCTTAATCAATTGGTTAAACGTGTCGTGTAGGTATCAACCTTGTGCAGTGGTGTGTAAGGTCAGTTGGCGCCAGGGAAGGGAGTCTTGCCTAGGAAATCAAAAGTGTCCTTACACATCACTTTTTCCACTGTGTGCTCAATAAAATTAATTCTATAATCTTAAAATTAGACCTAAGGCATACAAAGCAACATTTCACGGTACTTTCTCTACCCAAAAGATGATACAAATCTGTACCTCTCTTGGCCACATGCTCTTATCATTGGAGTTTTCAGCTCTGAGATGGACACTTTTGATGGCTAAGGAAAGAAGAGTCAGCTGAACGGAGGTGAGGGGCAGACTAGCCATGATCTCACTGAATACCAGACTACATTAATGACCTTCTGATGATCTCCTGATGTTTCTATGCACATGCATCAATACAGTGACAGTGATGGAGAGAGCTATTATTAAAGCATATAGTGTTCTCAACTTTATTGATCGGAGCATACAGTACACGATCATGGAGGTGACGTTGAACTTGTACAAGACACTGTTGGATCCCAGCTGGAGTAGTGTGCACATTATATATAAGTTGTGAATGTTTGGAGATAATGCAGAAGCATTTACAAGAATGGACCGAGGATTGAGAAGCTTCACTTACGATGATAGCTGTTCTTCTTGGAGAGAAGAAGACTTAGAAGAGATTTAATGGGGGAATTTCAAAATCATGAACGGGCCAGACAAAGTTAGGTCGAGAGAAGCTGATCTCACTTGTAAAAGGAAAAATAATGAGTCGGTATAGATTTAAATGATGTGCAAATGAAGCAAGGGTGATGAAAGAAAAAAATGTTTTCACACAGCGAGTGATTAGGGTATGGAATGCACTGCCTAGAAATGTGGTGGAGGCAGGTTCAATCGGAGCATTCAAGGGGGCATTGGATAATTATTTGGACAGAAATCGTGTGCAGGGATACGGGAAAAAATCGGAAATTGACATTAGGTAACAGAGCTGGTGTAGGCACAACGGGCCAAATAGCATCCTTCTGCGATGTAACAATTCTGTGATTTTGTAACACATAATGTCTGAAAGATTGTAATTTTACTTCCTCAAGCAGATCATTCTTTGATTTAAAAAATTCAATAAGCAATCATTTCATGGTATGATGGGCAAAATCAAGGGTGGTTGTATTATATCAGAGAATGGGTTTTATAGGGGGACAGATTGCCTTGCTCCTTAACCCCATCACCACCACCCTGACCCTAGTCAGCTGGAGCTTCACAGACATGAAATCCAGCTGTCCTGCAGTAATGTTAAGCTGGGAGCAACACTAATCAGTGCAGAGAGGGATCTCTGCTCGTCAGGAGCAGGAACGTCCACCCTAGAGAGGTCTAGTCAATCAGATTGGATTGTGTGTAATCCAGCAGGTCCAGAAGACAGTAATTCTGGGGTAACAAGCTGTCCTCAAGGAAGAGGTGGAGAGAAATACCAGATTTCAGTTAAGTCTGGCAAGATTTGAGTGGGCACAGCTGCTGGATGCCAACAAGTGGAGGAAGGGGATGGGCAGTTGTGGTACAGTGGCTGGGGGGATTCTATAATGTAACTGTACCTGTGATACAGCGCTTACATGCAAATCATGGTCAGAGGGATTTTGTGGGATGGAGGTTTTAAGGCCTGGAGTCAGTGGCTGGCAGCAAGGTTAGGCATGGCTATCAATTTGAGGGAGGAAAGCCCTTCAACACCCCATCCCTGGCACCTGAGAAATGATCAACTCACACTGATTTGCTTTTCATGCTCTCAGTGGGATGACAGGCTAGCCTGAACCTGGGCTAATACTTGTGGTGCTGAGGCGTTGTCTTTTTAGTGGTTATTAATTATCCACTCAAGGTTCTCAATTGACAGGTGGGATCTTCCCACCCCAGATTTAATTGCTTTGGAGACAGGATGGTAGCATGGTGCTCAAAACTACCCACCCCCTTAAATGCCACCCTCCTCCAAACGTCAGTCCTGAGAAGGCCAATAATACCACGCTCTGATTTTACTCTTTGTGCATGACTTTGACCTTATGTTAGATATTTTATTGGTCACTTCTTATTCTTCCGTGTGACCCCTTAAATATTCTTTAGTTTGGTTGGTTTGGGAGAGATGTAGTTGCCTAAACAGTTCATTTTTGCCTCAGATCCTTTGTTAAGGGGGCTATGATGCTATAAATTTTTGATCAACAGAACTTCTTGTACAAAAATCATTGGAATTCTGAAGCCAAGTGTAATAGTAATGGATGATATGATGCTGATGGCTTGTTACAGTTCATAAAATCTGGAATGTTGTATTAAAGATTCCCTGGTCCATTTTTTCTGAGTTGCTTCGTGATCTGGATCCAGATAAAGGCCCACTCGTGGCCTCTCAGCTGCCGGAATGGGGAAGGGCTGCTGAACCATGAGCCAATGAAGGCAACATGGGCTAGCTGCTGGTTTGTCTATGCATGTGAGGCCCCCCCATGTCACCTCCATACAATTCAACCCAAAGAGAGGAACAGAATGATGCAATAAAACGGAAAGATAAAAGAGACCGGAAGATGATACTTTAAAAATTCTTTCAAATCTCTAATAATAATTAAAACCTGAAGAAATGAGACTTTGCGCTTGGAAAATTAAATTTCTGTGACAGATACTTCTTGACAGCAAGTAAGATCTAACAATCCATTAAAAGTCCATTTTTGCTTGAAGGACCAAGTTCAACATTTTCAGGTGTTAGTGGGTGTATCGTTGATAAGAAGTGCAACTTCACAACCTGTCTGTGCATTTGCAGAGTTTATCTATGTGGGGTCAGTGTAGCAAAGCTTCTAGAGGAATAGACTTCTGCTTACTGTCTTTAGCCATGTGTGTGTGATTATAGATGTTATTCTATGATTTACTCTTTTTTACCAGTGAGTGCGGATAACCTCACTATTACTTTAACTACAAAATCTGAACCGAAAGGATTTGATGGGGTTGGACACAGTGGAGATCTTTCCACATGTAGGGAAGTCAAAATCTTGAGGTTACTCTTCCAAGATAGTATCTATCAAATCCAATACAGCATTCAGGAGAACATCTTTACTCAGAGCATAGTCAGGTATGGACTGTGTTTTCTGAAAGAATAGTTGAAGCAAATGGTATGAATGCATTTAAAATGAAGCTAGGTAAACAAAAGGAGGGAATATGGAAGGATATGCTGATGAAGAGAGATGGGAGAGGGTTTGTATGAAGCTTAAACTCTAGAATTGACCAGTTGATTCTGTGGTAAAGTTACCTTTTAGTCAACCTGCTCAGACAGGTTAATA
Source organism: Ginglymostoma cirratum (assembly GCA_024137785.1). Lineage (NCBI taxonomy): Eukaryota > Metazoa > Chordata > Chondrichthyes > Orectolobiformes > Ginglymostomatidae > Ginglymostoma > Ginglymostoma cirratum. Next base: position 6,440,970 of record JAHRHZ010000073.1, on the reverse strand, counting down.
CACACCTTTGAGGTAGATGGGACTTGAACCCAGGCTGCCTTGCTCAGACAGAGGGAAACTACCACCACAAATAGACTTGCAACAGGAGAATTAATTTTGCACCCCACACCCCGACGAACCCATCAGCATATTTAAAGGTAGAGCGGGATACGTAAAATAAACTGGGTGGCCAGTCTGCAGCCTTCCTGCCCACTCAACTTTCCCCAACAATACTGAGGCCTAGGAGACTGTCTACCCTTCAGAGCACTTAAGGGCCTCATTCCTCTTCTATTGCAATTTCTTGTCTGCAGAGGAAGGAGGAAGCAAAGGAGTCAGTCCAACAGCAGGACGGGGCAGTGGTACCTGCTTTTGGTGGAAGAGGGGGATGAGGGTGTCCCCTTGTCCCGATGATTTGGGCATCTCTTTTCTGGAATGATGCAGCTGTATCTGTTTGTGCTCTCTTTATATCGTCTTCAGTTCTGGTATCATCTTACGAATCTTTTGTCCACCCTCTCCAGTGTGTCTATATTCTTTTTTACTATAATATAGATGCCGTAACTGTGCACAGGACCCCAAGTGTGGTTTTAATAGTTTCAATGTAAATTTAACAGAACTCTGCTTTTCAGTTATACACCTCTAGAAATGAACCTTGGTGCTTTGCTTGTTGCTTTCAAGGCTTTCTAAGAATTTGGTATATATTTGTAAGACAATGAAAGAGGTGACAGCTTGACATGGTGAGATTGGATGGCGTGCAGCACTTTGGAGCATGCATGCTTCTTTGGGCAACTGCTTATTAAATTGTTATTGTTTAGTAGTTCTGCTTTAGTGCATATCACATTGTATATTTGTTTAATAATCCTGTATATAGTGAGTATTGAGCTTGACCCCACTCCCATCAGGAATGCTACACTGTTTGTCCTCAAGACTGGATTCTTTGAACTGTTAATTGGATAATCACGACTAATGCAGAAGGCCTTTGATACTTGAATTTGTGTGCTGCTGCACTGTTGCATCATTTGCCAACAAATGCACTTTCCTGGCTACTCAAGCAGCACTAGTTAGCCCCGTCCTAGTAGTTGAAAAACTGAAATGCACTTTTAGTGATTGCAATAGTTTCCCCCTTCCATGTGTAGCCACTTACATTTAAGTGCCCTCATCCTTTAAACTTCAGTGCAATTTCCTAACCCTCTCTTCCACACCAACCAACACGTTTAAAAATGGTATGTCCTGAGAGTTCAGATGGTAGGGAAATTGGTGTGTGCTGAGCTTTCCATTCTCCTGCCATTCATGTTATTACCCTTTATTAGTATCCTACAATGCCCAGCAAACGTTCAGCACGTCACTGCTCTAGTACTAGGAATGTAAAATATACATTAATATATGAGGGAGGTTTAAATAATCTTCGCTGTTGTTGAACCAGATAGCAATTATAAGCTCATTTACTACATGGGGGAGGTGGGGGGGGGGAAGCACGGAGGGAGGGGAAGTTAACAGTTTTTTATTTTGCTGAAGCAGGGGACTTGCTGACAGTGCAGTTGATGTTGGAGAGTTTGAAAATCTTTCCACATCATTAACCATTCCTCCAGACTGGAAAAAAGGATCCCATTGTGCAACAGCCATTACCATTGCAATTTTCTGGAAAGCGACATATTTCAGGTCTTGAAAAAGGTTAAGGAAAAACACAGCAAATGACAAACAACAGTCTTTATTGAAAATAATGACACCCACACAGAATTTTAAATCTGCCGTTTTCAAATGGTAGGGAACCAGGTGCCGAGCAGCTGTGAAAAACACATAAGGATGTGATTATCTTATTATCCACTTTTGTCACATTATCTCATTAGTAACACAGAGAAGATAAGTGATATTTTTCTGTCATGAAACAGGAAACAATATGCAACCAATTTCTCATCACATATCGTCACTATTGCAAAGGATAGTTCTCTCTTAGTATTTTTAAGTGAAAAACTGTTCAGCCAGAAATATTTATATAAAAGAAAATACAACATAACAGATGTTAGTACATCAGAGTGCATTAACTAGGAATCATTGGGATAGACCTATTAAAAGTTTGATCATTGCATCATTGCATGGTAGGGAAATGGTTAAATAATGCACCAAAACACAAGTTATTTTTTTCTAATGCTTGCTGGTGTATTTCCCTTCTAAAAAGCAATTCACTGTTTTGATATTTCTAGGCAATTCAACCATTGTGCTGCACTAATAAAGGATAATATTATGAACTATCCACTCTCCATTCATCCCAACACCAAGAACAATGAATGAATTGAAAATTCATGAGTTTATCATGTTTAATTTTACAAGCTTTGAATAATATAGAATCCGCAACTAAATAATAATATAAGATAGAATTTGAGTCGCAATTCGATAAATGTGAGTTAATACCTATTGCAAGGAAGAAATTAGGTCACATTTATTGGAAGCTGCAAGTCTATGTAAGCTTGAGGAGCAAGGAGACCTCAGTGTACAAATACGTCAGCCAGTAAAATTAGTGTCCCAGGTTAGTAAGACCAATAAAACTCTGGGCTCAATTTCTTAAGGGATAGAATTGAAAAATACTGAATTTATGCTAAACCTCATGAAACATTGGTTTGACTACACTTACAGTACTGACTACAGTTTTGGTCACCACATTATAACAAGTTTATAGAAGTACTGGAGAGGGAGCAGAGAACATTTTGTAGCACAATACTAGAAATGCCTGGGTATACAGATAAGGAAAGGATTTTTGGTTGTGTCTCTTCTGTCTTGAAAAAAAAAGGGGCGACCTCATAGAGTTCTTTAAAATTATGAAATATTGTAATAAAGTGGAATTGAAAAATAATGTTTCCTTTGGTGGGAAAGAGCTTAACTAGAGGCCATCAACGTAAGATAGTCATTAAGGCAACCAGTTGGGATTAATGATATAACTTCTCTGCCCAAAGAGTGGTGAAAATGGGGAACTTGCTACCAGAAAGAATAATTGGTGTGAATAGTACAGAATAACTCAAGAGGAAACTAGATAAAGAAGTGAGGGAGAGGAGAACAGAGGGTTACAAATCCTAGGGGGTTTTTTTTCACCGTTTTAAATCATCTTTAGTGTTTACATTCCTTCCAAAAAGCACAGAAGTATGTCTTCCGGGAGCAAAATGCTAACTAATAAAGCCAAATATGGGGATGATCCTAAATTCAGATGAGGAGAGATGGGAAGTGGAGTATATAAGTGGAGTATAGACAGTTTGGGCCAAATGGCTTGTTTCCGTTCCACATTTCATAGGTAAACCCACATAATCAGTGTTGTGTATAAGGTATAATGAAAAGAATGAATGATTGGAAAGCTTTATTTCTTGTTATATAAACAGCAATATAACTTGGGCTGTGACACTGCTATTGAGACTAACAAATGAATGGTCAACATATTTTTTCAGAGGGAGACAAATCTGCACATTTGAGTAATAGAATCATAGAATCCCTATAATGTGGAAACAAGCCCTTCGGCCCAACAAGTCAACCCTGACCCTCAGAGCATCCCACCCAGACCCATCCCCTATAACCCACCTAATCTACACATCCCTGAATGCTACGGGCAATTTAGCATGGCCAAGCCACCTGGTTTTAAGAAGGAGCTTTAAGAAGGGCATTACCTGTTTTAAGTAGATAGTTTAACATCTCCACCGAAGCTGCAATAGTAAGAAGGGTTTGGAGGTTAACTAATATGGTACCAAGGATGACGGTCTTCAGTGACAGGAAAGCCTGGTGAATCTGCGGTTCTGGTGTTTGGAGCAAAGAAAATTGCAGGGAAATTTAAGCATGCTTAAAATTAGCGAGTGGTTAATGGAGTAAATGGGGAAATACTGTTTCCACTGGCAAAGATGGTCTTAATTAGGGCACTCATAATGAAGATAGTTAGCAAAAGGATCAGTGGAGGTGAGAATTTTCTCACATGACAAGTTGTCATGGGCTGGATTGACTGAAAAGCTGCTTGTAGCAAGTTCAAAAATGGTTTACAAAATGAATTGAATAAGTAGCTGAAAAGGGAATATGTGCATAGCAATGCATGAAGAGTGGGACATATGATTGATTTGACAGTTCTTGCAAAAAGCAGGACTAACACTGGTGAGTGCAATGGCCATCTGTGTTGTATAATTCTATGAGATCTCACAATGATGTTATTTCTTTCTTGTAAAAGCAGCTGTACTGATTCTAAAGAGTTTGCTTAGAGTTGATGTGAAAATTTATGGCATTAAAAGTTCACAGTACTGCGTGCTATTGCGTCAGTTGATGTGACTGTAAAATAAATATAGCCAAGATGTGCTTTGCTGAAATGTTAGTGATATTGATTTAAAATAATCAAGGTCTGATTAATTATCATAGAGACAATGAAATTCAGTGCACCATCTATTTTTCTCCATGAACTTAGCAACCAGCAAGAAGTGAAACAGAGAAAAACAAAATAAGAAGTATATATGCACATAACAGTGAAGTTTCTTGTTACTTTCTTTGAAATACCTTCAGGAAAACAAACTTAATGAACAGGATCTAGCGTATTTTACATATAAACTGCACTAAGCTTCTCAATAATACATTAAAATTGCTCTAGTATTAAAATTCTCTACATAGACATTATTTAAGGTATGGTAAAGCAAAATTAATGAACTTCTATTTTAAGTCTTTCCTTTTCCAGCTATTGTCTATCACGAAGCAGTCTAATAAATACTGTATTACACTATTTTACATTTCTGCTAGCTTTCTCAAATTCTAGCAGTAGAATGTTCAAAGTTCTCCTGGCTTTATTCCAGTTAGAGTATCGTTTCTATTTTTGTTTGAAATATGTTATGATTTCCTGACCTACCTTAGAGAATTTTACAGGATATTTAAATAAAGTGGTTCAAACATCTACTATGTTCTACTTTCTGGAGTTTGCGATCGTCAGTCAGGAGTCTCATACATTAATTAAATAATGTCAATAAGTGCTCAATGGAATAATAACAAAATAGCTAATTAGGTTGTCAACGACATAAATCTGACAACCCCAGTACCTGTTCTAAAGACCAAAAATGCACTGGAAAGTTGCACTTATAATTTTTGATTTTAAGTCTAGGAAGAACAATTGTGCTCCTCTGGACTTCACAGGTGAAAGTGAAGGCATCCTTTACCTCATATTCGACCCTCCCTTTCTGAATCGGTGGTTTGCCTGGAATCTCAATTCCCATATTACAGTAGTTACTTTGTGCCTAGAATGTCAATCAGTCAGTGAATGTTAACGTTGATCCAGGATCACGTACATGAATACTTAAGATGCAATGGATACAAAAAAGTACTCAAGACCAACATCCCAATGGCCTATATAAACCTAGAGAGCTAGAACAACAAAGCGGCTAAAGCTTTGCATCAGCTATACATTGGAGTATTGTATACATTCCAGGGCTTCACATCATAGACGCGATAGGCAGGATTTTCTGAGAAGTGGCAATCACATTCAGATTAATGCTACATCAGTGCTCCACTTCTCTGGGAGGACATTTTGATCATGGCTCCTTCAGAAACGCAGAGCATACATTAAATCTAACTGTGTCCTCACAGTGCTGGATACTCAGTGAAGTCAAACCTCATTCATTTTTCCACAACAGTACTTTCCATGATCTGTGATTTAAATGTCTCCAGCAGAAGGGCAGCTACTTTGACAGCTCTGAAGTCTTATTATGTAAAGTAATTGTGGGGTTAAAGTGACAGGGAGATAGGATGCCAAGTGTGTAGGGTGCCAGAAATTGTTTGAGGTGTCACGTAAATCAGGGAGTATTTCAGGTCATTTAGAGCATGTGAGTATTATTGGGTGCCCGGGAGAAAAGAGTTATTGGGTCCTAGAGAGCGAACAGGCATGTTAGGTTCCAGGGTCTGTCCGGTCCCTGTGAGATGAGGGTTATCAGGCTCTGGGTGAGGGAAGCAGAAGGTGGTATTGTGTCACAGAGCATGTCTGTTCCTGCTATGGGTGGCTGGATGCTGTCAGTTCAGGGTAAGGTGGATGAAAGGGGTCAGGGGAGATGGAGTTATGGGGGATATGTGTTAATTTGGTGCTGAGAGTAATGGTTACCCAAGAATTACAAGATTAAAAATTTTTCCTAACAACTGCAGCAGAACGTCCTGAATTCTCCAATTTAAATAGATGCCTTTGGAAAGTTCCGAGTGCAGGAGAATTACCCAATAGAATCTTCAATTTTCCTGGCAATTCCTCGGAGCTTGCTATGTTATGGATTCCACAGGATTCCAAGCATAAGTTCCCCCTACGCTGCAGAAATGACTATCCGATAATTCGAAAATCCAGGCCAACGTTTTGACCTTGGATGGAGTGCAGAGCAGATTCAGCAGAATTCAACCAGTATTTCAAGATTCAGATTATGAGGTGAGATGACGTAAAATAGTTTGGCACTGTTGTGAATGAGATGGGAAGCATGCTAGTCCAACTATTCCATGGATCACAACATAAAATTAAAATATTTTACCCAAGCCCAAATGAATAATTGTATGCTTCCTTTATATTACACTTAGAACGAAAAGATCCACTAACTGGGTTTCTTTAAGAGACACAAAATTGTTGATATATTATAAAACAAAATCCATTAAATAAAAATGGTGAATTGGTTAACATAACTTGCAATATATATATATAAAAAGTTATCCTTCTAACTAACCCAAACATACTCGTCAGGCAAAAGAGGAAAAAGTGGATTTCTCTTTCTAGAGATTCACATCAAAAAGAAACTTCATGGACAAGAGTGGCTATTCTTGAAAGCCCAAAAGTTGAGGGATAGAATGCTCTGAAATATGTTGATTTGGTTTTCTTACGCTTGTGACCAAGTCACTAATCATGCATGGTTGTCTCTGGGATCTTGTCAGTCATGACTTGTTCAGGAAATCCAATATTAAGAAGTTCTTTTAGTCTCTGTTCTGGAAGAATGATTCAGTTTCACTTTGATTTCACATTTACGTTTTACCCAAAGCCAAAGACATGTGCTGCGCTGCTTCTTATGTTGCAGGTTTTTGTCAACTGAAAATTCAAACTCTGAGCCTTCAAACACTGTTCAAACAAAGTAGACAGAAAATCTGGATTGAAAAAATTCAGGTGTTTTCCTTGAAGTGAGTTCAAGCAACCAAGACCAGTAATTATGTGGAACCATGCGGTTTCCAAGAAATTCCTTGCTGCAAAACAAAAAGTTTTAATGTGATTTTTCAGTGACCTTTATCACCATAAAATTCATCTCCATGAAAATTTTCAAAGACAAAGCATCATTGTAACAGTATTCTCTTGAAATAAAGTACGTTACAGGGTGATTTGATTGACTTTGACAAAGAAATGATAGAGTAGGTAGAACGTTTTTTTTCTAATGGTAGGAGTAGCTAGGCCAAGAGACGAACCAAGCTTTTCAGGAGTGAAATTCATACCTAGGAAGCAATATCTTCTTAGCCCATCTGAAGTGGGGAGAAGACAGGCAGGGGAACTTTTTTTAAATAAAAGGCCAAAATGCAGAACATGATGGTGGGTAAACTTTTGCAATTAATTCCTTGGAACATCAAAGGTAGGTTGTGTTTTCCAGCAAACGTTAGGAAATTCTTTTGTGTGCATCTTCACATCAAGTATGCTCACGAAAAGGCCCATTTGCAAGAATTAATTTTCCCTTCCCAATTAAGTTCTATGCAAGCAAACAATACATGCCTGCAGATTCACAAGTGCATGACAGAAACGTGCAGTAGGCAATATGATCATCTTCTAGAATGAGTTTTGATCTATTTAAGGAGCATTTGAATATGCCATGCAATGATCAAGATATGGTAGCAATAGTTTAAGTTGCAAAGGGCATGGAGATAGTTGAGAAATAGAGACTGAAATGTAATAGGCATAGGACAAGAAGACAGGACAATGGTCGAATTCTGACTGGCAAACAGTGGAAGTGTTGTATGTGAGTGGGAGGTAAATGAGACAACAAATTTTCAATACATTTCTTTTATCAGCAAGGTAAACCTCAAGTCTCAAAAATTATCATCTGCTTCTGTCTGCTTATAAAACTGACAGAAGGTAGCAATCTTGTCCCCACAATGTACTCAAGCTTTTCTTTTCAACGAGCTTTCATCAGCGCTATTCATAATTGATTTCTCTATAAATTTTGATTAATTCTCAATAAGAAATTGGCTTGTATGTACAATCAATACATTGCTTGACTGCAGTTAAATGGACAATTGTGTGATCAGCACAAATCTTGATACTGCCTGCCTTAAGTAGTATTAATATCCACCAATAAAACAACTTTAGCATGTACAATCGATGCATTTTTAAGTTTAAACACCCAAGTCTGCAGAATTCAGATACAGTTCAGCACTCCCAACAGCAGGAGACCTTGACAAGCAACAACATCAAATGCTAATGGATTCAATACTCCCAAGTCTTACAGCAAAAAGTGGCCATTAGGAGATAAGCCAGTTGAAATACTATGTACAATATGAATATTCTCCTGTTTAAGTGCTTTTTAATCCAAGTGTTGGTGTAACAACAATGCTGTAAGAGTCTATTAGACAACAAAAACACAGGAAGGTGCTCCTTGGATAATTTATGTTAACATCACTGGGTGGAATCCCAGATCTTGAAATAAAACATTCATGCTGTTTAGTCCAGTGTCATCCGTAAACTAAATCATTAAACTTGATTAAAGTTTCATTTGATAATTGATTCTTAAGAGAATGTGTATAATTACAATTTGAGAAATGTAAAATTTTTACAATTGAAGTAACACGTATTTGATATTAAAGTTATGGACAACAATATACAGCAAAAATGCATCTTTGTAGTGAACACATTTATAATATTTAAATCTGACTTTAGCAACAATGCAGTAGTCGTGGAATTCATCATTCTTGATTGCTGTTTAGTCACATGCGCACATGTGGATGATGACGAACAACAACTTCATCTCACTGGGATGACCACAATGGTTGAATTACTTTCCACTCACTATCTTAAGCGGGTAAAATAATTTGCAATAGAATTGTAACCCTAAAACAGCTGCCAGGCAAGAAATTGGTCATGTGAGATAACTCTTTGCACTCCAGAGTGGTATCCACTGAAAACACATGCAATTGTAGGAGATACTTGCTGAATAACAGACAGAGAAGGAGTACATTATTGCTGATGCTGGAATCTGAACAGAAAACAACAAATGCTGAGATCACAGCAGGTCAGACAGCATCCATGGAGACAGAGCAAGCTCACTTTTTGAGTTTCGAAATGCTGGCTTGCTCTTTTTCCATGGACGTTGTCTGACTTGCTGTAATCTCCAGCATTTGTTGTTAATATACAGGTAAGCATTAGCACAGGCCACAGTGAACACAAGTTCAGCGGCAGGAAGGCTCCTCCACTGAGGATTGACAACTACTTAAAGCTTTTCCTGCTGACTTATTTCTTCTGGCAATGGCTTCATTTTATGTCTTCTATTTTGTTTCAATTTGCAAAAGTCAAATGGGAGTTTTAAGCTTTGGTTGGTGCTGAAAAAAACATTTTCCTGACTTCCTGACTTCATGACTTCTGCACAAACCAGTTTCTTCTAGGTATAGGTGCATTTTTGGATCATTTCCCATGGAATAGAGCATATCCTGAAGAATTAACAGTGGTCAAAGAGAAATGGATAAATCACTTGAAGAGGGAGGAAGAAGAACAGGAGACCATATCAACCTATAGTGGTCAGAGGGAAATTATTCTACTTTCATGAGGAACAATGTGAGACTTCAGAGTTTCTACTCTGAAGTTTTTTGATGAGGATGCCCTCATCAAAATCTGTTCTTTCTGCTGTAGCTACATGAAACCCACATGGCCAGAGGCTGCAAGGGTGACTGGTTGATGAACCTTCATGCAATTTGCTTCTTCTGAGTTTGAAATGAAGAAATATGTAGCCCCTCAGTTTACCATTAACTGTCGTGTAAAGGAATTCGCCGAGATGTGTATTCAGTGAGAGATGACCACTTTTCAAACTTTTTTCACAGCGAGCGGCAGGTCAGGTGCACAGGACAGTGAAGAAGGTGTTTTATATGCTTGCCTCTATTGATCAGTGCATTGAGTGTAAGAGTTGGGAGGTCATGATGTGTCTGTACAGGACATTGGTTAGGCTCTTTGGGAATACTGCGTGCAATTTTGGTCTCCCTGCTATAAGAAGGATGTTGTGAAACTTGAAAGTGTTCAGAAAAGATTGACAAGGATGTTGCTAGGTTTGGAGGGTTTCAGCTATAGGGAGAGGCTGAACAGGCTGTGAGTATTTTCAGTGGAGCATCAGAGGCTGAGGGGTGATCTTGTAGATGTTTATAAAATCTTGAGGGGCACAGGTAAGGTGAATAGCCAAGGCCTTTCTCTCAGGGTAGAAGAGTTCAAAACTAGGGGGCATAGGTTTCAAGTGAGATAGAAACTTTTTCACAGAGAGGGTAGTACGTGTATGGAAGGAGCTGCAGGAGGACATGGTGGAGGCTGGTACAATTACAAAATTTAAAAGGCATATGGATGGGGTACAAGAAGGATATGGGCCAAAAGCTGGCAAATGGGACGAGATTAATCTAGGATATCTGGTTGCATGGACGAGTTGGACCAAAGTGTATATTTCCATGCTGCGCAGTTCTATGACTCTGACTCTATATAAATGTATCCAAAAGAAACTACAAAGGTATGAGGAGTGAGTTGGCTGCAATAGGTAATTTAATTAAAAGGCATGATGATAGATAGGCAGTGGTTAATATTTAAGGAATTAATGCATTACAACAGTTGTAAATTTCTTTTGGGTGAAAGAGCATAATAGGAAAAGTGACCCAGTCTTGACCAACAAAAAAGAGAGCAGCAGATCCAAAGGAAAGTCATACAAAGTTACTAGAAAAAGCAGGAAGCCTGAGGACTGGAAGCAATCTAGAAATGAGTAAAAACGGGACCAAGAGTTGATTAAGAAGAGTAAATAATGGACTATGGGAGTAAAGCTGCAAGGAACAAAAAAGCAGACTTACCGTTTCGAAAGGTATGTAGAAGGAGAAAGATCAGTGAAGACAAATGGCAGTCTCTTAGAGACTGAAACTGGAGAATAATAATGGAAAACAAGGAAATGGTACAGCAATTACAGAACTACTTTTGTTGTGACTTCACAGAAAAAGACACAAATAACTTTCCATAAATAAGAGGAAAGCAACAGTGCATTGGGAAGTAAGAAATAATGGAGATTAGTATTCATAAAAGATGTTGAATAAAGCTGATAATCCTGAGGGCTTGATAATCTATATCACAGTGTTCGATAGGAGGTGGCCATGAAAATAGCAGGTTAAATAGTTCTTACCTCCCAAAATTCTGTTGAATCTGGAACAGTCCCAGCAAACTGGAGAGTGAAGAATATAAACCAACTATTTACAAAAAAAGGAGGGAGAAAACTGGGAATTACAGATCAGTTAGCCTAGTATCTGCAGTACTGAAAGTGCTGATGTCTATTACAAAGGATGTGTTAGTAGGACCCTTATAAAATACCAGTGCCATAACACAAAGTCAACATAGATTTATGAAAAGGAAGTAATGTTTGTCAAATCTATTGGCATATTTTGAGCATAGAATCTTGAGAATAGATGAGGGACCAGCAGCCGATATGATATCTTTGGATTTTTTTAATGAAAATCCTTTTCAAGAGAATAGGGTACAAAATCAAAGCACATTGAATTGGTGATATTTTACTGGCATGGATTAAGAATTAGTTAGCAGATAAGAAATGGAGTTTTGGAATAAATGGGTCCTTTCTTCGATACAGAACATAGTGACAAATGGGATGCCACAGGAATCTTCGCTTAGGTCATAACAATTTACCATACATATGTCAATGAATCAAGTCTAATGTTTCCAAGTTTGCTGATGACATCAAACTATGTGGGATTGTGAGTTGTCTGGATGACTGTCAAGAGTCTTCAGGACAATTTAGGCAAAGTTGAGACAGTAGGTAAATACATGGCAGTTGCAGTATAAATGTGAAATTATCCACTTTGGTGGGAAAATCTGAATGACAGAGTATTATTTAAATGATGACAGATTGGGAAATGTTGAGATACAAAGGGACCCATGTGTTCTTGTACTCCAATCACTGAAAGCAAGCATGCAAGTGCAGGAAACAGGAAGGCAAATGCTATTTGCATCAACAGTCCAGCAACAATACCATTAGGCCATCACCTCCCCGTTAAGACTTCATAAGGCTGCAATCAGACTTTCTTTGTTCTTGTATTCCATCTTTTCACAATGGTACAATGGTATGTTTACCTTCGTTGCAAAAAGATGGAATACTAGAACAAGAAAGTCTTATCCCAGCCTTATTGAAGTCTTAATGGCCTAGTGGTAATGTTGCTGAATTGTTAATCCAGGTAATGTCCTGGGGAACTGGGTTTGAATCCCACCATGACAAATGGTGCAATTTGAGTTCAATAAAAATCTGGAATTAAGAGTCTAATGATGACCATGTATCCATTGTTGATTGTTGGGAAAAAATAATCTGGTTCACTAATGTCCTTCAGGGAAGGAAACTGCCATCTTTACCTGTCCTACATATGAGGATTCCAGGGGTCAAGGTCTTAGGATATACAAAATTGTTTCATTCAGAGGGTTGTAAAGCTGTGGAATTCTATGTCACAGAAGGCTGTGGAAGTGATATTACTGATTATGTTTAGGAAAAAACAGATTTATAAAAGCCAAAAATGTCCAGGGGTACAGGGAGATGGTAGGGGTATGTCGTTGGGATAGAGAATTAGCCATGATCACATTGCGTGGCAGTGCAGACTCAATGGACTGAATGGCCTATTTATGCTCTTATTTTCTATGTTTTCAATGTGCCTTCATTAGGATTGCAGGCCTTCCCATTGCACAGGATGACTGCATTGACTGTAAACACATTGCCTTGTGAGTGCCCATATCAACTACAAATGAGATTTCACTTCCTCAATAATATGAAAGAAAAATTCTTCAGTTACTGGAGATCTGAAATAAAAATAGAAAGTGCAGGAAAAGCTCAGCAGATCTTGTGGAGAGAGAAACTGAGTTAACATTTCAAGTCCAAAGTGACCCTTCCTTGGAAATCTCAACTGTCTCCTTTCCCTCAATGTTTGGCTGGCATATGCAGAGACTTTTAAGGGCTAACTGCTGGCATCCAAATAGCAGTTGTGGAACTTTCATTCTGCTAGCTGTGTTTGAACCACAGGCTTATGGGTGCAAAGTGAAAAGGATTATCTGCTCATGACCTAACCCCTGACTCTAGTTCACTATATGCAGACTTACACCAATGCATTCAATAGAAGTCACAAAAGGTGCAACCCATTTACACCTGTTAGAAACAATGTACAGTCCTATTTAAGGACTATCTCTATGTGATCAAGAAGTGCATGATCAAGCCTTGTGCCTTTCTGATTTCCTGAAAGCATAGAGTGATTATAGTTCCTTATTGCTGTCTCCATGGTAATGTCTCAGCTAAACAGATTCCTAATTTGCCAATTGGCTCCCACTTTTCTGCTGTTCTATGAATTATTGTGATTGTTTGAAATTTGGCATTCCTGCATTTATCCTGATGAGTTCAAGATAAGAAGCTTTAAGAACATGTCTCTACTTTCAACTTCAGACAGATTCCTTGCAGTCAAGTGACAATAATATCTAATAGCTATAGCATTAAAGGAAGCCATCTGTCCTATCATGTCTTTGCCAACTTTCTGCAACAGTAAGTCATCTTATCACATTTGCATGCCCCTGTACTTAGTCCTGCATTTAATTTCCTTTTAGCCTCTTATCCGATTTCCTTTTGCAATGTGAAGTGACACCAACTGCATGAGTTCAATTGCTGCACTAGCTGAGGCTATGATGAAGGACTCTCCCTCTGAACCTCTCCCTTTGCCTGAGGAGATTCTCAGGTTAAACCACCGCCAGTCTTCTCTATCCAATGGGAGACGGTACCCTGTGGTCAACAAGGACTAACACAACTTTACATTTTTTACTTCAGTTACCATTGACCAGAAACTGAACTGGACCAGCCATACAACAACTGTGTTTACAAGAGGAGGTCAGAGGCTCAGAATTCTGTGGTAACTTTGGGCTGGAAGCCTGTCCATCCTCTATAAGGTACAAAACAGATCTGTGATAGAATGGGCTGGCCTAGTGGTATTATCGCTGGACTATTAATACAGAGACACAGATAAAGTTCTGGGGATCTGGGTTCAAATCTTGCCACAGCAGATGATGGAATTTGAATTCAATAAAATATCTGGAATTAAGAATTAATGATGACCATGAATTCATTGTCGATTGTCAGGAAAAACCCACCTGGTTCACTGATGTCCTTTAGGAAAGGAAACTGCCACCCTTACCTGGGCTCACCTACATGTGACTCCAGACCCATAGCAATGTGGTTGACTCTGAGCTGCCCTCTGAGTGATTAGGGATGGGCAATAAATGCTGCCTAGCCAGCAACACCCTCATCCCATTAATGAATAAAAAAAAACTCCAGTTTGCCTTGCTCAGAGCATTTTTAACAACATTCAAAAAAATTCAGCCCATCCAAGATAAAACACTCCACTTGATTGGCACTGCATTTACCACCTTAAATATTGACTCCTTTCCCTACTGATATGCAGTGGCAATAATGTATACCATCTGCAAAATACACTGCATGACATTAATAAGGCTCCTTCAGCTCATGCTCCACTGAGAAGAACAGGGTCAGTAGTTATATGGAGGGGAACTTGTACTTGGTGGCATCACAAAGCTACACCCGGTTCTGAATTGGAATTATATCACCAGACATAGAGTTATACAGTATGCAAACAGACCCTTTGGTCTGACTAGTCCATGTTGACCAGATATCCTAAACTTCAGAATCAGAATCATAGAATCCCGACAGTGAGGAAACAAGCCCTTCAGCCTAACAAGTCCACTCCAACCCTCAGAGAGTCCCACACAGAACCATCCTCCTCTAACCCACCTAATCTACACATCCCTGGACACTTGGCAATTTAGCGTGGCCAATCCACCTAACTTGCACATCTTGGGTCTGTGGGAGGAAACAGGAGCACCTGGAGGAAACCTACGCAGACATGGGGAGAATGTGCAACCTCCACACAGATAGTCGCCCAAGGGTGGAACTGAAACCGAGTCCCTGGCGCTGTGAGGCAGCAATACTAACCACTGAGCCACTAGGCCACCCCCATTTACAACATTTGTCCCATATCCCTCTATACCCTTTCTATTCATGTATCCATCCAGATGCCTTTTAAATGACATTATTATACCCATCTCCACCACTTCCTCTAGCAGCTCATTCCATACACACAACGCCATCTGCAAGAAAAAGTTGCCCCTCAGTTACTTTTAAGTTCTTCCCTTCTCACCTCAAATTAATTCCCTCTAGATTTGGACTCCCATACACTTGGAAAAAGATGTTGGCTATTCAGCCTATCCATGCCCCTCATGGTTTTATAAACCTTTCATCCCTCAGCCTCTGATGCTCCAGGGAAAATATCCCCAGCCTATTCAGCCTCTCCCCGCAGGTCGAATTGTCCAATCCCTGCAACATCCTTGTAAATCTTTTCTGAACCCTTTCAAGCTTAACAACATCTTTCGTATGGCAGGGAGATCAGAATTGAATGCAATATTCTAAAAGTGGCCTCACCAATGTCCTGTACGCTCGTAACATAACATCCCAATTTCTATACTCAATTCACTGCCCAATGAAGGCAAGCGTTCAAGACACCTTCTTCACCACCCTGTCTACCTGCGACTCCACTTTCAAGGAACTATGCACCTGCATCCCTAAGTTCCTTTGTTCAGCAACACTCCTCATGCTCCTACTGTTAACTGTATAAGTCATTGCCTTGAATTGCCTCATCAAAATGCAACACCTCATATTTATCTAAATTAAACTCCAACTGCCACTCCTTGGCCCACTGGCCCATCAAATCAAAGTCCCTTTATAGTCTACCATAACCTTCTCCACTGTTCACTACACCTCCAATTTTGGTGTGCTTCATTGTCACTCAGTTAACATTTTGGAATTCTCTCCCTAATAGCATTGTGGGTGTCCTACTCTTTAAGGACAGCAGCAGTTTAAGAAAGCAACTCACTATCACCTTACAGGTGGTCAGTTCATTCAGGGCTCACCAATGACAATGATCTACGAATGACATGCACATTCTATGAAATTTAAACAAAATCCTAACTCAGTGCCATCTGCTTCTTGAGCTTGCACCAATGAAAACAATTTCTCCTTATCTACTCTGACCATAACCATTATGATTTTGAACACCTCTGTCTAATCTTTCCACTTTTACTTCTCCAAGGTGTCATTCATTCTTGTAAGCATTTACATGTATATTTTGTACCCTCTCAATGTAACCGTGCATGCATAGTCCCTGGAAGCTGCTGCCTAACCTTAACGTGAGATGATAGTCTCACCTCTCTTTCTGCAGCAGTAAAATCAGCCTACATACAGCCCACTTGTTAAAGGAGTGCAATCCTTATAAATAGTATGTTTGAAGCCCGACATTTCAACATTTACACAGCATTTGTCTGGCTTATGTGGACCCCACAGAATGGCTAAGGTACAAAGTTGTTCAGCCATGCTGGTATGGATACAGTACACCATTCTGGGAAAGACTGCAATGACATAAAAGTTCTGCTGTGTGGTCAACTGGTTTGTCTGCATCCCTACAGAAATCAATGAACCTGCCAGGCATGGGAACAGTGCATTTGTCATTTTCTTATTGTTCAGGGATACGCTGGCTTGGCAAGTGTCACTGCACTCGCCTTCCAATGTCTTTTAATGACAAAAGAAGTAATGACTTCTATAACTCTTAAATCCCCGGAATCACCGAGGTGGAGTGAAATATGTTACAGAAGACAATGGTACAGTCAAAACCTAACGAAAAATTCAATGCATTCTTACGCCTGATGTTGAGCCTCCATCTACACCCTCACTGTTTTATTTGCACCCAATCTTCTTGCTAAAACATTCAAACTGGTGAATCAGGAGCAGGATCACACCCTGGAGCCTGCTTTGCCATTTGATAATATTGTGGCTGATCTGAATGTAACCTCAGATCCACATCCCTGCCTAGGTCCCTAGGTCCACATTCCTAGGTCCGATAGCTTTCCATCTCCTTGTTTACCAAGAATCTACCCCTCTCTGCTTTCCTCCTTTTTTCACTTGCCTGACTCACTCCAGTCTCTAAAGGCATTTTCAGATGTTATTTGGAAATGTATATATTAGAAAGATAGCACTAAATGTATAACTTGTAACTTTAACTCTCACCACCAGTGGAAATGTTGCATGTAGGAGTTTGAAATAGAGCTAGGCAGAATTGACCGTGCCCAACATTATCCCTCTCTCATTTTGACTCACAAGCTTTTGGGAGAAAAGAGAGGGCTGTCGTCAGGAATGCAGGCACCACCTAAATATTTGAAATCAGATTCCAAACATATCACTCAGTCCTTATGTACTTTTAAAACTGAGATATATGTATACCTCATAATCTCCAAAAGCTTATGGCCAAAATTTAGCTTCTAATTGTTATGCAAATCTCTTTCCTTTCTCTCTGCACTAGATTCATAGTCTCCACATTACTTACATAACGTCTTAATTAATTAATATTGACCTAATAAACCTTTCTGTGTTTTAGCCCTGCCCCTACTGTAATTTTGTCAATAACTTTTTTTATTCATTCACGGGATGTGAGCATTACTGGCAAGGCCAGTGTTTATTGCTCATCGCTAATTTCCCTTGAGAATGTGTTGGTGTGAAAATTACGAAGAGGCTTTGTTAGATTATGAAGTGAATGGGCGTATCTATGGCAAATGGATTGCAATATGGCAAGCAGTGGAACTTTGGACCTATAAAAGCTAAATTAAAGTACTTTCTAAACACTGAATTGTTAGAAGCAGCAGAGGTTCACAGAGGCAAGCAGGCATTTCAGTCATTAAAATGTCATGGACACAAAATAATCATAAAAGAATTGTGATACATACATTTCAAAGACAGGAAGGCAGATATAATGTGACAACTCTCCAAAGCCTGAATTAAACCACATTTGGAATAATGTATTCATTTCTGTGGACTACTCCTTGGGAGGATGTATTGGTCTTGGAGGCTGTGCAGTATAGCTTTTGAATATTTTTCATTCATGCAGGTGTTGCTTTTTCCTTTGGCCCAAACCTAAGTTTGTGTTGAACTATATTCTTCAATCTCTGCAGTCATTGTAATTACTTCTATTGTCCCATTGATGAAAGCATTCCAAGATGTCAACTAAAGTTTATGACAGAACAATGATATCTTTCCAAGTCTGGACAATGCATGACTTGGGCTGGAACTTGCAGGTTGCTGCCGTGCATCTTGCAGGCCGTGTATAATGCAGCTTCTGTGCATTGGTGGTGAAAAGAGTGAATGTTTAAGGTGGTGGATTGGGTGCCAATCAACTAAATTGCTTTATCTTTGGAACAGTGGAGGGAAGATTTCAAGCTTCTTTACGCTGCACTCCTCCAGGATAAGGGGTAAATGGAAGTTCATTAATCCCTTATCTATTCTAGCTACCCTCCCAAGTGCTGTTCACCACGGAACAGTGTTGATTCAACATTTGGGGGAAGGCAGCATTTACTAACCAGCAGAAGCTTCATTGCCCATGTTTGGCTTGATGCTGCATGACTTAGTGGAGTCAAGACTCAATGTTGATGATTCCTAGCATCACTCCCTCTCAACTGTACATTCGTGAGCTGTCTCCTCATGCTGGGTCTGTCTTAGCTTTAGTAACATAACCAGGGTAGAGGATGATCATGGAGGCATCGAGGACATTTGCAAACGGGTATGATTTGGTCAGTATTGCTATGCCAGGCAGTTGGTTGACTAGTCCCTGGAATGGCTCTCTCAATTTTGATACAAATTCCCAAATAATAGTGAAATGTAGGTGGTCTTTACAGTCAACTGGTCAGGATGTGCCTTTATCTTTTGAATTCAATATTTAGGTTGATCCAGGGAAGGCTCATTTTATACTATTTTTGCTGTGTTTCACAGCAGTCGTTTTTACAACTGAGTGGCTTTGCAGACCATTTCAAAAAGTATTTTAGAGTCAACGATATTGCTGACATCATAACCAGGTCAGTTCAGGTAAGGTTGAACAGATTGCAAATCAGATGATCTTACAACAATCCAGTAATTCTCTGGTCACCAAGACTGGTAGTCGTTTTAACAAGGTGTGGGGCTGGATGAACACAACAGGTCAAGCAGCATCATAGGAGCAGGAAAACTTGACGTTTCGGGCCTAGACCCTTCATCAGAAATGGGGGAAGGGAAGAGGGTTCTGAAATAAATAGGGAGAGAGGGGGAGGCTTACAGA
>JAHRHZ010000073.1:6355478-6416587 GCA_024137785.1 Ginglymostoma cirratum | reverse complement strand
TCCATCTATCCTCTCCTCTATCCATCCTCTATCCGCCTCCCCCTCTCTCCCTATTTATTTCAGAACCCTCTTCCCCTCCCCCATTTCTGATGAAGGGTCTCGGCCCGAAACGTCAAGTTTTCCTGCTCCTATGATGCTGCTTGACCTGCTGTGTTCATCCAGCCCCACACCTTGTTATCTCGGATTCTCCAGCATCTGCAGTACCTTTTATCTCTGGTAGTAGTTTTCTTTATTTTAAATTTGAAGTTTATTTAATTTTTTGCATTTTAATTCTTATGTTATGTTGGAATCTGTACTCATTCTGCAGATCATTAGATCAGCCTCCTGAATTACAATTCCAGTTAGGCCTATACTGGTACAGTTAATCCAATGACTCCTCCTGGATTTCCTAGCTGACATAGAGCATCGAGTCACAGAGATCGACAGCACACAAAAAAGCCCTTTGGCCCATTGTATTCACATCAGTCAGAGACAACCACCTAACTGTTGTAATCCTATTTCCAAGCTCTTGGCCCATAGCCTTGTATGCCTTGGCATTGGAAATGCATATCTAAATATTTCTTTAATGTTATGAGGGTTTCTGATTCTACCACTCATACAGGTAACGAGTTCTCGGTTCCCACCACATTCTGAGTGAAAATGTTTTCTTCACATGTCCTCTCAATCCAGTGTCCCGTAACCTTAAATATATGTTGCCGTGGTCATTGTTCCCTCTACGTATGGGAAATGTTTCTTCCTGTCTTTCTTATCTATGCTCCCCCACCTCTGCTCCAAGGCGAACCATCAATCAAACCGAAAATAAAGGTTCCAAGATAACAGCAGAATTGGAGACTCCAGCAGGATCTCATCCACTCTTCCCGTTCTTCTTCTCCCTTTTCTTCGCTTTCCTTTCCTCTTAGTGTTTTATTTTCTCTTTCTCTCCTGACTTCTGAAGATTCCCAGCCTCCAGGAACAATTCCCAATCTCTTGTGACGACTGCCCGACTCCAATGACTCCCAGCCTGGCATAGCGACCTCCCAGCCTGGTATAATGACCTCCTGGCCTGGCGTAGTGACATCCCAGCTTGGCGTAGCAACATCCCAGCTTGGCATAACGACCTCCTGGCCTGGCATAGTGACCTCCCAGCCTGGCATAGTGATCTCCCAGTTTGGCATATTGACCTTCCGGCCTGGCATAGCAATCTCCCACCGTGGCGGAGCAGCCTCCCGGCCTGGCATAGTGGCCTCCCGGCCTGGCGGAGCGGCCTCCCAGCCTGGCATAGCGGCATCCCCACCCGGGGGGTGGCGGGGGCCTCCCGAGCTCAGAATGGCATTCTCAGCCTAGTGCGTTCTGGAGCCAGGGTCCAGTTCGAACTGGAAGCTAAGTGCCAGCTTAGTCTGTTGTTCTGAACTTCTATTTCTGCAATGCTGGACATTTTATTTCTTTATTGTCTAAGATCTTTGTAACTAAAGAAGCTGTACCTAGGTACCTTTGTACCTTAGATGGTGCTGTAAGTGGCGACGGTTAAACTTTTCACTATACTCATTGAGTATATGTGACAACAAAGCTAAAGCTAATTCAATTCAATCTCTCTACAAAAAAAAACTTTCAAACCCATGCAGCATCCTGACAAATCTCTTCTGCATCCTCTCCGATGCATACACATCCCTCCTATAATGTGGATTCCAGAATAGCATACAATATTCTAACTGTGGTGTAACCAACTTTTTATACAGTTCCAACATAACCTCCCTGCTCTTAAACTCTATCCGTGGGCTAATAAAGACAAGTATCCCGTATGCATTCTTAACCACTTTATCTACCAGCTGCCTTAAGGGACTGGTATACATGCACACCAAGATCCCCCTGATACTTGGGTGCTTCCCAGAGTCCCACCATTCATCATGTATTCCCTTGCCTTGTTTGTCCTGCCCAAGTGCATTACCTCACATTTATCCAGCAACTGACCTGTCTATTAGGTTGACCTGGTGGCAAAGTGAAGAAAGAATTTACAATGAGGTTGTGTGGTTAAATTCAACAGAGCTACCATGTCCCCAGCCTTGATGGGTACCCTGTCGTCTTGCCCATCTTCCTGTGAGTATTAGAGCCACAAATTTGGGGGTGTCCATGGCAGGAATGCAATGAAGATAATTTGTCACATGGAACGGTTGCATCATTCAAGCAAATGCAAAATAAGTTCCTTAACAGCTGAAACAGCTTGCATTTAATTTGCATTTATTGGTAGAGGTGTTTCAATGGAATATACATCCTAAATGCTGATTCATAGCTAACAGCCAGACTTTTCACAATTTTACATAAAGCCAAAACACTGCAGATGTTGGAAAACGGAAACAAATGCAGAGGTTGCTGCAGAAAGTCAGCAGGACTGACAGCAACAGTGGAAAGAGAAAAAGAGTTAATGTTTTGTGGTCTGGTACGACTCTTCAGAACTGAAAGGTATTGAAAATATTGGAAATATTTACTTTTATATTTTTGACAGAATTGAGGAGGAGCAGGATGGCAAATTTTACAGAGGCACAATGAAAAGGGGATTTAACTGGTGGAGAAAGGAAAAATGAGATGCAAAATAGCTGTGAATTAGGCATGAAAGGGAAAGAATTGTTCATCATTTCGAAGTGCAAATTGTTCCGGGCAGGTTAACTAGTTGATCAGTGCACTGCGCTGAGAAAGGAATCAGCGAATGGCTTTTATCTGTTTTGTTGAGTTGAAACAGGCATGGCACGTGTACATGTTCTTTCTGTCGGCACAGATCAGTGCCCAGTGTATTAATACATGTACCTTGCAGTTCTTGCAAGGGTGCCACAATGTGAGCTTTAAAATGTACAATTAGTTAATTAGGGCACAGATAATTTGCTGTGATTCTCTCCTCATCGTAGGAAATTTGGTCTGGCAAACCTACGAATGACAATATTGTGCTTCTCTTATTTGATGGCTGTAAGGACTTTCTTCTATAGGAAGTGATTTTCTTGTGAACGATTGATACATACATTTTGTCAGATATCGAGTGTGAAAACACTAACAAGTAATAAACATCATTTCAATTGAATGAATGTCAATGTCAAAAAGAGGTGCAAAGCATTACAGAGCATATGATATCATGTGCTTTGATTTTAATATTAATAATAATCAAACACGAAGGTACTATGTAATAACAGTGAATCAAATTGTGCTTTAAATAATCTGTTCCCATACCATAATTTATCATTTCAATAAGAAGCATTCTGAAGTTAGTTTATTATATAGGATTAACTGATTTCCTTCCCTGTTTACTGCTTTTCTTCACGAACTCAAAGCCCGCCATAAAATGGAGTTCAAATTGCTTACGGCCCTGTGCTAAAAAAAAACCTATCAATCTACAAGAGCCTGGTAGAGAGATATTCACAGAAACTGATCTTTCAAAGTCTATAAATAACCTAGTTTATCACTTGCCAGGTCAATGCAATCTCAACATGCATAGAGACTAAAACCTTTAAGTGAGCTAGAGTGATGCAAAATGATTCTATGACATTTGTTGTTTCTTATCTTATATGACTGTTTTCAAAGGTGTTAAACATGACAGAAAATATTTTCACAGTCTAGCTCTGAAAGTTAATAAGAATACACTTGAAAATAATTTTATGTTGCATGTGTTTCCTTCCTCTCACTCATGTTCTCTCATGCCATCATGGTAATAAATATGTAAGTCAATAAAATAAATAAAACAGCAAGCACTATCAAGTTTCTTAGGTATGAATGTGCCAGAAGAATGAAAGTGCTTTTCCTGACCTGGCTGATGTTGCCACAACAACATGAAACATTATGCAAGCACGGACAATGCTGTCTCCTTTCGAATCACAGGGGAAGATTCTGCAAAATCATCAAATGGTTCCAAGGCCAAAAGTGTGGAGGGTGAACTTGCTTCAGTGGGCAATGGGGCTGGGGGACATATTTTACTGATGGCTGCAAATTGAGTGGCTATTGCTGGGCTTTCCATTCCATTAAGAATCATAGCTTGCTCCCAACCTGAGAGCCAACAGCTCTGCAGTCTTAGCAACATCACTGAGATCTGTTGCTTGCTGCTGGAGCAGCATCCAGACCATGTGGGTGAATTGATGGCAATACATACTGGAAGTCAGGTAAGTGACAAAGTGCAGGACCAGAGACAGAAACTATGGATCCCTGTGCTGCTCTTGGACTAGGCCACCAGCCCTACCCCCTGACCTGAGCACAGTGGCCTCACCCCCAACCAAGTAGAGGTCGTGCTCACCAAGTTGGGTTCAGAGGTACCCCTAGAGCCCTGGGAAGTGGTTATTGGGCTCTGATACAACCTTTGTTTTAGACACTGCAACTAGAACCACTTAAATAGGACTCAACAAAGGAAGGGGTTGCTGAGGACAGGTGGCGGATGTAGCCATTGTCATTCAGGTCTGGGGGAATGTAGAGTGCCAAAGGAGCTGAATGGGAGATAGCCAAGGCTTACTCAGCAGACTCTCCAAGCATTGCAGGCTCCTGGTATTCGCTAACTGCCAGTGCAGGTAGGAAAAGGCATTTGTGTGGCTAGTCATGTGCCTCAGTTAGGCCCTAGATGAATGGGTCATCTACCACCTTGATGAAGCTGGCAAAATGACATGGCACTGGAAAGATAACTGGCATGCTACCCACCACTTGCCTGTGCACAAAATCATGATGGTGCAGTAGGAGACCACTCAGCCCATCCATTTTCTTTCAAAATCATCAAATGTTTCTATTTCCAAAATGCTCGTATGTAGTGAGTTCCAACTCATAACCATTCACTGTATAAAAATATTCTTCCTCACATAATCCCTTGCCCAAACATCTTAAGCCTGTGTCCCTAATCCTGGTTCCATCAACTCGTGGAAACAGCTTTTCCCTGTCAACATTACCTGAACCTGTCAGAATATTTGTACACCTTTTTCTAATCTCCTCTCAACCTCCTTTATAATGTTGCTGTTTCCAAAACTGAAACTTGTAGCTAAAAGTCCCGAATCATTGGTAACATTCCAGTAAATCTTCTCTGTAACTTTTCAAGAGCTCTCACATCTTTCGCAAAGTGGAAAGACTAGGACTAGATGCAACGTTCTAGTTGAGACCAAACTGAAAGCCTCAACTTTATGAACCAGCCAGTTATGCAATACTTTGATGATTCTTTCTTAAAGATCTGTACAGATCATATCCATTGCATTCCCCTCAATATTTTCTATTACCTCATTAAAAATTAAAGTATAATCTTTCTTTTGCAGATCTTTTAAAATATTGGCATTTATAATCATGAAGGATCTGGGCCTAGTCAATAGGGAGAAACTGTTCAGACGATGGAAGGCTCAAGTTCAAGAAAGACACATATTTAATTGGCAAAATGAACAATGGAGACATGAAGAAAAACACCTTCACACAGTGAATGATTGAGATTTGGAATGCACTGCCGGAGAGTAGAGCAGAGGCAGCTTCAATCAAGGCATCAAGACGGAATTGGATTGTTACCTCAAAAGGAAGAATGTGCTGGGCTACAGGGAGAAAGTGAGAAAGGGGCATTATGTTAATTAATCCTTTAGAAAGCTGGCACTTACTGCTTTCTAAAGATGGGCCAAATGGCGGTGATTCTATGACTTGATGAAATCTGTATTGGCTCTGCTTAATTAACTCAAACCTCTCTAAGTGCAAGTTAATTCTCGTTCTGATTACCAATTGTTGGAACTTCACCCATCACTGATGTGGCAATAATTTTCAATTCCTGTCCGGTCACAGGTAGAGGTGCCAGAGGATGAGAGGATAGCTGACATGGTATCATTACTCAAGAAAGGAGCAAGCTATAAACCAGAAAACTGCAGCTCAGTCAGTTTAACCTCAGTGGTGAAGAAACTATTGAAGGCAATTCTAAGAGACAGAATCACTCTGTACTTGGAGAGGCTGGGATTAGTCAAGAGTAGTCACCATGGTTTTGTTAAGGGGAGGTCATGACTGACCAACTTGATTGAACTTTGTAAAGAGGTGACCAGATGTGTAGATGATGGTAATCTACTTCCTCTTCAGCAAGGCTTTTGATAAGGCCCCACTTGGGAAAATGATAGCAAAGGTAGAAGCCCATGGGATTCAAGGAAATTTGTTTAATTGGATCCAGAACTGGCTGAGTGCAGGAAGCAGAGGATGATGGTTGAGGGGTGTTCTTTTGTGACTGAAAGCCTGTGTCCAGTAGACATCTGCAGGTAAAATGTAGGAGCCCTTATTGTTTATGATCTATTGAAACATTTTAGATTTGAATGTAGGAGGGTTGATCAGTAAGTTTCTGGATGATGGAAAAATTGGCAGGGTGGCAAATAGTGAGGATGACAGCCTTAGATTACAGTCTGATCAGATCGGCTGATCAGTGGTATATGGATTCCAATCCAGAAAAGTGTGGGATGATGCACTTGGGCAGGACAAATAAGACAAGGAAATTTGTAATGAATGGTAGGAATCTGGAAAGCACTGAGAATCAGAGGGACCTTGGTATGCAGGTCCAGCAGTCCTTTAATTGAATTGAATGAATTACTGTTATTTGCATTTTACAGTGAATAACACAGTAAAATATAATGAAAAGCTTCAAATGTTGCCACAATCTGGCACCATTTTGAAAAGTTTAAAAACAAAAAGAATAAAAAGAAAGAATTGAAAAAAAGAGTCTATCTTCATTCTGTTGCCTCCTCAATGAGTCCTGAGCTGACTCGCCAACAACACTGAAGCCTGCACCTCTCCCCCACCGCCTCGCCACCCCCTTGGCTAGACCCACCCCAACGTAGGAGTCTTTTGGCCTCTGTGCCCACCCTGCCACTGATGCCGGGTCCCATGCTGAACCTATTCTCGCCCTGCAACCAGGAGCTCTTGGTTCCACTGCCACCTTGATGATGTCAGGAGTCCTTGCTACAGGCATACCACGCTGCCGCCGCTACCTCGCCAACACCAGGAGTCTCCACTCTGGACATATTGCAAACAGGAGTCCATGGCTCTGCTGCCAGGTCAGGCTGCCACCGTCTCACCTGGAGTCCTAACTCTGACCACCCTCCTTCGAGATGTCACCTTGCCGATGCTGCCATCTGGAAAGGTCTGCTGCCACCCACCTTCACTGATCGCTGGAGGAGCTCTGTTGCCACTGCCGCAACAGCCGTGAGGACGTCCTTGTGGTCACTGCCACTGCTGACACCGCCGCTGCCTCTCGCAGCCAGGAGGCTGCCAGCATTCCATGTACGGCCTGCTCTTACTGTCATGCTGTGCCAATGCAGTTGATTAATCCGCCACAAAAGGCGTTAAATACATAAAAAATGACCAAAAGGAAGAAAGTGAAGAGAAAAAGTACAGAAATAAAATACAAAAGAAAGAAAGCGGATGGGCCCGGAGCTCAAGAGCCCGCATGCAGCCCTGCGACTCCGCCACCATCTTTTTTTTATTCAGTCACAGGATGACGGTGTTGCTGGCTAGGCAGCATTTACTACCCATCCCTAATTGCCCAGAAGGCAGTGAAGAATCAACCACATTGCTTTGGGTCAGGAGTCACATGTAGGCCAGACCAGGTAAGGATGGCAGTTTCCTTCACTAAAGGACATCAGTCGGCTAGATGGCTTTTTCCTGACAATCAACAATGGATTCATGGCCATCATTAGATTCTTAATTCCAGATATTTTTATTGAATTTAAATTCCACCAACTGCTGTGGCGAGAGTTGAACCCAGGTCCCCAGAAAGTTATCTGGTTTTCTGGATTAACAGTCCAGTGATAATACCACTAGACCATTGCCATCTATAAGGCTGTATAACAGGCAGATAAAGTGGTTAAGAAGGCATATGGGATACTTTGTCTTTATTAGCTGAGGCGTAGAATTTAAGAGCAGGGAGGTTATGCTGGAAGTGTAAAAGATGTTGGTTCAATCACAGCTAGAGTATTGCATGCAGTTTTGGAATACAAGAGGGGTGTGATTGCATTGAACAGGGTGCAGAGGAGATTTACCGGGATTCTGCTTGCCTTGGAGAGTTTTGGTTATGAAGAGAAATTGGGTAGACTAGAGTTGTTTTCCTTCGAGCTGAGGAGATGGACGGGAGTCTTAATTATTATGTATAAAGTTCTGAAGGGCAGAGACAGGGCAGACAGGAACAAAATTTTCCCATGGTGGGGGAGATTAATGACTGGAGGGCATATATTTAAAGTTAAGCGACAGGAGGTTTAGAGGGAAAAACATTATTAACTCAGCGGGTAGTGGGAATCTGAATCTGATAAAGACAGAAACCTCATAACTTTTAAGAAGTGTTTAGATATTTACTTGCAATGCCTCAACATACAAGGTTTCAAGCTAATTGGTTGAAAATAGACTTGAAATAGTTAGGTGGTTGTTTTTGACTGGTGCACGCTCAGTGGGCTGAAGCAACTTTTTTTCTGTGCTGTCAATCTTTATGACTCTACAACCAGACTGTAATTACTAGAAATGTCCTTACACACTTTCTCAGATAACAGTGTCACATATGCCACTCTCCTATTATCGGGCACCTTTCCTATAGTTCAGGAAGTCTGAAAGATTCTGATAAATATCTTTGCTACCTCTGTCCTCACTTCCCTGAGCAAGCTGGAACGCAAACTACTTGGAGTGACGGACCTATTCATTCTAAATGTAGCCAATGTCTCAAGCGCATCCTGCTTATCATTTTTCACTCCATTCATTAAATCTACCATCTTTGCTTTTGGTGTGCAATAAATTCTTTAGTCTTGCCCTGTGCCTGTAAGCATATATCTCCCTCTTGTCCCTTCTCCATTCCTTCTAATCGGTTACCTCATAGCCAGTTACTTTTTATTGTTAGTGAGGTTTAAGCACAATTGGCCATTTCAAATTGTCCTTCAGAAGATGATAGGGAGCACCTTCTTAAATTACTGCAGTCCAAGTAGTTTAGGTACACCCAAGGTCCTTTCTTCTGTATTGACTTGAAGAAACTTAGTGACTTACTCGGCCATATCAGAGGGCAGTTAAGTGTCAATCACATTGCTGAGGATTTGAAGTCATGTGGAGCACAGACTGGATAAAGATGGCTGATTTTCTCCCATGAAGAGCATTAGTGAACCAGATGCCATCATTTACTATTTACATGCTGATAAAAACATTTTGGCTCTGGTTTAATGTTAACTGCCGTTCTGTTCTCAAGTTGAGTTTTTGCCAATCATATTTTCTTTCTACTTCCTTTATCAATAGATTGAGAGGAATTTACCCAGTCTGTAAATGACGTGGGTGATGTATGATGGGAAGGTGCCGATGTTGGACTGGGGTGGACAAGGTCAGAAGTCATGCGACACTGGGTTATAGTCCAGCAGGTTTATATGAAATCCCAAGCTTTTGGAGCACTGGTCCTTCAACAGGTGAAGTGAAGAGAAGCACACAGGCACAGAATTTATAGGCCGAGAGATCAAAAGATCATACAAATGGTGTGAGTGGAGTGTCGACAGGCTGAATCATATGTCTCTGCAGATGATCAGGAGTATCAGATGGTGTGAGTAAAGTGTTAACAGCTGAATAACAAGTGAAAGGATGACCTACAACCTGATTAATTGAGGCAGAGTGATAATTATAAAAAGTTAAAAATAAGGTGGTGCTGGAAACAGACCATACGACTGGAATACCATGTTAAGTGCAAGAGTCATGTGGCGAGGGTCTAACCAAAGTAGGAAGTAACTCAAAACTGTACAAACTAATTAAGGTAGAGAGATCATAACAAGTTATCACATTGATGGTGTCAAAACAGGACAGTAAGGAAGATTTTACAGATACAGAATAGAATAGTACGGTTACATGTAACACAACACGAACCCAAGATCACGGTTGAGGCTGTCTTCATGGATACGGAACTTGCCAGCAGTTTCTGCTCAGTGGTTCTGCACTGTTGTGTATCTTGAAGGTTGCCTTGGAGGACGCTTACTCAAAGATTGGAGGCTGAATGTCCTTGACCGCTGAAGTGTGTGCCAACTGGAAGGGAATATTCATGTCTGGCAATTGTTGTGTGGTGTCTATTCATCCGTTGTCATAGCGTCTGCCTGGTTTCACCAATAATATACGATGCCTTGAGGCATCATTGCCTGCAGCATATGAGATAGACAACATTGGCTGAGTCACATGAGTACCCGCTGTGCACATGGTGGGTGGTGTTTCCATGTGTGATGGTAGTGTCCATGTTGATGATCCGACATGTCTTGCAGAGGTTGTGTGGTGTTTTGGTCGATGTTCTCCTGAAGGCTGGGCAGTTTACTGCTAACGATGGTCTGTTTAAGGTTTGGCAATTATTTAAAGGTGAGAAGTGGAAGCATAGGGAAGATCATGGTGAGATCTTCATCATCATTGATGACATTTTGAAGGCTGCAAAGAATGTGGCGCACTTTCTCTGCTCCAGGGAACAGATGGACACTGCGCAACAATAGCCAGACAGGAATGTTCCCCCACAGTCGCTTTGCAAAAATTATTATTTAAAACTCTCAATTTGTATGCTGCATATAACTCATCTAAGACTCCAACAATACAGGAGTCATTATGTTCCATAGAACATTTATTCAACTTTGTCTGTTATTTTAAAGGCTTTACTCACTCTTTTGGCAGTCATTGGGCTGCATTTCTTTCTTAAAAAGGATGGGTTATTTTTAGGCAATTTTACTGAGACCCAATTATTCATATCATTATTCTGCATGATTTATTTGAATCCTTGTGAACCATACTAATTTTATGTTCATTTCTTGTAGTTTTGTGCTCATGCTTCAAATTAACTAATCGCTTTATATGTATTTCACACCTAATTTTCATTGTTATAATTATATTTCTTCTGAACTCTTTTCCTGATTGAAAGCCACTCTCCTCTGTGATTTCTCTTCATAAATTAAAACCCTGCATTCAAAAATCATAATTATTGTATTTGACCAAAATCTGTCCAAACTGTCGATGTTTTTTGTAATTGAGAGTAACAGCATTTCACACAATAGTGTAAAAGTGATCTCATTAAACAATTACACCCATTTAAAATTAATCTGTCTCAATTCATAATCATATCTTCTTGAGGTACAGCTCATTGATTTATTATTAGCATCTTTACCCACTTTGAATAGAATATTTTTGCCTCTTAATCATTTTAATAATAAGGAAAGAGCAATCTGAGAGAAGAGCAATTATAGACAGGACACTCTGCCATGTCAAAGATTTCTCCTATAATACATTTGGTAAAACTAACAAAAATTCTAAGAATGATTTGCAGAAAGCAAAAAAAAAACTTGTAAATCTTTCAACCAGATCTATTGATACCAAAATGACCATACTTGTTGCTGCTTCTAACATTCCTAAGTGCGTCCATACATTTTAGCCACTTTAGCATTGTGGGTCGTCAGTTGGCATGATTTTTGAAAATGATTCTTGGCTCAATGGACAACAAAATCCTGACTTGCATGCGGTCACCTGATAGGTAAGAGGCTTCTCAGGCAACCCATCCAAAATCCCATTTAAATTCCATTTGTACTATGATGGAAGCATAAATGCTGCGATTTCACAGCTACATGCATCCGATTATCATGAAGCATTTGCTGTGTCGCTGTACGTTTCATTCACCCACTCTCTCTTCTCTCTGAGACACAATGCTTGATGACCTCATATTAACTACTTTGAATTAATGGTCAGCATTGTCCTCATTCCAGTAGTATGGAGTAGGTCATTGGCCCTCTTTCTACATTGAATACAGGTACGCCTGTGGACCCTACAGCTATTATCTTCTGCAGCAACCTTTGTTCAGGATTTGTTGGTCAGATAGGAGGATTTTCTGATCCCATCAGTGGGAAAGAGCGTCTCCTGCTGTTCTAGGACAGCTTGGAAGAGAACCTACATGGAAGCACAATTGAAACATGGGACCGTCCAAGTTCGGCTCTGAGGCTCATGCTATGCCGACTCCGCCTTCTCTAAGCCCAATACAGATTAGGACAAACAAGGTTGGGCTTGGAGATCATGGTGGTCATCCTGGGATCAGAAGTAGGATGATTCGAACAGTCCAGGGTGATCCCAGGTTCATTTGCGGAGAAGAAATCAATGGCTAGAAGTCATCTTCATGAGTGAGTTCCTATAATCAACACTCATGCTTTTAGCTTGTAGGCCTCACAGAAATAACCTAGTATTGTTTAAAAGTTGTTCCTGAAGGTACAGGCCCATCGCCGATGGTTGGCATGGGTAACTTCCTATCATCTCTGCTACGTAATTAACAAGGCCCTGTGCTTCTGTCATGTTTATAGGCTGCTGCCCACTTCTGTCAATTTCAGAACTTGCGTTGTAACAGCTAATTTTATCTATTAGCTTGGCTACCAGACTTGCTGCCTTTTTAAAAAAAAATCAGATTCCCAGCAAACACAGTGAGCACAATATCTTCCTGCCATAGCAACAGAAATGTTACCAGTCAATTCAACCCCACCAATTGGGGATGGCCAATACTCATTTTAAGACTCTGGTGTTAAATTGCTGGAGGCGGCCTTTCCTTCTCTCAGTGGACAGAGGTTCTGCTTCAGAGAGCTGATGGCTAGCACCCTGTATGCTGACAGCTATCAGCAGTACCATTGATGGTAGTGGTGGCCAATACAAGCTGCTCCACGGGTCAAAGAGCCAGAGCCCCAGAATCGATGTTAAGTAGGGGGTCTCATGATGGGAGTGGAAGGGAGGCCAGGGTTTGCAGGAGAGGACATAAAATGATGGCCAATGATGGAGGTGCCTCATCTTCCCATCCCCGGACCACAAAGGATAATCTGCCGGATTTCCCGAACATCCCTGAACACCTCCAGCTAGTCTCAAAGCTTTTGTTGTGGTGGGATACATCCCTCAAGTGGTCATTAATTAGCCTGTTAAAGGTCGCGATCATGGCGAGGGTCAATAGGCTGCACTAGGCCTCACCCGTCCCACATGAGCTTGAGGACAGGTTGTGGACAGATGGGAAGTTGAAGAAAAGGTCATTGCAGGATTTTACAAAAGGGGACCATAAAATTTTGCCCAGTGATTTGCTTTTGGGTAATTAGCAATGGTTATAATCAGGAATGGTTATTTATAACATTTAGGCATTTTGGTCTTGAAGGAAATTTAGGCTAAACTTACATTCATCCTTCAGTTGTTACACAATTGAGTACCGATTGACTTAAGAATGGAAAACATAGTGCGTGTTTTGTTGGTATATAATAAAGGGCAGTATTGTTCATTTTGGTCTTGTGCACCAGTTTACAAAAATTAATATTTTAATTGTAGGCATAAGTTATGATGCTAAAAATGTAAGATTTTATTTAATTCGATAATATTGTAAATAAATGCTGTTTCTTATATTTAAAGGTAAATGTAACAGAACATTATTAGTTTAAAGAACATTATTAGTTGTTTATATTTGATATTCTGAATGAAAATATATCTTTGCTTTACCTTAATGGTTTGTTCTAATCATCATAATCCTATTGAATCAATCAGAACCTATTGTTTGCATTTATGAGAATTCCCTTCCTCTTATTTACGCATTAGAATTTGTACTTTTTTTTTGCATTCGACAGCTTATGGGCTCTAGAACAATATTCCGAAGCAATATATTATTTCAGTTCATTTCTTCCATTACAATGAAAATAGACAATTCTATAATTCCAAAATATCTTTAGAGAACACATTCTTTCTAATTTATAAACCATTTTAATACATTGATAAGATATCTAATTCAGTGTTCAAAGCACATTTGTAATTTGTTGCCTTTTTCAACAAGTCTTGTTTAATGACAGTAAATAATGAGTACAATTTAAATTCATGTGGCTATGACTTATACTACTATTTCTACGATTATGAGATCCTGATAGAAACAAAACTTGACTGCATATGGTGAGTTAATTCATTGTTCAAAAATCTTTTAGTGTTGAAGAAACGGAACTGGATTAGTTCCTTTCCATGTCGACTATTTCCAGTGTGTGCGTATACAATTAATTGCATTTGCCAAGTCCTGGCCAACTGCTTTAGGCAACTGATACCTGCAGTAGCCATTTCATTCCCCGGATAGCTCAGATCAGGATTCCAACTGACACTACTTGTATTTAAACATTTAAGTAGGCTAACCACCGAAAATTTATCGTGTGAGTACAAAGCCCCAATTGGTTTACATCAGGTTTCTGCAAAAGCAGAAAATCAGCTTCAAGAATCTATGATCCTGAACTTTGATGCATGTTCTCCCAATCCTTTACCCTAATAGTGGCTTTGCAGAATCTCAGTTGCTATAAATGACTGTTTATGACATTTGTCCAGAGGTTTTACAAAACTTTGCCTGAAGTTACAACGGTGCATCAATCCCCATAGAAATTCAGAAGCTTAATCAGGATCAGTCAGCATGTTTCCTCTCATGGGTGAATCAAGAACAGTGGAGGAAAATTTCAAAATGAGTGTCCATTTAAGACAGAAATGAGAAGGAATTTCTTTTCTGAGAGTCACTAATCTTTAGAATTCTCTCCACCAGACAGGTGTTTGAGGGGCTTTTAAATAAGCACATGAATATACAAGGAGCAGAAGGTTTGGACTAAGGACAGGCAAAGGGATTAGTTTAATTTAGTATCATGTTTGGCACAGGGAGGCAATGGCCTCGTGATATTATCACTGGAGTATTAATCCAGATATCTGGGTAATGATCGGAGGACCCAGGTTCAAATCCCACCATGGCAGATGGTGGAACTTGAATTCAATAAAATTCTGGAATTAAGCATCTAATGATGACCATGAATCCATTGTTGATTGTCAGGAAAAGCCCATCTGAAACATTGTTGTCCTTTAGGGAAGAAAACTGCCATCCTTGCCTGGTTTGGCCTACCTGTGACTCCAGACCCACAACAATGTGGTTGACTCTGTGGATGGGCAATGAATGTTGGTCTAGCCAGCAATGACCTTATCCTATGAATGAATAAGAAAAACAACGGGGGCCGAAGCACCCGCTCCTGTGCTGTACTGTTCTATGTTCTTTGATACAATTTGTTGATTCGCAATGTAGAAAACGTGATGGGTCAAGCTATCTATTTACATGTTGCAACTTTAAGCACTTAAACTAAATTAGGACTGAAGGTTGTGAAAATTCTAAGCGTAAATTCGGTCTCAATTATTCTCATCCAAAATACAGATAATCTCCCATTATAAGTGTGTCTTCTTCCAGTGTCCCTCAATTTAAAGCTCAAAGTAGTTTCTTAAAGCAGAGCTGGAGATTTTCTCACTTTCTGATCTGCAAACTGGCAGATTTTATAGTCTCTTAGTATACTAGGGAATGGTAGGCATGGATGAGTTAGTCTCGTCATATATCTCCATAAAGTATACAGAGTGGTTAGAGCATAACCTTCCATTAGTGAATGGAAACATCCATAGAGAAGTGTGAAAGAAGTAGTCTCTGGGTTAGTTCAACAGCTCTAACACCAATTAATCAGGGAGTAATTATTTTGTCGCAATAAATTTGCTGTAAAAATATGTGAATACTGTGCCCTTATTCTTTACTGAGTTTGATTCATTAAATATGCTGTTTTAGGGCTCTTTTGAGACCATGCAGGAGATGTCTCCTTCACATTTCTTGCCAGCTTCTCTTAATATTCTCATAAAATTTCTGTGACTGTTAAAAGTGCATCACCTACATTAAATGTATGACTTTGGCTACATTTAAATAGAATGGAGTCAAATCAGACAAGCTGAATGACTCTTCCTGAAAGAATGGATAAAATTTAAAATGCTCTGTGTTTATAAAGTAATGGATATTAGTTATTAAAAATTTCCACTGAAAGAGCAATGTAATGAAAATGGGACTACAATATGAACATACAAGATTTGGTGATGCCAGTAACATGATTGAGAAATGCTTTAATATTCTGGACCATTGCTGAAATATATAGTTTAGGTATTAAAAAGGTCACTTTAAACAATAAGCGTATTGAATCTAACCACAATTACTTCCTTCGACATAAAGCTATATCCTTACTTTGTATTAGGAAGGGCATAGCTAATCATTCTTGTGAGAATTATCCTTTTTGTTACATGATGCGTGCAATTGTTAGTGTGAAATGGGTATAAATAACATATGACAACAACATTAGGGCTATAAATGTAAAATAACTCTCAACATTAAAAAGAAAGCATTTTAGCTCAAAGGAAATGAAAGTCAGGTCACAAAATGATATGCATGTCATTCCATCTGATGTTTTAGCACTAAAATTTAATCCCCAAAAAGCTGCTGAGAATAATGATGCAATAAAACAATACATCATAATGCAGAAAGGAAATGGGTGGTAATAATTGCAATAACCTTTCAAAATCTAGCAGCTTTTAAAAGTATTAATTTCTACTTCAGATAATTGGAAAAGACACCTGGGCAGGCAGGCAATTTTTTTTATGGGATTGCACTGTCACTAGTGTAGATTGTCTTTCGAATCAGAACGATCGTTTAGCACTAAATGACAGTGAATCTTAGAAATGGGTCTCCTTAGACAGTATTTGCCATAAATTACCACATGGAATTTTCTTCAAGGTCAGCCTTGAAAAAGCCTTAAAAAAGATGGCAGGTAGAAAACAGACTATATGGTGCAAAAGCAAAAAGGAAGACCACAATCCTGAAGTAAGTGTGCAGTATATGCTGTAAAATAAAGTTAATGGACTGACAACATAAATTATAACCAAAGGCTGATCATCTACAAGCTTTATACTAAATAGCTAGTTAGTGCAATAAAAGCTTCTATCTTGTCTAAGAAGCACAAATCCATGGAGGCACATAGTGAAGTCGTTATGTAGCAAACCATAAAACCTTTAAAGCTCAGATTCAGTGTGCAGTATTAAGGTCTGTTTTGCATTCCACTCATGGTAATAGCTCTGAAAAAGAGAGAGAAATCTAAATTGATGTGTCTGGTAATCGAAGCACAGCAAAGGGATTATTCAAACTTATTCACTGGATACTTTATTACACTTGGGACATAAAGCAAATACCAATCTGCTTTAGGCCAATTACTAGGGTACCATACATCACTTTGTCCTCATTTGGTCACAAAGCCCTGCCATCTTAAAAGTAGATAGCAACAGTATCTGCACCTGAAGCATGCTGCCAGCTATATCACTAGTATAATGCTTTAGTGTGACGTTTAAGAATGAATTCTACAAATTAGCCCATACACAGTGTTACCTGTAAAATTTTGTTGCACTACATGAGCAGGTTTTTCAACACTTTGAAACTTTAAATCTTGTTGTGTGCTATTTAACACAGGGCAAGATCTATTCTTACCCTTTCCGACTTACATAGGCAGGCACACGTGGTTTAGCAGGAACGTCACCTCCAAATTCCAAAAAAGCCACATTTTTGATACATTTTCAATTGCTCAGATATGTTTTACGTTACTAAACGTTATCTTCTCTTTCCTTTGAATTGAGAGTTAAATTGTATAAAGCTATTTAATACTAGGTTTGGATGCCATTTCAAATATTTGGCTTCTAAGTAATGTTAGAAGAACATGTTGATCCTTAGAGTGTACACAGAATGTCCGCATCTGCTTCCCTAATCCTTGATAAAGCTTTTGTAGCTGATACCTAGAAAACTTTATTTTGCCAGTGATATAAGGGACTAATCGGCTGCCATTGAAGCTACACCGAAGTAGATCAATATTCCTTGCAATGGTGACCATGAAAATACAGAAGCCAGCCTTAGAAGACAAAGTGAAATGCTTTCAATGAAGCAGGTTAATAATCTATTTTGAACATTTCCTTATTTCTAACCAGAAGATCAATTAAATGAAAATAAAAATTCTCATAAATATCATTAGCTGACAAGGGTTTCATGTTTGAATCAGGATTTCGATTAACTCTGGAGAAGAGAAATCAATTTGTTCATCTTCGAATAGCAGCCTGTTTCACCAATGATCAATTCAAAGTAAGATCAAAAACACACAGATCTCTAAAATGTGCTGCCATCTTTGGGTCAAATTCGGTATAGAAATTAAGCAGCACTTTTGTGTAAAGAGCTGAAACACGAACAAGGGAATACTTATGTTTGGGGCTGGAATTGTAAGTAAGACGAGTGGTGAGAAAGAATTTCAGTACATTAGAATCCAGCCCTGTTCTTTATCTCGTGTAATTATGTACTTACCAAGAATAAACAAAACTGATCCAAATTTTCAGTACCAATTTAGTCTGAATTTACTTACAAAATTTACAATCCTAATGCAGGCACCACGTCTAAATATATCACATTGAGTCATGTAATTTAGAACTTTTGTTCCTTCAAGTTTTTGTATTGCCTATTTCAGTAGCATGTAAGGTCGTTTTGTCATGTTAAACAATTACTGATGAGGCGATGACAACAGTTTCTTGATTGCTTCAAAAATACCACATCAGAATTTGATTTGGTATCAGATGAAGTGGAATTCATAATAAATAAGGCTACTCCATTACAGGTCAGCAAGTGTACATTTTTTACATGAAAATAACATGGTGATACATGTTGCACTCTACATACTCTTTTGACTCATGGTGGCTATTTTTAATGACCATTCTTAATTCTAAATTCTTAAAATATTCAGGGTTTTGTGGAACTGTTATCTTCTTTCTCTCATTAGCAGTGCATTACAAATGAAACATCCGGTGGCAAATGTGAATAGAAACAGATTATGGCTGCAAATGTGTGAAATTGCAGCATGCATTTCCAAAGTGAAAAGATTTTTGTAAAGGGAGAATACGACCTTGAGCCATATTCCAAAATCTCTGACTGTAAAAATTCATAGTGATCAATCAGTACAGCGATCATTTTCGATAAATCGTATAATGACAGCAATCAAAACAATTTGTAATCTAAATGATCAGAATCTTCATATGTATCAAAATAATTATTTTTTTTTCCCCACAAGACCTCAAATCTGTGGAACTTTTATCAATTAAACATCCCTTACTGTCAAAGCCCTTTAAGGCCCAAGCTTGAAATTTCCTAATCACCTCTTGCTGTCTTCCACTTGCAAGCTTAGTGGTGTTCTGTGTTGTACCACATGCTTCCTTTGCCACCTTTGTACTAGATTATTTTATAATGAGGAGAGATGGGGAGAAGGAACATTTCCTTTGTTCACTGCAGTAGAAAAATCATAAAACTCTTCTTTAGAAATGGATTTGCAATTTAGTTATACAAAGCATGCAGAGAAATTCTTCCTTCAGTGAGTACTTGGTTCCAATTGATAATCAGTCTCAGCCTGAATAATTACAGGTTTGAACTGCAAAATTACAAATTGGCCTTGTACTTAATTGAATTATATATAACTATAAGGTTTTCAATGAAGAATTCAGTTGTATGATTAATTACAAAGTATTATTGTTTCAGTAGTAGACTGGCTGAAGAATAAACGAAGAAATAGCTTAAATCCCTTGGTCCAGCAGCAAGACTGTGGATGAGAGTTAGGATGTGACAATGGAAAGGAATTTGTGCCATATTTCTGATTTACTTTTAACAGACAAACTATTAACTCACTTTATACTGATATAAGAAGGCTATAACACCCCGAGGAGCAAGGGCCTTACATAAATGACGAATGATGTCATTCTAATTCTCAGGAAGAGAAAACTCATACAACCCCTAAACAAACAGCAAAATCTGGTAACAGAGGTCTAGCTAAGTGTTCATTTTAAGGTTTTAGTAGGCTCCTTGTAGACAAACAAAGAAACTTTGAGCTTTCTTTCAGGCTTACCTTCCCTCTTCCAAGAGGCACACTTTTTTCTGACTTTTTTTGCTTCACTTTTCCACATACTTTGACTTCTCAGTTCAAATTATAGCATTTCTACCTGCATCTTTGACTTTATTCACTGTACTTGACCCTCACTTCCTTCACACCATCCACCAACAGTTTATCCAGACTCCAGGTTGTTAATTCAGCACTCTCAGAAGAATTTGAACAGAAGTCTGATCCTTCGCACGACCAAATTCAGAAACATCACTCACTAGAATCAATGGAGGCATCATGTCACACGACAAGAAGAAGATGCTTGCAGGAAGATGTTAACAATGGCATATTGAAGCTTAGTTAATCAACTTCATCAAAATAAAGCTAACTAAGTATCTGATTGGGAGTAGAATTATTGTTAATAAGGGTAATCACAGAGGGAAAGGATCACATACACTACAGGATACATAGGTCCTTTGTTTTTGAGGAGGGTGACAAAGGTGAAATTTGTGAAGAACAGCAAGCCAAGGATGAATAAAAAAGGTCCTGGCATGTATCAATAGTATGGCTTCAAGTTTCCAAAAGTTTGCAAAAAACAACCGCACGTTATCATTGCAATCTGGTTGACAATATTGAGGAGGCAGTACCTAATGGTCATAATTGGGAGAATTATGCTGAAAAGAACATCAGTGTAAGAATACTAGACCTGTTTAATGGTGAATAGTATCAGTGTTCACTGATTACGTGGATGTGCATCATTCAATTTTGAAAATATTTGAAAGACACAGAGTAGTGAAAAGGAAAGTTTGCAATACAGTAGAAAAAGAAGAATACTTAAATGTGAAGAATTAAATCGAGGACTGTGAAATAGATTTTATTACATGTTTGCATGGCAGAGTATTTCATGTGTCTTTGTCACGACTGCAATCAATGCAGAAATACTTGTGCATTTTAGGGAAATAGACCATAAGGGGATTTTGCGGCAATGATGGGTTGTCAAAACTTATTACATTACATAACTAGATGAGATAATTTCCCAAATAATTAAAACAAATACTTCAGCTCAGTCTAATAAAACGTATATCTTCAAAAAAAATCAGTGAAATACATTATTCCGTTATGCTGCCGAAATATTGTTTTGTGAGCTAAATAAATGTGTCTAAAACTCCAGCAAATTCAAAATTTTTTGAAGTGTGTAATAATATTTTACATGAATATTTATTTTTGTTTGTACTGAATGAGGAGAAATGGAATAAGATTTGACTACTGAGATGAGAACATTATTTTAAAATTTTTGTGCAGTAATTTCTACTTTTGGAAATTGACATTCAAAATTGAATTAAAAGGAACTGAGGTAAAGTCCTATGTTAAGTATTCTAACAAGCGACAATAAACTTGCCAGCATTCAGAGGGATGACAGGTGAGGAGTGATAGTAAAATTGGGACTATATACTCCAGTGTTTAGAAAAATGAAAGTTGTCCCATTGAATGTTATAAAATTCTTAAAAGACTTGACAGAGTAAATGCTGAGGTTCCTCTGTCATGATAATCGAGATTGAGAGGGCAGTGTCCCATACACAGGGTTGGCTTTAGGATGAGATAAGGATAAATCTCTTCATTTAGATGATTCCTCAAAACTCTCTACCCAGTTGGCTGTGGATGCTCAATTATTGAATATATTGAAAACTAAGATTAAAAGATCTTTGCACACTGTCAAATAAAGGAGTATAAGGATAGGATAGATATTTGGAGAAGACTAGCCATAATGTTATTGAATGGTGGAACAGCCTTGAAGGGCTTACTGTTGCTCATATTTCTTAAGTTCTGCAAAGACAACCACTGTAGTGTATTATCAGGATTTGCTTATGGCTAACGAGCACAGAGAACTTCAAGGTCAGAATTACTTGTAAATTTCAAAGATAGTAAGAACTGCCGATGCTGGAGTCTGAGACAACACAGTGTGGAGTTGAAGGAACTCAGCAGGCCAGGCAGCATCAGAGGAGCAGGAAACCTGACCCGAAATGTCAGCTTTCCTGCTTCTCTGATGCTGTCTGGCCTACTGGTAAATTTTCTGTGCTCTCAAACTTTAGTCAATTCCTGGGAATACAGATTCTAGTAATTGCGTACTTCTTACAGCCACATTGATGTCTTCATGAAGTGGAAATCTCTTAGAAACTAAAAACATTTTTCTAACTTACCATATATAGATAAAATCAAGCTAAAATTAAAAGAAAAATAAACAACAATGAGGTAATATCCAATTTATTACATACATTGGGCATACTGAGTTAATAACTCAACCGTACTTGTGTAAGAAATGGTCTGCTCTAGTCAAGTGACCCTCTTATCATTGGAACTTGTTTTAGAAAATGTTTCTCAATGGCATGATAGATGGACAGTCTTTCTGAACATTGGTTCTGGATATTGTTGTTCCCCTTTACATTGGTTATATCTTGCAAACATCCCAATGAGAGATTGGAATATCTTGCAAACATCCCAATGAGAGATTGGACAAAATGTGTCTTTTCTTCCAGCAGTACTCAAGTTCAATATGACTTAACTACTGTCTTTAGAGGTTGATGGACAAGCAAATTCTATGTCATGAAAAGATCAACGAATACATTCACTTATCTGTTTACACAAACATGGATCTATGAGGGAATAAATGTCATAGATATGTTGTTATCTTTAATAAACTAGAATGAAGTAGATATCATTAAATTGATCTTGTTTCCTTGTTCATTTCTTATTTCGTTGCTGATAGAAGGTTCATCAGCACAAAGTCAGCCTGACTCTGGATCTACTCTAAAGTGTTTTGACACTAAGTTTAATAAAGCATGAAGAGCTCATTAATAAGTAATGATCTGCAGCGCTAGCAAATAAAGCCGATTGCATCAGCGAAACCCTGGAGTAAATCAAATCATCCTCCAAGCAACCTGACTACTTTAACCAATTGTAACTGATTTTCTCAAAGTATGCGTGAGGCATCTCAGGTAGTCAAAAGAAAACCCAACCTAATACAGGAAGCAGATGCATTTTTGCTGTTAATTTAACAATAGATTGAAAATTTCCAATTTAAAACTAATTTTTTGAAATGGTTTGTGGCGTTTAAATAAATCTTCCTGTAATCCCTAAAACTGTGTGTTTGAAAATGTTGTAATTACTCTACCTGAGTAATTCAAAAAGAAATAACCACAAATGGTGGAGCTATTTAAGATAAAACTCAAGTTAATCATATCCTCTTCATGTGTAGACATTATACTTCAGTGTAGACGTGGTTTTACTGTAAAAGAGCATGGTATTTCGAACCTTTAAAAAAAACCTTCTTAAAGTTAATTTAATACCAGATAAGCTCTCTTTTAATGAGAACATTTCAGCAGTAATTGCTTTTCTCTGACTACATCATCCTGAAGGATAACAGACAGCATTAACATTCCAAACCCAAATTTCCATTTGGAAATTGCACAGCCACACAAAATAATGTCAGTCAATCCCATTGTGGTTTATATTTTATTAAATTATTCTATACACTTTCACAGCAGTTAAAAATGTGATTGTGGTTTTGCTCATACTGGTTACCACCCTGAAGGGGTAGGAGTAATTCTTTTTTGATTTGAAACTTGCACCCTCTGTCATAACTAACATACAATAGATAACAGGATGTGTACCAACTAGAACAAGGCTATGCTGGTGTGCTGAGCCGAAAGGACAAAGAATATTATTTTTTATGGCTCAGACATAAGAAAAATAGGTTTTGTTTTTACAATTTCAAATCAAAACAATTTTGTTGGCTTGCAAATCTGGTAAGCTGAGGATGGAAACATGGACAACATTTTCAAATGATTTATTTAAATGGACATCTTTTGAAATTTAGAAATGAAGAAGGATCACACTATTATGTAACATATATGGCAGAGAAAGAGGGCCATTTGACGCAACAAGTTCATGCTGATGGTTATGCTGTACTGAAGCCTTCCCTTCCTGTCTTTCCTCATCTAAATACATTGTGAAAATGCTCTATTTATTCTCCCCCCTATCATTGTCTAGTTTTCCAGTAATTAGATTTATTCTATTTGCTTCAACCACTCACCATCATAATGCGTTCTACTTTCTAATCACTTTTTGCATGAAAATGTTTATAAGGACGTGAACATTGTGCGTGGAGGCGAGAACTCCAGCAAGGCATATTTCTCTGTGAGGAACAACTCGCTGCTTTTTATCTGCATCTACCAGGCATTGAGGCAAGGTACTCACTACGCAGCAAGTTGCTAATGAAGGAGGTTACTGCTTTCAACCGCCCCATCAATGACAACTCATTAATAAGCAACTTCCTATCTTACCAGACACGCTGAACAATCTGGATGGCATGAACTATCGGCACAAAGGCAGAGTGGCTACCTAGCAACTTCAGCTCACCACGAAACTAATATCTCTAGACACGGTAGCTCAGTGGTTGGCATTGTTACCTCACATCACCAGGCACCCAAGTTTGATTCCAGTCTTGGGTGACTGTCTGCGTGATGCTTGCATGTTCTCCCTGTGTCTGCATGGGTTTCCTCCAGTTTCCTCCCACAGTCCAAAGTTATGTAGGTTAAGTAGATTGCCACTGGTAAATACAGGGTTATAGGGATAGGGTAGAAGCAGGTGGAATCCTCTTCAGAGCAAATGGCCTCTTTCTGCATTGTAGAGGTTCTATGATCTCTTGGCATGGCCCTTGCACACCAGCCACATGTACACTACATTCACTGATATTGGCATCTGACATGCACCACCATCTATGAACCCTCCTAGCAAATCTCCAGTCCACATACAGGACACTTCTCCACTTCAATGAAGCACCTTAGGCTGCACCAGCAACTATCATTGCAGTGCTGCAGCAAGGACACTTCATGCTCAGGGGAATGTACCCA
Organism: Ginglymostoma cirratum; assembly: GCA_024137785.1. NCBI lineage: Eukaryota > Metazoa > Chordata > Chondrichthyes > Orectolobiformes > Ginglymostomatidae > Ginglymostoma > Ginglymostoma cirratum. Next base: position 6,391,995 of record JAHRHZ010000073.1, on the reverse strand, counting down.
ATTAATGGACTAGATCAAGTTGCATTTCTGATTTCTTTACTTGTTGTCAAAGTGTTCACTAACATTGAACCTACTTTAATGCTCACAGTATCCCTGCCAGGTCTGTTTGCCTGGCAGGGATGTGCATTTTTGCACATTATCCCTCAGCCAGAGATACCAGCTCATGGTACTCCTGTATTGCCATGACCTTTGGTACATTTACAAATGAAGGGAGCTGGTCATGTTTTCATGAATCCCCCGTCTCATCAAAATGTTTTGGTCAGGAGATTCCAGGCAAGTAAGTCAAGACAAGCTTCTGATAGCAGTGCAGGGACTTAGATGTAGTCAGTCAGCTGCTCGGAGTGGTCACACACATATAAGAGCGCAAGGACCCAAATTTCAAGCAGCCCACCACTCATCTTGAATTTCTGGTCCATTATGGGCAGTTTTTCTCCTGGAATGAGAGGCGCAGGAATTACGGCAGATGAATGTGGGTGGCACAGCTGTAACTTTTGGCGTTGATTGGGAATTCTCCAAAGCGAGTGAATAGGCAATGCAGAGGGTACGCAGGGTTAGTATGGTCGAGGGATTGGGGTGCTTGATTTGTTTGTTTTCTTAACATGTTTGTAATCTGTGCCACAACATTTGGTGATTAATCTTTTTATAGCCCAAGATACTTTTGTTCTTCTAAACCACACAGGTTTGAATCTTTCAAGTAAAAGGTCATTCTCAATTTTCCCTACTAAAATATATCAGCTTGTGTTTATCAGATATGAAACTGATCCATCACTGATTTACCAATTCTGCAAATGGAATAATTCCTGCTGTAATAACACAGTGTGGAGCTAGAGGAACACAGCAGGCCAGGCAGCATCAAAGGAGCAGGAAAGTTGACGTTTTGGGTCGGGACCTTTCTTCCGAAACGTCAACTATCTTGCTCCTCTGATGCTGCCTGGCCTGCTGTGCTCCTCCAGCTCCACACTGTGTTATCTCTGACTCCAGCATCGGCAGTTCTTACTATCTCTTAATTCCTGCTGGACTTGTTTTCAATTTTCCTCACTTGTAATACATTCTTGGTGTCATACTTTGCTTTGTAATGCCCCAGTGAAGCACCTTAATGTGATGGATTGCACTACAGATGCTACATAAATATAATTTATTGTTATTCATTTATTTATTTTTATTGTGAATGGTGTTACTGGAGAAGTGACAGAACACTGGGTTTTTGAAGGGGATCCCAACTTGCCTTTATGCCCTTTTAAGCTGTAGTGTGAATTAAAACTGTTGCCTTCGTAGTAATTCCTATTATCAAGAATATATAGTTTCCATAGATTTTTAACGTGACTAATATTTCTTCCTAAAACAGCACCACAGAAAAAAAAAACAAATTATGTGGTTATTATCACATTTCTGTTTCTGAGAGTTGCTGTGTGCAAATTAGCAGTCATTTTTTACACAATAAAGAAGTGTCAAAACAAAGTGCATTGCCTGTAAAGCACTTTAGGAAATGTTGTGGTCATGAAAAAATCGTATAAATGCAAACCTACTTCCCTACTCTTGACCACTCTACTACCCTTGTTTACCAAGCTCCCTACATTCCCTGCTGCCTCCACCAATCCACCACTGTCCATTTAGATTCTGACAGCTGATTAGGAGGTTGGTGAGCTCATTTTGCACGTTTGTGCCGCCATAGTGCTGCCAATGGTGCGGGTTCAAATCCTGTAACAGCTGAAGTTACTATTGCCTTCTCAGTCTCACACCTCACCTGAAGCCTGGTTACTCTGAGGTTAAATGTACCACCGGTCACCTTGCTCTAATGAGCAAATGGGACGATGATGATTACACCTTTGAATACCTGATTCTACGATCATAACCATCTGCACATGCTCATTCGAAATGTCCATTCGCTCACAAACAGGATCCTTAATCTAGATGATTGCTTTCAGGTTTTGACTGAAACTTTGCCTGTGAATTTCAATACCTTGCCCCTTACGATGTTTTCTATCTAGCTATACTTGCAGCAGAGTCCCATCCAAATTGCTGTGTGGTAGTGTGGTCTTCACCCATTTTTACAGCCTCACTTAAAACATATCTCCATGACCAAGCTTTCAGTCACCAATCCTTAAAGCTCCCTTGATTTTTGCTTCTTTCTTTAACTCTTGTCGCAGTTTCTACTTTTTAAAAATCAAATATGTTAAAGTAGCATATTAATCTTTGAAATAGAATTAATAATTTCAAAGAATGTATACTCCTATGTAGGGTATGCAGATTAATTTTCATATCAAATTCTGGTATAAATGGTTCTGCAATTCTGTTTAAATAAAATTTAAAAAATGATAAAACTGTATGAAATATCCACAGCAATTTCGTTGTACATGGATTTTCTAATTTTTTTTGCTGGATTTGTTTTATTCAATAACAGAAAAAAATTCAGCAATTTATAAAACTTGTAAGATGCCAATTATTGTCTGTAATGTACTGGAAACAGCAGTAACTTAAGTTGGAGATAATTGTGATTGACTTCATACTAATGCAAATGATTAATATAATTGAGCTCTCTGAACTGAAATGTAATTTGCTGAATCAAAAGAGCAAGGAGCAAAAAGCAACAATAACCTGTTTAAAAAGGACTGATGTTTAAAGATACATTATAATCATTACATTTCTGTATAAAATTCCTCTGTATGAAATTGGCAGATTTGAATACAAATAGTTACCGACAATTCAAACACTTGTTTAAGCTGGGTCAATTTTTATTTAACATTAAGAGAAGTTAATTTGCAAAAAGCTTTTACACTACAATTGGCATCTATCCACTTTCTTTAATTGTAAACTGAAAATAGACTGCTTTGCATGGTAAACAATTCCAAATTGGAGATCAAATTTCACAGTTTAAAGACACTAACTGAAAATTATCTAGTGGCAATACTGCAGACCTTGCAGTGACAAGGTTTCGAAAACTAGGGTAAAAACCTGCTGGGAGCATATTACAGCATCATTAAAGTTCAGGTTCCAAATTAAACACATTTTGCTCTCTGCTGATTTTCCTTATGGTTATTTTTGTAGTGCCATATAATGTCATTAATATCAGTCAGTAGTGAGTTACCATTTACTATTATTTTGGTGCCTAAATAATTCTTCTGGAATATCATTAACAACTTAATCAGAATGGACATTTAATTTTTAACATTTTTCTGTCAGAGACGTTATGAAGATTAATGCTTTGATGTGTTTAGCTCAGAGTAGAGATTACTTCCCTCTGACTTGACAGTACAAATTCATTCAGAATCATCAGAAAAGCATGGTTTTAACTAGGTCACATTACTTAATCCTTCTGGGACAAAGATAACAGCTATTCATCCATCACTTTATCAAACAGAAGCAGATTCTCAATAAGAACTTTCACCCAGTGAATTTAAGAAGTCATACTGGTAGCAGCAAAAGCCTTAACCCTTTCAATCCAATCCAGCCAATTACTAGCCAATCAGCCTGCTCTCAATCACCACTAAAGTGATGCAAGCTGTTGCTGACAGTGCCATCAAGCAGCACTCAATCACCAATAACATGCTCGCCAATGTTCAGTTTCGGTTTTGCTTGGACGTCATAGCTCTAGACTTCACTGTTGCTGTATTCCAAACGCGGACAATACATAGGCTAACTGAGACCGATCGCCTTTAATATCAAAACAGCATTTTATCAAAAGCAGCATTGAGAAACCCTAGTAAAAGTTAACGCATTGAATATCAGAGTTCTCTCTGTTGGTTAGAATCAAGCTTAGCACAGGGAAAGGTTGTTTTTGTTCTTGGAGTCACAGTTTTCACCCTGTACAATTTTGCATCGCCTGAAGTGCAAAGTTGAACCATGTCTTCTCACACACAAAGTGGATTTGCAATGAATTTTGAGAGCCACATTTTTGAGTTTGAGTTCCTGAGTAGTATGCGAATGGAGATGGACAGTTTAGGATGCTCACTTCTGTTGTCCAACACAGTTGCCTAACTTTGAACATCTTTTAAACATCCTGTCCAAAAATAACTTCTCACTTCTTCATCCCTTTCACTCAATCCCCATGCATCAAGTTGCCATGCCAGGCAATGCTCATTGAAACTGCCCATGCCAAATTCAATAATGTAAAAAAGAAGTCCAAAATTCAAACATACTACCTTTGATTCTGGAAAAGAAAACAATCTATTTTTGTGCAAAAAAGCCTTCAAATGCTTATTTGGTTTGTAGATACACAGGAAACCAGATCAAAGCATAATCGGCTATTACAGCCTCTTCAAAGTTTCATTCATGCTTGAATTAATTAACTACCTGCTGGTTTGAAGCTATCACTATAAATGTCTCCAGTTTTATTGCCTGAAACTAACAGAATAGAATGTTGACTCATTTTTAGCTCAAAACAGGGTGTTGCGCAATCACTGGAGAAAAGGTGCCCAATATTTTTTTCCAACTTCCAAACATGGGGAAGTTTTCAAACAGCCAGTGCTGTCAGTCACTTTAAATCACAGCACAAAACATCATAGCACACAGGACACTGCTTTTTTATAAAATAAATTCACGTATTATGGGCAAAGCAAGAACTGATCTGATTGGTTGAAAAGTGTTCATGAGTCCAGACTGTGGTGGGCAAAGCATCTATGAGATGAATCTATTGATACATATTGTGAAATTCAACAAATGTGTTCTGCAGATCCTTGCCAGGAGCCAGTGGTGATGAAATTCAGGCTGTAGTGATTCTGCTAAGCAACAATGTGGGGTCGATAGATCCACTTGGCAAAATTCTTTTTCAGGAGGCAGGCAACATAAATGACTAGCTGCTGCAAAAGCCTGAGCCTTCTGAAGTATTGCTGCTCAGTCATATCGAGGCAGCTAATCCTCACCTCTAAATCCTATAATCAGATATCCCCTCCACCAAGCTAAATTGCTCAAACCCCTCCTCACTTGTACAAGTAGCAGCCGGAAGATATGTAAGATAGGGTACAATATGTTCCCCAACTCAACTGCAGAGATGGATTTGGGGGAACAGTCACATGACCATAGCAAAATCAGTCCTAAGGTGCCTGAATTTTTTTGTTGGCATTTGTAGCAACTTGACCAATATTGACAGATGAAATTCATCTGGTCCCTTATTGTGGTCCTGCAATTCAATTTGAACTAGGAAATCCATCTGAACTAATACTTCACTTCTGACTGGCTGCTAGACTGCTAAACTGGCAGGCCTTGATATTTCATGGAAGGCAGAGGAAGCAGCAGGTGTGTTGAATGTGGACCCCTTTGAAGTCCAGGAAGAGTGGAAGTCCTGTTGAATTTAACAGCAGGATCTCATTATTCATTTTCTTGTTCCTACTCCCACTTGACAACCAGCCAAAATGATAGGCTGAAACAAAAACAGAAATTGTTGGAGAAACTCAACAGGTCTGGTAGCATCAGGAGAAGGAAACTGACTCAACATTTTGTGTCCAGAATATTCTGAAGAAGAGTCATGAGACTCAAACTATTAATTCTGCTTTCTCCCCACAGATGCTTCCAGACCTGTGGAGTTTCTCCAGCAATTTCTGTTTTTGTTCCAGATTTCCAACATCTGTATTTTGCAAAATGATAGGCTGGTGAGTTGTTAGGTAGGAATGCTTGTGGGAGAAGGTTTCAACCAAGTAGCATTGGGAAAAATCCTCCTTCATGAGGAAACACAGTGAGGTAAGAGGAAGAAAAAGGGCTTTTGGGTTTGTGAATGGTAAGGAGGATGTAAAAAGCTTCAGGGTGCTTTAGGCAAGCAGTGGAAGTGGGCTAATATGTGGCAGATGTGGAATATATTAATTAATGTAAAGTTGCCTACTTCAGTAGAAAAAACAGAATTGCAGAGTATGGTTTAAATGGTGAAATAGTGGGAAGTTTAATGTACAAAGTGACCGGGGTGTCCTCATACACTGATCATTGAAAGCCTGTGCATCATCAGTGAGGAAGACAAATAGTTTTTTGGCTTTTATCAGAAGAGGGTTTGAGTTTAGGGGCAGGGAAGTCTTACTACAGCTGTACGTGGTCCTGGTGATACCATGTCTGAGGTGTGGCAGATTTGGTAACAAGGTTGAGGTTAGATGTCATTCCGCCATTTCATACCTTAGTTTACATCAAATTTACACCTTGTTTTCTTTCTCACCATCATTATATACCCCTGTGTCATTTGCACTGGGCCTTGACACAATTGTCCCTCTTGCTGCTTCTTCACGTTGTCGAAAGTATAAAAATAAACATTTTCTGACGCCTTTCAGCTCTAAAGAAGCGTCAGATCGGACTTGAGATGTTAACACTGTTTCTTTCTCCACAGATGCCTCCAGACCCGCTGAGCTTCTCTAGAATTCTCTGTGTTTATTTCAGGGATCTTTACAAGTTGGAGAGGTTACATATAAACAAGAATGGGACCAGCACTCATAGGGTGGTTTGCTAATGCTGTTGGATAGGATTTGAACTGGATTGGTAGGGGAATGGGAACGGACAAGTAGTTCAGAAGGGAGAGAAACTGAGATGGAAATGGGAAGCTAAAATGTGAATAAGCCTAAAGGACAGAGAAAACATAAGCTAGGTAAAAAGATACAAGTTTAGTAAGGTTAAATGGAATAGTTTGTGATGCAAGAAGTTTGAGGAATAAGATATGAGCTGATATTACCGTATGATATTATTTCTATAACAGATACATGGCTGAAAGAAAGGCCGGATTGGAAGTTCAACATTCCTGCTTGTACAGTATTCAGATGAGATAGAAAGGGGTTTAGAGGAGGAAGGGTCACAATGTTGATCAAGGAATCAATTACACCAGTGTGAAGGAATGATATCTTGGAAGGGTTGTCAAATTAACTACATGGATGGAAGTTTAAAAAAAATCACAAAAGTCTGTGTAATATCACCTCCAAACAGTCAGGGAGAGATATAGAATCAAATATGTAACCAAATTTCAGAAATGTAAGGATAGTAGGGCAGTAATATGAAGGGATTTTAAATACCTGGATGTCTACTGCAATAGTTTTGGTGTACAAGGTAGGGAGGGCACAAAATTCTTAAATTGTATGGATCAGAAGATCATTTTTAGTATGTAGAAAGGGTGCAGACAGCTCTGGGCTTGATATTCCGAAATGAGCACAGGTGGGTGTTAAGCACATCAACAATGGAGAATTTTGGAGATAGTGGCCATGATTCAGTTAGATTTCAGATAGTTATAGAAAAAGATAAGGAGTAAAATTTCTAAGCTGGAGAAGGGCTAATTTTACTAAGGCACGATTTGGCTCAAGTGGACTGAGACCAGTCACTTGTAGGTAAAGCTGTGTCAGGGAAGTTGGAGGCATTGAAGGAGGAAATAGCAAGTGTATAAGTTACATATGTTCCGATGAAGATAAAAGCCAGGACATAGACTGGAGAACCCTAGATGTCAAGGGGCACACAGATTAGGACTAAGATTAAAAAAAAAGCTTGTAGCAGATACCAAGGGTCCAATACAATAGAGACCTTCAAGGAGTATAATAAGTGCAGAGGGGAGCTTAAAAAGGAAATTAGGAAAGCAAAGAAAGTGCACAAGAAAGCATTGGTAGGTAGAATAAAGGAAAACCCAAAGGACTTTATCAAATATACATAAAGAGCAAAAGAATAACCAGGAAAAGAGTTGGGCCCATTAGAGATCTTAAAGCTAGTCTGTGTGGACTCGGAATACATGGGAACAGTCTTCATGAATACTTTGCTCCAGTCTTCACAACAGGAAAGATAGATACAGGGACAGACATCAGGATGGAGGTATGTGAAATATTAGATGAAATTAACAGAGACAGAGAAGATGTACAAATAGGTTTGGCAGCCTTAAGAATGGATAAATCTACAGGCTGGGATGAAATGTGTCCCAGGCTGTTGAGGGAAGAAATAAAGAAGATATCAAGAGTCCGGGCTATAATTTCCAAACCCTCTCTGGCTGCTGGTGAGGTGCCAGAGGACTGGAGAAAAGTTCATGTTATTCCATTATTTACAAAAGGCAAGGAGTGACAGACAAGAAAGTTACAGGCCAGTCAATGTATCCTCAGAGGTGGACAGGTTAGTATGAAGAATTCTGAGGGACAGAGTATATTGACACTTGGAGGGACACAGATTAACAAGGGGTGGATTTGTTCACTGAAGTTGGTGTTTGACTAATTTTTGTCAGACTTTTGGTGAAGTAACCAGGAATGCTGGTGAGGGGAATGCATTTTAAAAGACAATGTCCTGAGTGGTATTATTGCTAGACTTTTAATCCAGAGACTTAGCTAATGTTTTGGGGAATCTGCATTAGAATTTGGCAATGGCAGATAATGTAATTTGCATTCAATAATTTTTTTTTAAAACTTGGAATTAAGAATAACTCATGACTGTGAAACCATTGCCAATTGTTAGACAAACAAATATGGCTCACAAATGTCCTTCAAGGAAGGAAATCTGCCATCCTCGCCTGGGCTGGTTTACATGCAACTCCAGAGCCACAGCAATGTGGTTGACTCTCAGCTGCCCTCCAAATGGCCTAGCAAGGCATTCAGATCAAGGGCAGCAAGGGATGGGCAATAAATACTGGCTAGCCAGCGACGCCCACATCCCACAAGTGATTCAAGAAAAAAGAAATTGATGTAGCCTACATGGACTTGGCAAGGCTTTCTCCCTCATGGCCGACTGGTCAATAAAATAAGAGTTCACAGCGTCCAAGACAAAGTGGCACTTTGGATCCAAAATTGGCTGACAGCAGAGGATTACAGTAAAGAGATAAAAACAACAAGTTGAGAGCATCTGTGGGGAGCGAAACAGAGTTAACGTTTTGAGTCCAGTGACTGCTTCGGAACTGTCGCTGACCTTATCTCCTCTGGAGTGTTCTCCTCCTTAGGTTCCCACCGCATAGTCCCCCAACCATTGCACAGCCTGCTTCAGCAGGGCCAAACAAGAGTTTACTGGATTTGAAACATTAACTTATACACCCAAGATTACTGGTCAACTGCCCATTTATAACATAAAACTCCTTTGTGTTCTTGGCAGGCGTCAGTGGTGATGAAGCTAAGGCATGAAGAATATCAAAAATTCTCCTGCTTCTAAAGTATTCTGACCCTATTTGCACCGCCAGAATTGGAGGTTGGAAAGAGGCTGTTGTTGACCTTACCATAAAATGCGTACGTACATTCTCAGTAATACACGGATTTTGAATCGCATGGTCAGAATATAGAGACCAACAAAAACTGTAGATGCTGGAATCCAAGGTAGACAAACAGGGGCCTGGAAGAACACGGGGAGCCAGGCAGCATCTGGAGGGAAGGAACAGTCAACGTTTTGGGTAGTGCCCTTCTTCAGGACTGAATGTGGGGTGAGTAGGGGGAGCTGCAGATAGAGGGGGGGGGGTAGTGGTGGAGATGGAATGGTGGTGATAGGTGGAGACTGGTAGTAGGTATGACCTGATTGGTTGGTGGGAGGACTGAATCTGGTTAGTGCCTGGAAGGGAGGGTCAGAAGATGGAATGGAAGGGAGGAGGTGGGGCTGGAAATGGAGTTGGCCGATGGGTGGCAAGGTTATTTTAAATTGGAGAACTCAAAATTGAGTGCTCTGGGCTGTTGTTCTTCAAATTTGCATTGCGAGTTGCTGCGACTCTGGAGGAGGCTGAGGATGGACATGTCAGAGGGCGTGTGGGATGAGGAGTTGAAATGGGTGGATGTTACACGCCAGGCGGAGATGGTCGGCGAAACAGTCACCTAGTATATGTTTGGTCTCACCGATGCAGATAAGACTACATCGGGATCACTGGAAACAGTAGATTAGGTTGGAGGAGATGCGCAGGTGAAACTCTGTCTCAGTCAGAACGGGCGTTTAGGGCCTTGAATGGAGGTGAGGGAGGTGGTGTGTGGGTAAGTGTTGCATCTTTTACAGTTACAGGGGAATATACTGGGCAAGTTGAAGTGATTGGTGGGAACGTGGCATGAACTAAGGAGTGATGAAGGGAACGATGCGACAGAGGAATCTGGGAAAAGGGATGGAGTTTTTGCAGGGTACCGGATGGGAGGAGGTGTAGTATAGGTAACTAAGGGAGTCTGTGGGTTTCTAGTAAATTTCGGTCCATAACCTGTCACCAGAAATGGAAATGGAGAAGTCAAGAAAGGGGAGGGAGGTGTCTGAGATAGACTAAGTGAATTTGAGGGCAGGGTGGAAGTTGTTAGTGAAGTCGATGAACTGCTCCAGTTCAGCCTGGGTGCAGGATGCAACACTGATGCAGTCATCGATGTAACGGTGAACAAACAGGCCAGGGTAGCTGGGGCCCATGCGAGTGCCCATGGCAACCCCCTGGATTTGGAGAAAGTGGAAAGAATTGAAGGAAAAGTTCTTGAGGGTGAGGACTAGTTCAGCAAGGCAGAGGATGGTATTAGTGGAGGGGGGGATGGGACAGGAGGAGTCGATTGCAGAGGCAAAAACTGACAGTCTGTTGGCCATCCTAGTGGGGTATGGACTTATATAGGGATTGAATCTCCATTGCAAAGCTAAAGCGCTGGGGGCCAGGGAACTGGAAGTTTTCAAAGGGGTGGAGGGGGTGGTTTGTGTCCCAGATGGAGGTGGGGAGTGCCTGGACCAAAAGGGAGAGAATGGAGTCAAGGTAGAAAGAGATGACTTCGCTTGGGCAGGAGCATGCGGAGATGATGGGTCATTCTGGGTGGTTGGGCTGGAACTTGGGGAGCAGGTGGAACCAGGCAGTGTGGGGCTGGGGGACTATAAGGCTGGAGGCGGTGGGGGGGAGGGGGGTGTGTCATTGGAAGTGATGAGGTCATGGAACAGTGTAGGAGATGGGGCTTGATGGGCCATGGCAGGATTTTGAAGAAGGGTGAAATAGGAAGTGGTGTCGGAGAGTTGGCGTTCAGTCTCTGTGACATACAGGTCCGCCCTGTAGACTACCACCGCCCCATTTTTGTCAGCTGGTTTGATGATGAAACAGGGATTGGTGCAGGGGGAGTGGAGTGCTGCATGTTCGGAGCAGGACAGGTTGGAGTGGGTGAAAGAGTTGGAGAAATTGAGGCAGACAATGCCGCATTGGCAGTTAGCAATGAAGAGGTCCATGGCAGGTAAGAAGCCGTCAGGGTGCCTCCAAGAGGAGGAAGAAGGTTAGAGGCGGGAGAAGGGGTCCCCGGAGGGTTAGTTGGGAGTCTTTATCGAAGAAGGAGGTGGAGACTGTGGAAGAAGAGTTCCACATTGTGGTGGGCATGGAACTCGTTGAGGTGGGGCTGGAGGGGCACGAATGTGAGCCCTTTACTCAGGACAGACCATTCGGCCTCAGAGTTTGAGGTCAGGGGGAATGGTGAATATACGGCAAGGTTCAGGGTTGGGGTTTTGGGGTGGTCTCGAGGAGGCTGAGGAGGGGAAGTGGGATTTGCAATAGCATGTGATGGGTCAGAATATAAACTGAACAGGTCTCCCATCCTGATAATACGGTGTCCTTGCTGATGCTGCAGCATTATTATGGCAACACACATCCATTGTACAGACATATTTACATCTCTCTGTCAATGACTAAAGCTCTTTTAAAATTGATTGCAACTGTTTGCAGCTATTTGAGTCTTAAGACAGCAGCGAGTTAAGAATATTCCTCTTTATTTGGGATAATAATCAAGTAAATCAGAAGATCAGCACATTAGTTCTTTTTTATTTGACATGACAAAAGAAAGCTCTCAACATGTAGATTAAAATAGTGACTTTGAATACAAGAGGAATAATTTGACCTCCTTAAAAACCATTTTTACTGTTATTTGAAATGTCCTTGATACATTTACACATTTTTTTTCAATTCACTGTCATTAGTAAAATGAGGCACAGTGTTGATTTTATTTAGCAGGGCATGATTTAAAATTACAATTTTTTACGTATAATTTTGTATAGTTTGGCATTTTCTTGCAGCATTCTACCATATGGGGTGGGGTCTCCAAAACTAGAGGCCATAAGTTTAAGTTGAGAGGGGAAAGATTTAAAAGGGACCAAAGGGGGAAATTTTTCAAGCAGAGGGCGGTGTGTGTATGGAACGAGCTGCTGGAGGAAGTGGTGGAGACTGATACAACCACAACATTTAAAAGGCATCTGGATGGGTATATAAATAGGAAGGGTTTATAGAGATATGGGCCAAATTCTGGCAAATGAGATTAGATTTATTTATGATATCTGGTCGGCACGGATGAGTTGGACCAAGGGGTCTGTTCCGTGCTGTATATCTCTATGACTCTATATATGTATAAATGCAAGCAGAAACCATAACAATACTCTTTTCTCTATTAAACACACATGCACAAAAGGAAACATTTCTGTTTGTTTTAAATGAATATTTTACTTCAATACAGCTTTTGAGATTTGCCCTTGTTTCTCCAAATTATTTGAAGTGGAGGAAATCTTCTTACTGTGAACCTGTAAACCATCCAAAAGCAAGCTGACTGAAAAGTAATGATGTACTTTGGGAAATTAAATGAATTACACAAATATGCACTCTGCATAATCCAAATTCAGTTCATAATGGGCCAGAATTTGCTGTAGCAGAGTTTCTAACACCTCTGTTCATTATATAGACTTGTCGTTGGAACCTTCAGCATAGCAATGTTTTGCCCACAATGTTGCTGCGTGTGCAAGCTGACAATGTTACTATTAAGGAAATAGGGTAACTGGGACCTGATTGTATGGTGAAACCTGTTGAGATTGATGGATTAGAACTAAAAGACAGCAAGTACTGCAAAGAAAGATGAACTGGAGAGGTAAAATCAACACCAAATCAGATACAGAAAGTGGAATAAAGTGAAGGGGACGTATGTTTTAACAACCTGCACCATCTATGCTTCCCGGGTAGGTTTTTGTTAGGGGAACTGATCAGAAGATCAGTGTGTCCAAAGGAGAGGAACAATTCACAGCTGATCATTTATCTTTAACACTGCAGTGAAATCCACTCCTTTTGGTTACACTTTGTCTTGTATTTTTACAATAATTTACCTTTTTGGTGCTGGCCAAAGGCAATTGGTTAAGTGTATGTACATCATGTTTGTACATTACTGTTCATTTTCAGAGCAGCCCAGTTTTGGGTAGAGGCCTCAAACAAGCGTTACGCCTCCTATTTGCATATACAAAGGGACAAAATCTTCTGTCAGGCATAAGTCCTTTATCAATATGACGGATTTTGTAGTTAGTGAGCAGGGATTCCCTATCCACCATATTTGGTGTTTGGTTGCCTGTTTCCCATAGCCACATTGGATTATTGACCCAAGACATTTTAAAATATATTCAGACTGAAGGAGGATCAATTTTAATAGCCCATTGCACACTCAGAATTTCCACAATTGTTTAACACTCCTGTAGTGTTGTGCAGTCTTTTTAGCATTCCCCTGTGGGGTTTAAAACATTTAATTATCCTGCAAGTTCTTTCTTACAATGGGCCCAAGTTCCTGAAAGTACTTGTGCACTATGAGAAAAACATAAAGGAAAAGGTCAATATTTCGTCTTTCTAAGTAGGAGCACAAAGTACAAGAATAAATTATAGCAGCCATTCAGTCCATCGAGTTCACACCAACTCTCTGAAGAGCATGCCATGCAAACTACCCATCTACCCTATAATTCTGCATTTCCCATGGCTAATCACCTAGCTTGCACATCCCTGGGCACTATGTGTAATTTAATATGGCCAATTCACCAAACCTACACATCTTTGGACTGTGGGAGGAAACTCACACTGACATGGGGAGAATGCGCAAACAGAAATTCTCCACGCAGGGAGTCACCCGAGGCTGGAATTGAACCCACATCCCTGCCACTGTGAGGCAGCAGCACTAACCACTTAGTCATCATCCCGCTAATTCATGCAAGATCTTCTCTTGAGCAGAATAAACTATAAGCATATTTAATGGAGAGTTTCAAACCATGACTAATGACAACTTTGTGTGATTAGAGATAGTGATGACTGGGTCATCAATATAAAATTGGTGCAGAGACACTTGAGAGAATAGGAGCAGTGTCTTGACATAAAAGGTTGAGTGAGCACATGAAGTGTTTTGGTACAAAGGAATATTGAGGGAGCGACCATGACAATTTGAATAAACAGAGGAAGCCCAAGTAAAAACAAGAAGTGTAGCAGGGCAGTGGCATTAGTTTTGGTTTAATTTAGTGCAGAATCAATGTAGACACAGTGAGCTGAATGGCCTCACTCTGTGCCAAAAACATCTATATTTCCATACATTGCAAATTAACTAGAGAATTTAATTCACTTTCCTCCTTAAAATCAACTATTTTTGGTTGTCAGAATGGAAGATCAGGAATGTATTACTTGGACACCTGACAAAGAAATAATCCTTCTTAATATTCCTTTGAAATTGCCCAGAATATTACAGAAACTAACTACAGTACTGAAATGAGCCGTTTTGAAGCCCAATGACATTAAACACCTGGCCTGGACTGCTGAAGTGCTTGCAGTTTACAACCTTCATTTGCACCTCAAATGCTTGGCTGTCAATCACCTCCCAGACAAAAGGGAGTCTCCAGGCTTCTGCAGATAAAGCAGTTTTAGTCGACCCTTCTAAAATTAAAAGCTAGAACAATGCATAGGAGCTCATTCTGCACGTAATTTACAACAGTTTAAGAAACACATTCAGAGCTAGTTGCACTGAATTTCAAGTGTTTGTCACAGACCCAATGCAATCTAATAATTTATTAATCTCATTCACCCCCTTCAAACCCACTCAACCTAAATCTCCACTCAGGCAGAATTTAGCCTTATTTCAGTGAGTTTTTGCCATCCAAGTTTATCAAACTGTGTTAGACCACTGATGCAAGCAGTATGTAATCAGTATTTATTCACCACCTCCTCTAGCTCTTTCATCACCTCTGATTTTTTTTTTCAAAAAATGAAAAATATTTTTATTTTGTATTTGAGAAATTTTAGCTTTGTTGTCTCAGAGTAGGGGCAAAGTAGCAAAGTGGTTATGTTTCTTGAATTAACAATCCAGAAACCTGGGCTCAAGATCCGAGTACAAATTTCACTCTGGCACCTTAGGAATTTAAATTCAGTTAGTTAAATGCATTTGGAATTAAAGAGGTGATATCAGTAAGAGTGATCCTGTAATGATGGGACTGTCAGTTGACATAAATGTTTCACTGATGCCCTTTACAGAGGGAAACTTGCCATAATTAACTGGTCTGACCTATACTTAATCAGACCCTTAGAAATATGTTTGTCTCTAAACTATGAACTCTAAAATGACTAGCAAGCCACTCAGCTGACAAAAACATAGCTCAGTACCACCATCTCAATTGCATCTAAGGATGGGCAATGAATGCTGATGTTGCCAGCAACAGCCTAACCCTGTGAATGAAGGAGAAAAAAAACACATAAGTCTTAAATCCAAACCATATTCTTCATCATTAACTAAGTGCATTCACTGTACTCAGAAGTGGATTTCAATGCTTCAGGTTAAAATGCACTATCTAGTTTAATACATATTGACTGTTATTATATTGTTATTTGTAACAGCCCTCTACACATCTGGAAAGCTGAAAATATAACCTAGTTTCTACGGTAAAGCTTGTGCCAAAACATAAAATGCCACTTGCAGAGTGACACCATGAATCTGACAGCCCACACTCTGCCAGGCTTCATGCTGTGACCTAATGCCATCAAACACACAGAAGTTGGATTAACCATTGCTTGATCTTGCAACAACTGCAACACAAATACAAGACATAAATCAAGCCTCTGTATAAAATGCTTGAACATTTGAGCGTAAAGTAGCCACAGGATGAAATAGCTAGGTGCAGGATGAGTGTTGGATGCAGTCAATAGTTCCACATGGGGCAGTACTGACTTCAATAATTAAATTGGCATGACTACCTCTAGAGATATCCAAGTTCACCAATGAAATTGTTTTCCATGTAGCATTTAGACAACAGTGCCTCAGGAATAATATAAATGGTTACTATATGGAAAATTTGTTGGCCAGTACTCCAAGTTGTGAAATGGTACATTTGAACGATGAAATTGTGTACAAAGGCATCATATCTGTCTCTTAATATGAAAGACAGACTCCATAGTGCTGCAAGCTATAACACACTATCGAAGTGTTCCTAGTTAAAAATAATTCTGTAATATAAACAAGACACAGAGATTACATGAGGGAAATAAGTGTGTACTTGCTAAGAGTACAAACTGCAGATTCATGGTTCAATATGAATTAGGTATACACGCCATCTGGCATATTCCTTTTTGGAAATTACATTAGACTGATGCGAATTGTAGAGCTACTGCAAAGGATAAGGTTCTGATCAACAAGTGCAGTATAAAATAATTAAAACAAGACAATACTGCACAAAAACACATGACTAGTAGGATTCTACTCATTTAAATAAAGAGGTGCAAACTACATAGTCAAAAGATCTTTGCGCATATTATTTTGCCACGATTACAGAAACAAATTAGTCAGGTCCCCATTCCAGGCTATTTTAATCTTCTCTTCAGTTTCAACCACTTCAGGGCATTGCCAGGAAATTAGGAATCCTCTTGACAATATATTAACAAGATTTTACAGCCAGTACAGAACACAATATCACATTACTGTTCTCCTGCCAAGAGGATCGCTGTCCATTTCTTAGCATGGACCATCAAATCAAAGAACCAGATGCTGTAAAGCATTCAGTGGCTGTGAAACAGGTCATATAAATGCCAGTCTTCTTTTTTCAGGTACCAAAGCAACCCAGTGCACTAAGCACAATGTTTGATAGTTGTCCTTAGGTCTTTCAAATTACAATTTCTCCCATTTCATGCCCACAAATCATCTCACACAAAGACTGGAATGATTTGTTGTCCTTGAATTTGTCTGCTAACATAATATTAATGTTCCTCAATCTTCGAAAAGGATTTGCAATTAAATGGGTGCACAAAGTATGGTAAACTAATTCAATCCGTTTAAGAAGCATTGCTGACAAAACTATTATTTAAAAACTCTGCTTTTAATATTGTGCAATTTAAAATAGTTTTGCATAAATAATACCAAAATTTAACCAGGTCTTCCCTGTTTCTAGTCTGCGTACTCTCCTTGATTACAGTATCTGTATGTAGAGGATAAGCTTCCATGTGATTTTTGATATATATCTAGGCCTAACTCTGCACTACTTTCCACAACCTTCATGTTAGACATTGTTGAACATAATGCAACCTTGTGAACTGCCTGTTCAATATCCAGTCAAGGATGTGTTATGACTTTTTCCAATTGAATGTCAAAAAGACATTAGTAATCATTTTGAACCCCTAAGTCAAACTTCACTCATTATAACTGGCTCCTTGCTAAGACTGAAGCACATTGTGCAAAACCTTGCTATCTCATTCAACTGTAAACTCTCATAGAGTCATAGAATCATACAGCATAAAAACAGCCCACCATGTCTATGCTGACCAACAAACACTAAACTACCGTAATCTCATTTACCTGCACTTGGTCCATAGTCTACTATGCCCTGGCATTTTAAATGCTCATCTAGATGATTCTTAAATGTTGTGTAAGTGCCTGCATCCACTAACTTTGTCTAACTCTTCTTTGAACTCTGGCCTTTAATAGCTCACTGAGTGACCCTAGTTGTCCATTTATATTTTGTTAATGATAAAAAGGTACTGCAGATGCTGGAGAATCCGAGATAACAAGCATGGGGCTGGATGAACACAGCAGGTCAAGCAGCATCATAGGAGCAGGAAAACTTGACGTTTCGGGCCTAAACCCTTTGTTAATGCTGTTTTTAGTTAACACACCACTGAAATTTCTAATTTGCTTCTTTCTAAGCTGCAAATGAGTCAATCCTCATTCTTTTCATTAAAATCCTCCAGTTCTGTTCAAGTTCCAAAACTCCTTACTTTTCTTTGTCTGGCATTTCAAGAGTGATGTTCAATTTTAAAACCCAAGAAGTCTTTTTAACTTGCTTGTGGTCTAGACTGGAGATTCTGGTGCTTCATTGAGATCTGATATCCCCTTATGTGTCTCAGTATCATACTTTATGCTCATCTGAAGCACCATGGGATGTTTCATTACATTAAAGACAAAACATAAATATAAGTTATTGTCATTCATTTTAGTTTTAACATGATATTAATAAGAAATGGAAATAGTCACAAGCTTGGTGAGGAGGAATGGCATCATCATATTTCAATTGTTTTACATCTAATCCATTGACTAAAAGTCCTTCTACCAAAATGAATATTAATCAGACAATTCTCACCACATTCTTGATTATTCCAATGTTTTCCTCACTGGCCCCCTCTGACAAATAACTCCCAACTACTTGAAAACTGTTATCTAAAATTGAGTCTTACTTCTCTGTCCCCAGCTCTGCTGCCCACCTTCCTGATATATATCAGCATCCTGGCCCTTACTATCTGCCTGGTGCACATTTTAATCTTGTCACTGTCTTTTTCTGCATCTACCTTACCCTCAATGAATGTGTGCCAAACCTTTAACCACAGCAATAGCATAATATGCCCTTACAAAGTCATCAATTGTCTACTTATGAGTCTCAGTTGGTGATGGGAAGACTTCTATTGCTGAAGTCCCTGTTGTTTCAACCAACATAATTAAAGCAGTTTAATTGGTACTCTATTTCTGTTGTTTGTGAAAGTTTGATGTGTAAAATGCTTCCCATGTTTCCTTACATTAGCGTGGTAACCATGTGCCAAAAGTATTCCATTATCCAAATAGTTGTTTGGTAGCACATAAATTAAATTTTGCTGAAGTTTTTCAACTTGGACACATCAGGACCTTTTGTAAGAAATATCAATGTACGTGACAAAGGAAACCATACTATATGAGAACAGCCTATATTGACATTGATTGGTTGACAATTTCATTCAGATGAATAAAGACATTGCCATGGAGAATACACCAGTTAAATGATGACTGACAGTTAATTGACTGGTTTTGTTTAACTTTCAACAACCAAATTGATTCTGATTGTTTAAGTCTTTGACCTGAATTAACACCCAGAGAATGACTAGAATCTACAGTATTTTATTAAATTGAAGCGAGCGTAATATGTATATGTGTTCTACCTGTCTGGACAGAACAGGGCCATATGGATTGTCCAGTTTGTGCATGTGCACCATGCTACAAGCCTAGTTGACAATCTTAAATTAGTTGCTAATTCATGGCACATTCAGGGTTATCTAACAAAATTCCCTGGATTAAATTTAAACAAAGCCTAACAGTTAACTATCTCTATCATTTAGCTGGTTTATTCTCCATGGCAATGACTATACCACTTAGGGTCCACTTGTTAACTAATTAATATGCTCTTCTCATACTGTACAAAAAAATCATTGTTTTTAAAATTGGTATATTTGTCTTGATGAGTGCAAGATGAAAATGTGTGACAAAATACATACTTTTTCAGTTAAAATTATTTACCTGCCAAGTCCTCTGGAACAACCAGAGGTCAAGAAAGGTGTTCATAATTGTTGCACCCACTCAAGAGGGGGTTGTGCTGATGTGTTGAGCTTGTCAAAGGCTGCTAGAATCAACAGTCAAAACTAATGTCATTTAAAAAAAATTCTTTCACAGGGTATGGACTTTGCTGGCTAGATCAGCATTTATTGCCCATCCCTTAATGTGCATCCAATTCCCCAAGGAGACACTTTGAAATGCAGGCCTTGGATAATCCAACTGAAATCTTTGCTCTTCTAGCAGCTAAATCACTGGAAACTAGATTATTTTACTCATCATTATTTCAATGCCAATTGATACTAATATGTTTATATATTAATATATTAATTTCAATTCCATCAAGAAATATTGCTGTACTTTGGGAGAGACCTGAAAGACAAACAGACAGTAAAGTGACTGAAACAAAACTTTAATGATGTCAACATGCACTGAGCATGTTCACAACATGAACACTGAACAAAAGGTAGCAACGAAACAGTGTAATGTGACTTATAGGGAAATATATAATGAATTAGGCAGTTTCAAGAACAAATATTCAAATGACGTTTTTGTGTAATTGATGTAATCATTTTAATAACTTAAAGGCTGAACCACTGAGGATGGAGATTGAAAATTTTCCCAAACACCAGTGAGGTCCCAGTAAAAGTATTCCATTACCAGGACAATATTGTCTCAGTGAGTTCCCACCATTATTTATTTTAACTCCACAGTATTAAAGTGCTGTAATTTAAGGAGGAGATAAACCTCATTCAGTTGACAGTTTAGGATTCCTATCTGAACATTCGGCATGGTGGCTCAGTGGTTAGCACTATTGCCTCACAATGCCAAGGACCTAGGTTCAATCCAATCCCTGGGTGATATCTGTGTGATATCTGCATGGGTTTCCATCAGGTACTCTGGTTTCCTCACGCAGTCCAAAAATGTGCAGGTTAGGTGTACTGGCCATGTTAAATTGCTGCAAAGTGTCTGAGATTGTGCAAGCTCGGTGGGTTAGCCCTGGTAAATGCAGGGTTGTGGGAGGCTGGGTCTGGG
Organism: Ginglymostoma cirratum; assembly: GCA_024137785.1. Classification (NCBI taxonomy): domain Eukaryota; kingdom Metazoa; phylum Chordata; class Chondrichthyes; order Orectolobiformes; family Ginglymostomatidae; genus Ginglymostoma; species Ginglymostoma cirratum. Next base: position 6,371,521 of record JAHRHZ010000073.1, on the reverse strand, counting down.
TGGGATGCTCTTCGGAGGGTTGGTGCAGACTCGTTGGGTTGAATGGTCTCTATCTGAACTGTAGGGATTCTATGATTCTCCTTATCAGTTATTCATATCCAACTCTTTAAGTTCTTAGTTTTTTTTTCATTCATTCATGGGATGCAGGTATTGCTGGCTAGGCCAGAATTTATTGCCCAACCTTAATTGTTGGCAGAGGGCAGTTAAGAGTCAAGCACATTGTTGTGGGCCTGGAATCACATGTAGACCAGACCAAGTAAAGATGGCAGTTTCCTTTTCTGGAGGATATTAAGAACATAGGAACAGGAGTATGTCATTCAGCCCCTTGAATCTGGAATTCATTGAGATAATGGCTGTTCTGCGGCCTAATTCCCTATTCATTACTTTGGCCCATACCCCTCAATACGCTTTCTCAACAAAAAAATGATCTCTCAGATTTAAAATTAACAACTGATATGGCATCTACTGCCGCTTGTGGAATAGAGTTCCAAATCTCTGCCTCTCTTTATGTGTGAAAGTGCTTCCTAATGTCCCTCCTGAATGGTCTAGCCCTAATTTTCAGACAATGCCTCTTCGGTGCAACCAGGGCAAATGGTTTATTTTTATCTAGCTAACTTTTCTTGTTAATACCGTGAAGATTTCAATCAGATTATCTCTTAATCTTCTAAATTCTAGAGAAAAAAGTGAACTAGACTTTTTTTTGACAATCTTTAATAGTTTTACGGTCTTCATTAGAATCTTAATTCCAGATTTTTATTTAATTCAAATTCCACCATCTGCAATGGCTGGATTTGGAACCTGGTCCTCAGAACATTACTTGGGTCCCTGAATTAATAGTCTAGCAATGATACCACCAGGCAATTGCCTGCTCCCAACTCTTACCCCACTTTCCCCCCACCCCTCCAAAAAAAAATCAAATAGCATTCGCACTTTTAAAACTATATCTATAAAGCAAGTCTAATATCTCCTGTGTCTGACCATTTGAGAACTTCAGCAGAGTGGTCAAAATGGGGGGCTGATTTCTTGAATTTTTTCCATATTGTACAGGCTACATTAATAAAGGATTGCAGGAAAAATTTTAAAAAGTTGCAAAAAAGGTGTGAGGTATTCTGAGTGAAAGCTATCATATAAACATAATGTTTTCTCCTTTCTGACAGGAATTTATGTGTTAATATATTCAGTTATTGGAATAGGAAGGGATGAAAGTCCTTTTAAACCATTATGTGACTTGGCAGTGAACTCTGCTGTACTGGAATTGGATGACTACCACTGAAGATGAGAGTTATTATCAGACATAGAGATTAGTTCAACATATTTTATGTCATATAAAAACAGGCAACATTAAATTGAAAAATATTTCTTACCATCTCATTATCAATAAATGATTCAAATAGTGCCATGAAGTCCGAGAAATACTCAAGCAGTTTACCACAATCATCTAGACCACAATCTGTTTAATTCTGTTTTCAGTTATATGTTTACCAGCACTAGCTGTCATAGTGAAAGCCATAGGCAAGTGCATTTGATGTTGCTGATGTGTGAGCATGCCTGCACTGCAGGATTAACTACATTATCACTGAAAATGTATTGAATAATAATCAACAAACAGTTGATTACAGACAGCATGGTGGCATAGGGCATTCAATTGCCAACGCAAACTGCTACAAAGCATTACAGCACAGTTTCGATCCCCTACTCCTCAGAAATGTTAATTTTTCATTCCTGCTGCAGGGCTTTAGTGAACACAGGCTGGAAATTGTTTCAAGGAGATGAACACGCAGAACAATGCATTGGAAATAAATCGGTTAAGGAGTCTCCAGTGGACCTCTAACATAAATATCATGGAATCTAGTTGGCAGGAGCATAGAAAGCAGTTTGCCAATTGTGTTTCCACAGATACAGAAGTCTGCAGATGTGGGGAGTTCTGTTTGTGAAGAATTGTGGATAAAGTGAATGTACTCTTTAGGAGAAGGTAACACAGCTTTAAATAAACACGCAGGCTCTCCCAGTCAGGAGAGAAAATGGAAGGAATGCAACATTTCTTTTTCTCCTATATGCTGACAGTTAATAAAGGCTAATACTTGGCAGCAGCCTGGGAGATGAATGCCTAAGTAGCCGTGTCTAGCATACGACCTAGGAAGGATTTAAATGATGGAGAAATTGAAACATATAACAATTGTGGAAGCCATTTTATCATCTTTAAGAAAAAATGTGCACAGCCTAATTACATAATCTTCATAAAATACTATCATATTTTTGTTATATTTACATAAAAAGATTAATACCTGATACTGAAAGTAACAGGCATATTTTTAAAACCACACTAATAGATGGGACATATAATAATTCTTCAAACATTTTACATGGTAGTTTGTTGAATGCAGTCATATAATAACTGATCTTCAGTACAAACATTGTTCTTCAACAGCCTCTGAAAAAGTACAAACACTATTTATATCTACACTGTTTTAATCAGCATCAATCCTAATATCAATATATAACTATACTCTACAGAACAATTTCCAAACTGCAGTGCAGCATACTGCAATCATTGCATAGTATAAAGAATACTATAATCTAATTTTAGACTGTACACTTACACCAGTACAATGTATACAATGTATACTTTGTAGTACCTTGTTTCTATCACGTCCTTCCACTCATTTTATTTATAATGATTCTCCTCTTGTCCAAGAGAAAGCTGCCTTATGACTCAATTTCTTGAAGACCTTTTCCATTATGAATGATACGTTAGATATTCAATATTTCTTTATCAAAGCAACAGCAGCCAGGCAAACTGCTTGTAAGTCCCATTATCACAGCGCACTAAAAGGCGTCATGTTAAAATCTGGTTCACCTATTCAGCAGAATGCTCAGTCCACAACAAGATGGCCTGCTATTCCAGTGATCTGTCACCCCTACCTACAGTACTTATGGTATTCAGTGATGATTTACAACAGCACTTATGACTAAAACTACAGGTTTTATTTCTCTTTCTGTAGGTTCGTTTTTTTTTCTCTTCTTAATCTGAAAAGACTGTCTAATTGTGACTGCAAATCTACTGTGGCTGAGCATAGACAGCATTCTCAGAGTCAAATTATTCCAAATTCATTTCAAAATGATGGGTGGGATCTGATGCTGGGATTCCCAGTGCCAAGCCCAGAATCCTCAATTTTCTGAAATTTTTTAGAGTGGTTCTACAAATGGTCATTGTGACTACATAGTACATTGGTACTGCACAAGTGTACGCTTTGCATGGTCTTGGAAGGACTGTAAGTTGCCATGAGTTGATATCATTGCTCAGTGAATGACAGGACGCAAGGAAGCTAAAAGGAACAGAAAGATCTTGGGGTGCATGTCCACACATCCCCCAAAACAGCAGGACAGGTTAATAGGGTAATTAAGAAGGCATATGGGATGTTTAAATTTATTATTTATGGCACTGATTATAAGAGCAAAGTGGTGGAGTGACTTGTGGCACAATGGTAGTGTCTTTACTTTTGAGTCAGAAGGTCTGAGTTCAAGAAATGTGTCATAACATGTCTGACCAGATCGATTGAAAAATAATCAGGTCTTCCATCTCCATTTGAGGGTTCCTGTGGTGCCATGGTAGCATCCTTATCAATGAGCCAGAAGGCCCAGGTTCAAAACCCACTTACTCCTGAGGTATGTCATAACCCATCTGAAAATATTGTGTAGAAAATATAAGAGCACAGTAGTTATGTTTGAACTGTACAAAACTTTGATTGGGTTACATTTATCCTGTCTAGTCCTATTAGAATTTTATAGTTTTCTGTGAGAACCTCTCCCCTTCCCCTTATTCTTCTGAACTCCAGTGAATGTAATTCTAAACAATCCGGATGCAGCCTCTCTGAAGGAAGAATGTTAATGATGTTCTCCACTCTGCTAGAGTAAGTGCTACCATCTGCTCTCTGCTACTTGACATTCTACCTCTGCTACTGCACCCACCTTTCACCAAAGATCTACCACTCTCATTCTTGCCTGCACCATCTTTCCTTGCTCACCCTTACCCACCCAATACCCACACCCCACCCCCAGCAATTGACGAGCTATAGTCATCAGGTATCTGCTCTGACATTCATGTCAGGAATTCTCAGCATCTACTTTCTATCTGTCCAGTGGTGTGATAGCAAGTTGTCTATAAATGAAATGAAACTCGAAGCTGGGATAACAACCAATAATCCCTCTTAAGAAGCCTCTCAGCACTACCTACTAAGAATCTCATCTCAATATCCAGAACGCTGTTGGAAAATGCAACTCTTTGAGATGAATCTCGCTCGACTTCTTGTGAGACTCTCCCAGATTTCTCTCCATAGCCCAAATCATTCAGGCTCTATGAGATTTTCCCCACAGTTTCACTGGCCTCCCAGCCTGTTCCTATGGGCTACATTAATTCAGCCCATGCACATGAAAATCCCGCACTGCGAAGCAATGCAAAGTTTTTTTTATTGTAATCTCCAGCAGTCCCATTAACAACCATGAGTTAGGAGGTCTTTTAGCTTTTAAAAAAATTAATTCATCATTTGTAAACATCATTGGGAAAGCCAACATTTATTGCCCATTGCTAAATGCCCTTGAGGAAGTGATGGTTAGCTGTTTCCTTGAATTGCTGCAGCATTACAGCGAAGACACTCCCATGAGTAGGGAGTTCCAGGATTTTACTCCAGCAGTGACGAAGGATCAATGATGTATTTCCAAGTCAGAATGATGAATGGCTTTGAGGAAAACCCAGACATTGAATAATCCTGACTGGAACAGGGCTGAAGTCGAATTTCATTATGAGCATTAAAATAGACATAGCACCTGCTAATGGTGTATCCAAGGTCTAACATTTATTGTAGGCTGTCATGTAAAATTCTCCAAAGCACACCTTAACCATTATATGATAGTTCATGTTTTTTTAACAATACTTCGTCTTGAAATTTGATTGTCTGTGTCCCTTCCTTCCACTTTTATGGCTAGAAAATATCCATAACAAAATCCATTGGTAGCTACATTGTTCACACCTTATTTTCAGCACATATTTAATTGGAAGATTACTGAAGAATATGGTTAGTTATCAGCTGTTTTCCTTTTCTACTTGAATTATTCTTTGCTAATAAGTTAACCCTTGCAGTGGTGCTTGCCATTTTTGGGAATTATAATTATTTTACAAGTTGGGATCCAAAATAATGCAGCAAATACATAAATTCTTCCTAACTTTCTTTGTAATGCTTCATCATTCTTAGCAAATCTGAATAATAAGTATGTCTTTTATCTATGACTGCTTATACCTGCGCCCTCCCACATTTTGCAAACAGGTCAACTGCACCTTCTCCTGGGAATCCCATTCATTTTTCACACTGTAAAATATGCAGATATTTGGAATCTCTTCCACTGAAAGCAGCATAATTACTCTGTATTGTATTGATTTCTGAAGCCCTTTCCAGCCATAATCCCTTAACCTTGATGCCTCTGAATTTCATGCAATAAATTGATGATATTTACATTAACCCACATGAACAACTTCCAAGTTCTTAGAGAAAAGCAGTGAACCTCTGGCTGTCAATGAAAAAGCTCCAAGTGATAATCACATCACTAGTGGCTTCGTACGTGTTTTTCGTATTTTGACACAATTCAACTCAGCAGTTCAGTCAAGAATTTAATCTGGGTACATTAAGGAACTATTTATACAAAAAGTGCAGCATCATCAATTAATAAATATGTGAAACTCACAGAGCTTAACATTTCAAAAACAAATGACTGAAAAATCTGCATTCAGAATGAACAAAGTCGTGGGGGCAGAAATAAAAACAGAAAGTGTTGAAGAAGCTGAGTGGATCTCACAATATTTATTTAAGTAAGGATAAAATTGCCTTATGAGCCATTCAGAGAAGGCTCACTTGTCTGTTTTCTGGGATGAGGTTATTATTTTATGAGGAAAGATTGGATAGACTGGGCCCGTACTCATTGGCATTTAGAATAAGACATGATTTATTGAGACATGTAAGATCCTGAGGGGTCTTGACAGGGTGGATGCTGAAGGAATGTTTCACCTCATGGAAGAGCCCAGAACCAGGAATCACAGTTTAAAAATAAGGTTTTCCCAATTAAGGTGGAGACGATGTTAAATTTTACCCTCAGAGGGTTGTGAGTCTGTGGAACTCTTTTCTCCAGAGAGCAGTGGAGGCAGGGTCATTAAATATTATTAAATCTGAATTGGATACGTTCTTGACTGGCAAGTGAATCACTAGGTATCGGGGCGAGCAGGAAAGTGGAGTTGAGGCCACAATCAGATTAGTCATAGTCTTATCTAATAACGGAGCAGATTTGTTGGAGTGTTTGGCTGACTGCTTTTCCTAATTTATATGTTCATCTGTTTATAGGAATCCAAAAATAACCTATTTGTTTGTGACTCAATTATTGCTACCGCAGTTAATCCCCGTGTCTTGTCTAGCTGTATAAGTACAAGTCAGACTTCAAATTCACAGTTAATGTATTGATGTTGCAGTCAATTCAATCACAATCCCCTACTGGAAGTCTGTCAGTAAACTCACTTCTCTACAAATCATCAAGTGACAACTGTAACATTAAGATACAGATAATTTAGTTTGTATTTAAAAAGCTAATACCCCAAACTAGAGCAACATGTTGCTTTATTGTCAGATCATTTAGAAATATACGTTCAGATCTTGCAAAGGCCAGACTGTCGTTATTCCTGTATAGATGGAAATTGCACACGGTGACGCTGTGAAATCTTCATTGGAGCACTTCCAAAACATTGTCCTGGAAATTGACAATTCCATTGGGGAAATCAGAGGATTCACAGAGTTCTGATAAAATTAAGTATTTAGTTACTCAGTAAAAGTTACACCATTAGATACCCAGCTTTGCACCTAACCTACCTACCCCCTCAGGAGCCAACACTCCCTCCCCAACCTCAACCCCTTTGCAGCCAACCCCTAGGTATCCCACTCCAGACCAATGAGTCTTTTCCTGGCTCTACACCTGATCCTCCATCACCCATCCTAAGGTCCCAAACTCCTTCCTCCACTCCAAATTGGATTCCATGTGTATAACTCCAGATTACTCCCCACTTCACCTGTTCTGGAAAATCCACTCATCCCTCACTGGACATGATCCCTCATTCCCCCAACTGCTCCTGACTTGCCTCTGCCTCCTCAGGACCTGACACTCCTTCTCCTATTCAGCACAAAATTTGCCTCTGCCAACCCCAACTCCCCACTCTGTCCCCGGCCTCCCCCCACATCATCAGAACCCGACAATCTCTTTGCCCCTGCCTCCCCCAATGTGGGATCCAACACCATTCTCCACCGTCCCAAAAACCCAGTGTCCCTCAATGTCTTCACCGTAGCTACCCATGACATCGAATCAATTAACTGGACCCCTTCCCACTTGGCACCTTCCCCTGTGGCACTTTACCCCCTACCCACCTAGCTCCCTAATTAGCTGCCACCCTATTTTGTTACCATCTGGCGCCTTATGCCCCTGTACCATAGCATCACACTTACCTTACAAACTTAACGTTTGACAGCAGCTTTCAAAGTGGCTGTCTGTGTTCTAGATCTTTGCATTTCAGAATACTAAAACTGACTGCTGTGAAAAGGGAGCGTGGCTTGCCTTTTCCTGACAGTTCTGTGCTATCAAGGTTTATGAAGCAGAAATCGAACCATACCCCCTCAAATAACTAAAATCGAACACCCAGCGGAGCTCGCCTCACTTTGTAATCTATTAAAGAAAGTATGAAAAGTGGTATAACCTGCCTCTTACCCACAGACTCTGTTACAAAGGAGTGGTTAAATGAAATGAAATCCTTTCACTCACTCTATAATCAACAAGTAACAATTTATATGTCTAACTCCATCAGTGAACAAATTAACAGAACTACTAACAAACTGAACAATTCTACCCTTAACTACTAACTATTCCCAAATAAAACAAAATTCTAATCATATGCTGTTCCAATAAGTACAAGTCCCATGTATACAAACTGAATTAATTAGAAAAAACTAAAACTTAGTCTTTCAAAATTATAGCCGGGATACGTCTTCTGGAATGTTTGGTGCCTTCTCCGCTGTTCTTCAGTCAGGAGCATGTTTCTCCATCAAAATCTTGTGTCAGAAATATTAGTTAAGAGTGCCGCTATGCCTTTAGCGTAAATCATAGAATCATAGAATCCCTACAGTATGAAAACAGACCCCTCGGCCCAACAAGTCCACTTTGACCTTTGGAGCATCCCACCGAGACCCATCCCCCTTATAACCCACATAAGCTACACATCCCTGAGCACTACGGGCAATTTAGCATGGCCAATCTACCTAACCTGCACATCTTTGGACATCTTTGGACTTTCGTCAGATGATGGTTTTCTGAGAGCTTACAGAATTCTGTGGGAGCCAGTGATTTTCTCTTCAGGGCTTCTGGTCGTTAACTCTAACAGATGGCAGTTGCTGTCACACTGATTTTCAAATGCATCTTCTTTTATACCCTTGATGACCTGTCAATCTCTTACAATAGGATTCGTCCTAGGTTGTCAAAACCATCAGATTTAAGTTCAATTGGTTTATAGTTTCTAAGTGCCTGGTTTAAATTAATTGGCTGATTTTCAAACTGGTTGCCTTAACAACAAAAGAAACTACTGCCTGTACTCTCTCCACACTACTCACCACACAGCCTTTTGATACAATGTTTCACTTTCAGGAGCTCTCCGTGCATGTGAACCTTCTTTTAAAGGGACCACATGCTCTTCCCACTCTCAGTTTACAAACATCAAATACTCTACCAACTTTGCAACACGAGGAACTGTCAGAATGGAGGTATGACTCCATATTTCTGAGACAGTGCTGATCACAATCTCCTCTCAGAAATAAGGGGCTCTTTCCTTTTCTAAACATAGATGAGGTGGAGTGGCAATGTAGATGAAATTACCATGCCTTGGAAAATTGAGCTGAGTATTCATAGAACATTCCGTTCATTGGTCCTGTCCAAAAAAGGCAGTATCCAGCCAAATCTCACCTCCCACATCGCACCATTGATTACAGCACTTAAAGCCCATGCTTCCACACAAACATTTCTCACTAAATAAAAGACAAGCAGAGCAATAAACACCAGAGATGCAATAAATATGTTGATGCAATGGACCTGGGTTTTTCAGATTGTTAATTCCTGCCTCACCATCCCTCATTACTGCAATGATCAGAATAGTGAATCTGAGAAAGCATTATTCTCACGGTTTAATGCAATCACTTCACAGCATACATTCTGAAATTTTGAAAGCAATAAGATTAAAACATTTTACTTAAAAATGTTTCTATAAAGATTGCAAAGCCATTAGAGTTCATAACAGCTATCGATGTTTTTGATGACATTTGACTTCAAATGACAGTGAACAGACAAAGTAAATACAAAAGAATTTTGATAAATTTAGTCGGTAAGTTTATAAACGGAAAATGCCACTCAGATGTAAGATAATGAGACAAAAAATTGGTATAGAAACAAAATGACCTTAATTTACAGCGGACAAAGTCAAAGATAGATCTAGAGGTGTTGACAGATTATTTACTAAAATAGCATAGTACACAGCAGAAATAAGACAGCTAACTGGATATGAGAAAGCATAAATTGCACACGGTAGAAATAAGTCTAGACAAAGCACCAGTAACTCCATGCCTGCACTGTGTGCAGTTCTGGTCACTATTCCACAACAATATTCAGGCAATAGCAGAAGTGCAGTAAAGGGCAATCAAACTGATACCATTTAAGGCATCTGGGGTTATAAAGAGGGTTTAAAAAAACATACAATTATTATAGTTGAGAAGGGAAGACTCACTGGAGAACTGATTCAAATACTCAGTGCTGTAGAGTTGCATGTATGGTCTTTTGTATGAAACACGGGGGCTCTCTCTGCCAGCTCAGATCAGCATTAAAAATCCCATGCAACTATTCAGAAGAAGAACAGAGGGATTTTACTTGGTATCCTGGCTAATATTTGTACCTCAACCGCCATCACTAAAACAAAAGAAAAATCTCGTGATTATCTCACGATTGTTCGTGTGCAAATTGGCTGTTACATTTCCCATTTTACAACAGTCACTGTAATGTGTTTTGGGACGATGTAAGCAACCGCTGCCTTAAAATGCAATTTTTTTGAGGGAACAGACAAATTAATACAAAGATGGTATATTTGAAATTGGTACAAGTTCTCAAATAAGTTCAATGGACTCAAGCTTAGAAAATTGGACATAACCACACGTGTCAGACCAAAAGCAATTCATATGTTGAATGAATTATTCAGTGATTTAGACTGGCAGTTTTCAAAAAAAAAAACTAGAAATATTTGCAACACTGAGCAATCAAAAGATATTCCTCTGTCACTGAGTGTGAGGCTGCAGTCTCTTTTGGATCTGTACTTTTTTATTGTAAGTTATTGCCATACTAAAAATCATCAAACCAAATTGTTAAATATTTCTGCTTGCCTCATCTGAAATGTCAAGTCTTTTTCCGCAAAGACGAACTCCACTCACCTAATTCCTCAAAATTTTGTTACAGGTTGAGAAGCATAAAAATTAACAATCCAAAAAGGAGACATAGGATTGGATTTTGGGTATTGGATTTTAAGGAACTAAAAATACACAATTACCAGTGCAGAGTATCAGAAAATGTCCTGCTAGGAAACCTGATTGCAGTTATCATGACAGGAGAGGATAGAAAGTGGAAAGAAAGCCCTCAGGATGCTTTTCCATCATGACCTGAACTGGGTGTCAATCGTTCAAAGAATGATGGAATATCTGGGACCTGCCTGAATCAGCCACTGAATTTTCTCATCGAACATGGGATATCTACTCAGGTCTGAGCTCTCAGTGCCAGGCATGCCATGATGAAGTAAGTTAGATTCCCAACAGGATCTGGTATGATGTGTTTTTTTGATGCAAATACTTGCGTTTGACACAATGCACATGTGAATGATAATGGATGGGCTGTAGGCCATTTGGAAAGCAACTGTCAGGTTTAAAAAAATCATAATGTGCGACGTGGTGATGGACCTGGAAGTGGGTGCTGTCACCACACAGGCGAATGTGGATTAATGATCTGAGCGCATTTCCTGTACAATGCTGTTATGGGATGGGCTATAAGGCACCATGCTTAGTATCACCTGATGGGGGACAGTGATTGGTTTCCCAGCCTTGTATTCAGTCCTCCAGGGATCAAAACAAATGACACAACAACAACTCTGAAAGAGAACATGCATCTTAGGACTTACAATTGCTGAGTGGAGGAACCAAAGCGTAGCCCATTGCCGATTTGAGAACAAGTCCGGCTGCTCTAGAAGAAGCAAATGTGAGGTGGGAAAGAACTTTTTCACCCAGTGACTGTTAGAGGTTGGAATTCAATATCTGGAAATGGGTTGAATTGATGCATTCAGGAGGACATTTAATCATAACTTAAATTGAAACAATGTACAGTATTGTTGGGAAAAGCAGAAAATTAACACACAAAGTCAACATGCTCAGAGAGCCTGTACAAACACAATGGGTCGAATAGCTTCCTTTGGGCTCTGAACAATTCTGATTCTCAGATGGCTAGGAGTGTCCATGAGTAAAAAGGAAGACATCGGATGGTCCCATAGTTGAGTCATCTCTCCCTGCAGATTCATCTAAAGGATACATGGGAAAGGCAGAGGTCCTTTTTTTCAAGGAATGGCAAGGAGAGATGTCCACCACTCGACAGAAAGGATATTCCCAACAGGCTTGGCTGGGAGGAAAAGTGAAGCCCTAATCTCTAAATGCTTGTATTCTCTGACGTACATGTCTGCATTCTAGGAGGACAGACAGCCACTGAAAATGGGAGCTTCAATCCATTTCAGAGGACCAAGAATCCTTAGAGGGAGCAGCCTCACAGAATTTTCCCCTCACCATCCATCAGCTCATATTTTGAGTGAGTAACCTTTAACCTTTACCACTTCTGAAGGCATGCAAGGTCTAGATTTGGCACTGCCCAAGTATGTATGCGTTACTCTAGAGAACTGGATGTGCTTTTAGTGCTCACAAACCAATTGAATGTTGGTTGAATGCCTTGTTGTTTACGAAGGCTCCAGGTTGGTTTGAGGGTACATTGCTAGTTGTATGGGTACAATTGATTATACCTTGCCTACTTAAAGGAATCCTGCAGGAAACCTGAAGCTGATAGATCTCTCCAGCTGGCTGTCAGGATTGGTCAGAGGGCACATAGTCACTGGGTCTCCTAACCAAGACATTGATGACCTCCCAGATGCAGTGATGATATTCTGCCCTACAGCATGCCATATTTAATCTCTGGAAAAAGGTAGAGATATAAAAAATTCAAAAACGCTGCACTAAATGGCAATCATCAGAATTGAAATGAGAATAAAGTAACTGCACACGCAAACAATTTCTTTTTTGCTCCATTGTCTTGATAATGCTGTTTTGGAGAAAAGTCAGCTGTTTACACCCAATATTTTAGGGTCAAATTATTAAAATAGTTTCATTTGCGGAATCAAGAGGGTGATAGAAACACATTGGCAGAAAAAATAGAAACTTACATGTAAGGAGATTAGAACCATTAAAGAGGAGTGTGGTAATACACTGGCAAAATTGTGAAAGCCTTTGGATAGTATCAAAAGAATTTTTTACCATTAGCTATAACTGAAGAGGCAGGAAACTAAAAAGTAAAATCAAAAGAGAATAGAAATCCAGTTTGCAGGACCCAATATGTATATTAACATGTGACAGATAAGGCCTGCATCCAAATGTCTATTTAACTGTTGTTAAAATGAATGCAATGCTGATTCTTTGAGGCTATGTATATGTTCTACCGTATTATTATTTTAGATCATTATTGAATCCCATAAGCATTGACATTGCATAACTCAGCACTGAAGTCAAATGAAGACTGAACCACCCATCTCAGCATTGATGCTTCATAACTCAGCATTGAGCCATATCTGCAAAGAGATGATGTCAAGTGTCAGACCAAAGCTGTATAATGTCCTTCAAACAATGCCACAACTTTGGCCTCTACTACGTTGGATCTACCAAGTAAGTTTATTCACTTCTGTCTGCAGATGCAGTTACGAATGTAACAGTGATTGGGTACAGTCAAATTTTCTGGAATTTGAACGACCCATTAGGTGGTTTGGCAGATTGGGAAAATCCTATCAAAAAACCCAAGAGTGTCAATAAGTGGGACATGAAGGAAACCTGGCAAGTAAGAAAAGAAAGAATTTACAATTGTTTAACTGTTTAAGAGTGGATAGAAATAGTGTTAGGGTATGGGAATAAAGCAGGAGATTGGCACTAGGTAATGACAGTCATTTGAAGAGCCGATGCAAGCACAAAGGTGAATGGCCTCCTTCTGCACTGTAACAATTCTGTGAGGCTTTGAATGTGCTGTCTGTGATTTTCTGTATGCATGGCTGGAAAGTAAGGCTCCCTCCCTGAAAAACTTTCAAAATCAGTTTGATTTTCATCAGATCTCTTGTTAACTACACAGAAAGATGGTCATGTGGCCAAACTAGCCTTTGCTAATATTTATGGTCCATATGAATTCTCTCCCACCCTACTGAATTTGACTCATTCTAAACATCTTTGATTCATTTCTCCCTTGTATTTATCTAAAATGCTATTAAATTCAACTGTGTGATTTGCCTAATTTACGTGACAGCAATTTTCAAATTCTAATCATTCTCTAGGTAAGGAAGCACACCTTAAATTTATTTAAATTAGATTTATTTGTGACTATTTTCAATTATTGCTCTTCTTTTTAGACTTCCATGCAAGTCAGAACATCAATAAGGTCATTTTTGATGTAATTTTTAGAGAATGTGTGAATCTATGGGTTGAATTTAATTGCTAGCAGTGATGGTTTCTGAGACCAACTGGAACAACTTTACCTATTTGTGGGAACTTTCACACAATGCTACGGTTACCAAGTAATTTGCTGTCTGGTGTTCAGGCTCTTGAGCCTTTAAAGACAGAGATCCAGCCTCCAAGACCTGCTGGCCAATGATGGTGAGAGTTTTGGAGGGAGTGGTGGAGCTGGGATACGTGACAGCAGCAACTCCCAGCAATGCCATTAGGAGCTGGCCTGAACCAGTGAGAGGAACGGGACTCAAGTCATGAGGGCCAGCACAGTAGCCCCATAGATTGTCCATTGGTGGGGGTAAGAGCTGTTTCAGTGAGGGGAGGCTTTGCCTTGGGATGGTGAGAGATGTGTTGTGGGTCCATTGACAAAGAGGTGCCACTTTTTAACAAAGCACCCCTACAGCTGGTAGAATGGCAGTGGCAGGAGAAAGGGGTACTTAAATTGCCCTAATAAGGATGGATGGGAAGGCTAGCCCCAAATATCCCAACCCTGAGGAAATTGAGTGAACTGAGAAAGCGATGGTCACTCCATGTCCCCGATTATTCAAGTCCCCACCTCACTAACTGCTCTTTGGGTCAGACCAAATTCTGTCCAAAAGGTACAATTTTGTACACTAGCTTTCAGGCCAGAATTACATCCTGGTCTAACTTTGTTTTGCCAAAAGAGATGATAGTGGAATGTTTTTTTTTCCTGCTGAAGTTTTATTTTAACGTTGCCTTTGCCAGAAGGGTACATGGTTTTCAGGTGGGATGGAGAGTGTCCTTATTGTGACATATTGGTTGCTGCAGGTGTGCAGAACACAGTACAAGGAGAAAACCATTATTGGCCAATCGTTACTGTATGTTTGTGTCTAACTGAACAAGAAATGGAGGAAACATGCAAGTCAGTCATGGGTTAATATTTTGGGCCTTGCCCCACTCCTGGATGAAAAAAAAATGAAAGATGAGCGAGCAAGCATTTCTCAAGCACGGAGAGAAAGTACTCACTTGAACAATCCATAACCTGCTTAAAAGAAAAACGGGAGGAGGTTAAATATTGGTGTGTAATAAAATAAACCAGCACATCAGGGAGCATAGTTAGCTGTAAAGAAAACTGCAAATGACTTCAGGAGAACAAAAACGTTAGCAGATAGACTAGGAATTGCTTGACTGCTTGTAGTGAATGTTTGGTGTGAAAATTTAATGGCTACATTTAGCGAGGAAGAATAAGAAGAGAATGTGAACATTAAAAAATAATTTGCCAAAACCTTTCTTTGAAAATCACACATGGGCTCCTTGATTTTATAAGTCGGAAGCTGGAACAAAGGAAAGCAGGAGAAATTGCTGAACCTGTACGGATTGTTTGTTGCATCACAGATAGAATATTGGGATGAATGAGACAGTCGTCATTGAAAATTGTCCCCTTGCACTGGTGCAATTTCTTTTCCACGCTGTTCCCCACCCACTTCAATAGGTGAATTATTTAATCTTCAAGACTGACTTGAAGCTTCCAAAAGAAATTAAGGTCTGATCTCCCAGACACTGCTGCAAGCAACGCAAGAGAAAAATTGTCTGAGCATTTGAAATGACACTGTATTTCGAATGTTTTTACTTATTAGTTATAAAAACATTAGGCCTGGGGACAATGAGTCTTTGCTTGCAGTCGAGAATTTAGCAAACTTATAAGTAGGAGATTATCATTTGAACCGTTGATGTGGGAAGGTGATGTGCCATAGGCACCTTGGTTGACAAAAATGTAGAAGCAGCATGGTTGGACACAGGAAGTTAAATGATAGCAGTTCCAGGACAATGTTCAGCCAAAGTTACCAATACTGGGTTCTAAATCAAGGCTATAAGTCCAGAGTGAGTGAGGCCTTGTCAGGTGTGTTCGGATGAGTATCAGCAACCCAGCTGATGCAGATACTGGTGATAAATTCCTCTTCATCTCTCTGGGAAGCAGAAGCAAAAAAAATTTGGTCCATTACCCCTCGAGAGCCTTCCTATGCTGCCCCACTGAATTTGCCAGACCATAGGCTGTACAGTCACTTTCTTCTGGAGGCCAGTCATTCTTACTTTGCAACAAGGTATAGAACTGGATGAACACAGCAGGCCAGGCAGCATCAGAGGAGCAGGAAAGCTGACGTTTTGGGTCTGGACTCTTCT